>JAQHUG010000141.1:2891745-2923851 GCA_028555095.1 Dicrostonyx torquatus | reverse complement strand
AGGTAAAATAAAATGAATTCTGTTATGTCCTTATGTAGGAATATTACTAGGTATTAATTACTGCTAATACTATTATTACCAGTTAATTATCATTTAGTGATATGGGATTCCCCTCTGTATGCTGTGAATACCATTGGTTAATAAAGAAACTATCTTGGCCTGTGATAGGGCAAAAGAGTAGAGCTAGGTGGGGAAAACCAAACTGAATGCTGGGAGAAGGAAGGTGGAGTTTAGAGACACTAGGTAGTCTCCAGAGGAGAAAGACGTGAGCTGCCAGCTGGAACCTTGCTGGTAGGCCACGAGCCTCGTGGTAAAATATAAAACACTGGAAATGTGTTAATTCTAGATGTAAGAGCTAGCTAGCAAAACACTTAAGTGATTGGCCAAGTATTGGTTTAATTAATACAGTTTCTGTGTGATTATTTCGGGAGTCTGGGTGGCTGGGAAGTGAACAAGTAGCCTCCTACTACAATTCAGGAGCCTAAAGAACATTTACAATATAGAAAAAGCATCCTTAGTGAAAATACATCTGGGTATGACATTCCATGTGCAAAATGATACCAATGATGAATAGAAAAATAAATTAATGTATAGACATACATATATTGAAATACCAAGGGTAATTTTGAACTTTCAGAGATAAAATTTTATTATTAATCTTCACATTCAACCAAAACCTAAGCCCAGAAATTTACTGATACCATTTAGGATGGGTAGGAAGTCAGAAAAACCTGCTACTATTATATTGCATCATTTGATGAGGAACAAGTTACTTGGGTTTATTGGAAAAATTTGCCTCTTACCTAGTTTCACACAAGTCTTCCATGTTTGAGGTCATGTATGTGAGTGAAAAAGATGGTTGGGAGTAGAGGGCTCAGGTTTCTCTTAGTTCTCCTATTCTGTGTTTCCTGGTACCTAGACTTCTCTTTGTCTGAACCAGGGTCTTATCACGCCTCTAGGATGCTGGCAGCTAAATCGGCCTGCTTCCTCCCCTGCACCTCCAGCACAGTCCTCCCACACATGTTGGGCAAGGTGCATCTTCCGCTCTAGCACACCAGCCTCCCCATCTTGCTCTAGGCCATCTGCTTAGATCTGAGCACTTCCTAGCAGAATGTCAATCTGTCTGGGAGGGAAGGAAGAAGCTGTTGTCAGGGAAACAGCCGTACACACTGTCTCCATGAATGACTATGGTGTATGGTGACAAGCATGGCTATTGAAATACGCCAGGCCTATGTGAATTTTCATGCTTTCTGCTTGATACCTTGCCCTCTTCTAATCATCGCATGGTTATGCGATCACCACTCTTCAATCAGCATCTGCCCCATCACAGTTTTTGAGTCAATTGCCTGTCTCCTGCCATTCAAATGCAAGCTATGTCTCCCTTCTGCCCTTCCTCCCAAGACCCAACCTAGTGTGGTACCTGTTAGTAATATTTCCTAACACGGGCTCCCTGCCGACGCAAAATTCCCAATCAAGCCGAATCAAAACAAGCCAAATTAAGAAATATCCAGGTTTAATGGAATTTCTGCACTCTCGGAAAAAAACGGGAAGCCATGCAAATAAGACCACCACCAGGAGGAAGGAAAAGGGACCACTTGTTCCTCTTTCGGGGGATCACTTAAATACCCTGGGTACCTGGACTTCTGGGATTTGGAGTCCAGACCAGGCCTGGGGGCTGGGATAGATGTGAGGGGCTGGGGCCTATGCTCCCAACTTGTCAGTACCTAGTAAATATTTATTCACAGGTTATTCTTTCTGGCCACCGTACCTCATCAAGGGTTCCCACCAAGACAGGCCAACAACTAATGCTGGAAAACAGAATCCATTTACTAGAACACAGATAACTCTGTTAGTTCTTTCCTAGCGTCTCCATTGGCCATGAGGTGGCTCAGAAGATGAAAGGCTCTTCTTGTCAAACCTGAGGGGCGAGTTCAATCCTCAGAACCCACGTGTGGAAGCAGGGAATCGACTCCTGTGAGTTGTCTTCTGTCTTCCAAATGTGTGCACTATTGCATACATGAGCACACACATGTATACGCACATATACACAAAGATACACATCTAAGTAATATACTCACACATACGCAAAGATACACATCTAAGTAAATAAATGTTTTATATACATTAACATCAACAGATATTAATAAAGTTACCACCATGATATTGGAAATAGGGAACTAGGTGAAGCCATACAAGTCATTTGATCTTGCCCAAGCCATTTTGCAGGGGAGTGAGTAAGACCTAGGAAAGTCTCCAAAGAAAGATGAACAGAACCATCTCCCAAGCCAAGCCTGTGATGACTTGGTAGGACCCCCAGAGGGTCTGAAGTCTACAGCACATCCTCTCTGTCCACCCAATCCTTTCTCCCTCTGCTGATACTGGGAATCCTGGGAGAATGCATTCAGTACAGAGGCTGTTTAGTTCCCGTGCTGGGTCATGAGCTCCAGCACTCCTCTCTACCCACTGTGGCAAGAGATAGGGAACTAGAAGGGAAGGCCTGCCAGGTTCCTGCCAGGGTTTTGGGTTTCTGCCTTCCAGGCCAGCAAACATTTTATCAGATGGGAATGACATGGAGTCATCTGACCTGGCTCATGTTTGAGATGCAGGAGCACAGGGGTGAAGGTTTCTGGAACATACTTGGCTAATGAAGGCATCATGACGTCCTTTGGACCTGTGGGTGGACAGAGAAGGAACATGACGTAGGAATGTGGTGAGTGAGCCTTTTCCACACATGGTATTGGATGTGAGGATGTGAAGGCCTGGGAATTAGCAATTTAGTCACACATGAGGAGTCCCCAAACCAGTATCCACTGGACATGGAGGATGCATTTGTGGGCATTACAAGAGCTGCATTATTTGTGGGAAGGTGGGAGACCGTCTGTTTCACTGTTGCTGGGGACAGTGGGAGAGGGAAAGGGGCCCCAGGAAACTGTAGAAAAACATGCAATGAGCCTTTAGATGCCAAAAACATGCTAGTTTCTCTCATCTGGGCAACTTTATGATCATCTTCGAAGGCAGATGGTGAAATAGATGCCCGTTGCAGGATCAGGACCATCTATCGATCATATACCATTTTATAATCTACGCAAGCAGAGTGACGTGAGAAAATGGCTCTTTGTTGGTTGCACATGGAATGGTCAAATGTAAGCATTTTTAATCCCACGCTCATTTTCTGAACTACACCATCATTCGATGCTATCTCCTCCTTCTCCAAGAAAGTAGCTGGAGTTCAGGGAGGCTGAGGAGACCCATCACCAGGTAACGGGTCAGAAGGAAGGTACCTTGAGCTCTTTGCTTGAGTTCTATGGAGAACAGGAACCGCCCTACTCTCAAATGCTCTAGATGCACTTCATCCTAAAGGGGAGGGGGCAAAGGAAAGATGAAAGGGGCGGGAAGAAAGGGAACCCTCTGGGTTGCAGTTGTCCACTGATGACCATTGTTGAAATTTGAGTGTGAAACATCCTACACGGACTCGTGTGAGTTAGGAGGCTGTGGAAGCTTTGGGACATGGGGCCTGGCTGATACATTCAGGTCCCTGAGGTGGATCTTTGAGGATTACGACTCAGCCCTTTTTGGTCTTATCCATGTTTATATTTTTTGATGTGCTCAGCTGAAGCAAACAGTCGTGCAAGCTTACTGTCACAGATAGAGCCGCTTCACAGCCACCATCCCACATCTTCCCTTGTGATGGACTGATGCCCTCTGAACCCTGCCTCCTTAAATAGCTTCCGTCAGCCCTTGTGCCACAGTGATAAGGCCCACAAGGCAGGCAGAGTCCTTCTCTGGCATGACTTACAGGATGCCTCCAGGGCCTTTCAGACTGAATCTGAGGCCCTTTGCATGATCTCCACGTACCTGCCTTCACCCCTGTTCTTTCTCACTGAGTTCCACAGACAAGGCTCTCGTGTCTTGACTCTTAAGTAACACCACACCAGGAAAACCATTTATTCATTAGGGTTGACAGGGCCACAATTGAAGAGTCAGTGAAGGTCCCAGCAAACCTTCCTTTGGGGTGGGTGCCTGTGGTTCTGACCTCATCCCTCATGGGGCCCTAGGCTCCTAGTGGTACCCAAGTGAAGCTGCATTGCAGCAGTAAGCTTGACCCAGAAGGCTACTTGCACTGCACAGCTAGCATTTGGCTGATGGACCCCACAGTTGGGCCTGTAAACTGGCCCTGGCCTCAGCAGGAACAACTATTAGCTAAGAGGAAGTGGCAGAGGAAGTGCCCCGGATTTACTGAAACTGATATGCCCGTGGCCAAGAGAGACTGTAGGAGTGGCCTTGGAGAATTGGCTATGAGGTTCTAATCCTGGCTGTTATCTGATGTTTTGTGGATAGAGATGTGCATGGGTGCAGACGAAGAGGCTCAAGAAGGGTCATTGAGACGGCAGATTATCCATGTGTATTCGTTTTGTACGGTGCTGTGACATATGATGGCAGATGTGAGGACTTAAGCAACATAGATTGGTTATGTTACAGTTCTGGCAATCAGACATCAACACCAGGTTTCACAGGACCAACAATTCAACATCCGGGAGGCTCTGAGATACCTTCTGGATGCCCTGGAATAAATCGATTTCCTTGCCCTTTCCATCTGAGGCTTGCATTCATGAGCTGTTAGTCCTTCTTCATATTCAGAGCCCCTAACAGTGAGCCTGGCTTGCCTGCTTTTCTGTTGTTGCCATCTCTCTCTCTCTCTCTGGCTTTTACTGCAAGCTTCATTAAGATCTGGGTCTTTTAGAATGTTCTTTTATGTCTACCCAAGGAAGTAATTAAGAAAAACAAAAGGTAGAATAATAAGATTTTTTTTTCTATTCTAAGAAAATGATTGCGTGTGAATTGGGTGTGTTAGTGCACTTGTGTGCGTGTGATACCCAGAGCTTTGTGTTAGGTGTCGTCTTTAATCACACTCCACTTTATTGAATGAAGTAGGGCTCTATCACTGAGCTTGGGGCTGAGCCATTTGACTGGTTTAGTTAGCCAACATGCTCCCAGGATCCCTGTCTCTGACTCAGTGAGCACAAGGATTACAGGTGAGCTGCCTGCCTGGGGTAGGGGGGGGTGATCTGAACTTTACTCCTCACATTTCAGAGGTCAATTCTTTGTCCCCTGAGGCATCTTCACAGTCCCCCTCCCCGCCCCACCTCAGCCATACCATTGATTTTCAGAGCTGCACGACCCAGGAGCCCCTTTACCACAACCTCCCAGCTTCAGGTGAGCTTTCATTGGTCTGCTGCAGGTGCTGGAGTCCTTGGGTGACAACACCGAACCTGAGAGGGCGCTCCCTTTCCTGCTGGCTGTGTGTTTGATCACTAAAATGCCCAGTGCTCAGCTGTATCCCAGACTTCACCTCTCTTCCTGGAGGACACAAGTCACTTGGTACAACCTCTTAGGGACAACTGTGATGGACATTATGCGATAATGAACCGTGCTAAAAAAGGATGCTCTTGTTTAATCAAGCGGTTTCTATGACCTCACCCAGACAACTAGAAGAGGGACCTGCGTGTGTTCCCACCCACAGGGCCACATCCGTGACTCAGCCCACTCGATCCTTCCCTGTGAGTTGCTCTGTTGTCCCAGTTTTACGTGTGTGGTTCTTGGTAATGCTCCGTAACGCAGAGGGCATCAAATAGCATTACAAGGAGTACTGGGAATTTATGTTTATTATGCCAAACGGAGGGAAGAGAGAAACAGAAAGGTGGCTTTGTAGACTCCCGCCTCATCGCTCTTGAGTGGAGGAAGTGGTGTGTCTGAGGTCATCTTCTGTGGCGAGAACACAATACCCAAGACTTGATGAGTTATAAAGAAGAGAAGTTCTCAGGCTCGGGAGATGGCTCAGCTGCTAAGGGTCCTTGTTGCTCTTCCAGAGGATCCGGATTCAGTTCCCAGCATCAGTGGCTCACAACTGTCTTCAATTCCAGTTCCAGAGGCTCTGACATCCTCTTCTCGTCTCTGTGCACACTGTATGCATGCAATGTGTACACACACACACACACACACACACACACACACACGCAGACAGACATCATACAAGTAAAAATAAAGGGGAAAGGAACAGAGGTTCTGAGACTTAGGGAGTTCAAGAGGAGAGCTTTGGCATCTGCTGGACCCTGTACTCTCTCAGCTCATGTCTGATGATGAAAGAGCCAGTGGGCATGTCCAAAGTAGGCAGAACACGGGGAGCCAGCACACACTCTCACAGCCCACTCTTGTAGCTGATCCAGTCTTTGTTACTGGACTAATGGCACTGGGAGTACTATTAATCCTTCCTAACAGGTTTGTCAATGCAGGCTTCATTGATGCTTCCAATTGCTGCTTTCTCTGTGGATAGTCAAATTTCTTTTTTTCTTTTTAAAGATTTATTTATTTATTATGTATTCAGTGCATCAGATCAATCTCATTCTAGATATTGTGAGCCACCATGTGGTTGCTGGGAATTGAACTCAGGACCTCTGGAAAAGCAGCCAGTGCTCTTAACCTCTGAGCCATCCCTCCAGCCCGGAGAGTCAAATTTCAACGTGAGTTTCAGATGGAAAGACCCGCATTCAAATCCTAGGAATTTTGATTATATTCCTTCTCTCTTTCCTACCTTCCTCCTACTTCTTCCCCTTTCTTTCTTCCTTCTTTTATCTCTCTTCATTCCTTCCTCCTTTTCTTTCTTCCTTGGTTTTTCATTTTAACTATTTTGAGACATCCTTGTCACACAGCCCATGCTGTCCCCAAACTTGCAGCAAAAGAAGCTTTCTCTCACAGCCTCCTGGCGCTAGGGTCGCAGGTCTGCACCTCTTGTGCCTGGCTTTTTAGGAGGTTTTTTTTTTTTGAAGTGCTTCTCCAATGTGGACTCCTACAGGAGACACCCCGACAGTGCTGAAGGAACCACATACGTCCCAGATACAGGCCCCAGCCACCAGAGGCCCATTCTTGATGCCCATGTTTCTGTGATATTAGAGGAAGGCTATCTTTGCAACTCCTACTGTCAGGGCAGCTCCATTAAGAGTCATGGTCTCCAGGGTTAATCTGAAAAGCAGCCACCATTCCGGGCTCAGCACATGTCTTTCTGCCACTCAGTAGCTCCTACTCCATGCATAGTAGGCCCTGAAAATAACGTTTCATAATAGGATGCATGAATGAGCGCCGAGGGCATGTGTTACGGGGCAGCACAAAGAAACATGACAGCATGCTCGCACTGTGGAGACTGATCAGTTTCGATGATGATGGATGATTTAGGGACTTGGGACCACTCAGCATAATTTCCCTGGGGTTTTATGTTAGTCCTGCTCTCCCGGCCTTGCAGCCAGGCCAAAGAAAGAAGCCAGCAAGCCCGGCGGATTAGTTAGGTACAGTGGGAGCAGCTTGCTGGCCAGAGAGGAGGGCTTCTGAAATCTTTTCAGATCTTCCCCTAAGCAAGCCCTCCCTGCCGCGGCGCCTGCTTCTGCCTCTGCCCTCCTGGGCTCCCTTCCATTTATCCTCTCCTCTGGCCTCTCCCTGGTGCTGGGAAGCCCGGCTCCTGGCCAGGAAGAAGGTACCTCCTCTGAGTCAGGGCTGAGTGAGCAGAAGTTACTTCACGCCAAACCCCCAGGGCTTGGAGAGCGACTAGCTTTGTCCACACAAAACTGCAGGGCTGGGGCCAGTGCAGTGGACCGCTCTGAAGTGAATAAGCAAAAGCAAAAAAAAAAAAAAAAAAAAAGAAAAAAAAGAAAAAAAATCAGATTTAATGGAAAATAACTATCGAGTCCAAAAACATTTTCCTTTCGGGGGGCGATTCTACTGTCCAAGGGTAAGGGAGGTGTCTGCTTGTGAGTCAGACACTGCAACCCTTCCCCCAGTCTCAAAGTGGGGGGCTCAGGGTGGCAGGCGCGTGGGCGGTGCAGGGTGTGGGGCACAGGGCAGCCAAACAGGAGGGAGCAGGCTCCCCAGCCGGGCAGACAGCAGCAGAGGTTGGTCTTCCAAGTATTGCACAGAGTCTCCACAGAGGAAAGGCTCCTGCCGTGGAGCCAGGAAGGCAGCGCCTAGCTGCTCCTGGCACTCGCCAGGCTCGGCTGGGGCCGTCTGTTCTCCCAGGCTCCAGCAGGAGTGGGAATCCCATCTGCTCTGACCTCACGGATGAAAAAAAAAAAGCAACTGTGGCCCCTTCCAAGGTTGAGGCAGCCCTGCCCGGGCTCAGGCCCCGCCAGCTGGACCCTCCCAAAATGGGTTCTCTTTTGTCAGCTGCCTTTTATAGAACTATAAAACCTGAACTTCAAGTGCGAAGCCTTCGACCAGTCATTTTTCAAAGAGGGGTCAGGCTTCACCTCCAGGATTCTTCCTGCCTTGCTAGGCTGCTGGCAGCCACCTCTTCTCAGACTCAGGAAAATCCTGACATCCATGGTAACCCTCCCAGGACTGTTCTAGGCTCAGCTACTGAGACAGAAGGGGCAAAAGGAGAAGTAAACGATGCTGGGGGTGGGGAGCTAGTTCAGCACAAGGCCAGGACTTACAGAGCAGGCAGGAGAACGGGACTTCCAGTACCAGATACCCAGTGCAGCAAGTCTCTGTAGCTCCAACTGTCCCTGCTATCCTTGGAGTTCACTGGGTGGCCACCCTGCCCGTGGAGCAGATTCAGTGGGCCACCCAGTTGAGAAAAATAAGGTGGATGGCTGCAAAGATGATTCAACAGTTAAGAGGACCTGCCTACTCTTCCAGAGGACCTGGGTTCAACTGCTGGCACCTGCAAGGAGGCTCACAGCCATTTATGGCTCCAGTTCCAGGGCATCTGATGCCCTCTTCAGAAGGGGACCAGGCATGCATGTGGTACAGAGTCATACATGCAGGTAAACCACTCATGCAAAATTTTGAAAAATCTTAAAACAGCAGCAGCAGCAGCAACAGAGAACTACTGATCCTCTGGTCTGTGCACACACACACATATGTGCATACATACTCACATGAACATGTATACACACTAAGGCATAATGTTGCTCAAAAATCAATGAGGCAAAGGGAGTCAAAGAACTGTGGCCTTAGCCACTTCATGTTTCCTTTCCAGGTATTAAGCCCCTGGAATAAAGAATAGGAAGAATTTACATCCAGCAAACTTAGAAGGAAAGAGATAACCAGGCCTGTAGGAGCTGAGAAAGTTTGATTTTTTTCACCATAGCTCAAGACCTGGACAGCATGATTCATGTAGCCCTAGATTTATGATTCTGGAAAAGGTGACAGATGAACCTAATTATTATTTTCAAGGCCTTAAAGAAAATCTGGAGTAAGATCCATTAATAAAAGTCTTTCTTCTTGGGAGAAATGGTATGGGAGGTCTTTCTGTCTATGCATTGCTTTTATTTGTTAATGAATAAAGAAGCTGCCTGTTGATAGGGCAGAACTTAGGTAGGTGGGGAAAACTAAATGGCATGCTGGGAGGAAGAAGGGTGGAGTAAGAGGAACGCTATGGAGCCGCCGCCAGAGTCAGACATGCCAAAACTTTGCCGGTAAGCCACTACCACATGGCGATACACAGATTAATGGAGATGGGTTAAATTAAGATTTGGAGTTAGCCAATAAGAGGCTAGAACTAATGGGCCAAGCAGTGATTTAATTAATACAGTTTATGTGTGATTATTTTGGTTCTGGGCAGCTGGGACAAAGAAGCAGCTCTCCCCCAACAGAGAAACCACTTCTATAATTTGGGAACCTCTGAGCATACTTTTAATATATAAGAAGGAAAACCAGAAACAAATGGAACTTTCTCGAATGTCCAAGATGGTGGCCTTCAGCACAGCTGCATATGTGGTTCTGGCCATCTTATTTACTCACCTTTCATGTGAAAGAAAGAAAAGGCTTTATTCTCTCTCTCTCTCTCTCTCTCTCTCTCTCTCTCTCTCTCTCTGTGTGTGTGTGTGTGTGTGTGTGTGTGTGTGTGTGTGCGTGCGTGCACAAATGGGCACATGTCTAGGGATGCTCTTGAAGGCCAGAAGAGGCCTCCTGGGGTCAGATGTCCTAATACCAGAGTTACAGCAGTCATGAGCCACTTGACAGATGTGCTGCCTATTTGTTTGTGTTAATATAACACAATCCAGGGTCATCAGGGAAGAGAGAACCCCAACTGAAAAACTGCCTCCATCAGATTGGCCTGTGGGCATGTCTGTGGGATATTTTCTTGATTCAAGATTGATATGGGAGGGCCCAGCCAACTGTGGGAACTGCTACTCTCAGGCACATGATGCTAGGAGGAAAAAGACAGCAGACTGAGCAAGCCATGGGGAGCAAGCCAGTAAGCAGCAATCCTCCATGGTCTCTGCTTCAGTTCCTCCCTCTGGTTCCTGCTTGAGTTTCTTTGACTTCACTCGCCTGTTGTTTTGACATGTAAGCCAAATAATCCCACTCTTCCCCCAAGATATTTTTGGTCATGGTGTTTTATTACAGCAATAGAGAGCAAACTAAGACCACATGGGTGCTGGGAACCCAAGTCCTATCTTTTAGAAGAGTAGCAAGCAATGCTCTTAGCTACTGAGCATCTTTCTAGGCCCTGGTCTGAAGCCTGATTAATAAAAACTCAGAGACAGAATTTGGGGTCTGAAGGTCAGACAAGCAAAGCAGTCAATCACTGGCTCTTACCTCTGTCTCAGTCCAAAATGACGACCCTGCCTCCAAGATTCTCAGAATGAGACTGTGTCCGAGAACTGTCTCCTCCTATTTTATAATCTTCTCTAGGGCTGGGATTAAAGTTGTGCACCACTGAGATTAAAGGCATGCACAGCCCAGTTTCTATGGCAACTAGTGTGGCTACTGGGAGTAAAGGTGTATCACCACTGCCTGGTCTGTAAGGCTGACCAGTGGGGCTGTTTTAGTCTCTGATCTTCATGCAAGTTTTATTTATTAAAATGCAAATGAAATATCACTACACTGGTCTTAAATTTGAGACAGGTAGTGTGGCCTCAGTTTAAAGAATTAAGGGAATCTCTGAGGGGTATATGAGTAAAATCTTTCTTTGTTCAAATCAGATCTATTATTAGATCCAATAAAGAACATTTTTGAGGGTATACTCCATGGGGGCTATTCTTCTCTTAGATTTGTGATATTAACCTGCTTGCTAAACATCAACTTTCCAGTGGGTGTCTCATGATGTCAGGCTGTCATGTGGCTGCTGTTGAAAGACTTAAAAGCATCTTAAAGATAAGACCTAAGAACATTTTTTTTTGGAGGGGGGCAGTATTGGGTATTGGACCTAGTTCAATGCATCATAGAAAAAAAATACTTTCTCATTATACCTTACCCCTCCAACTCATTCTGTAACCCAGGCAGGCCAAGAACTTGCCACTCTCCCATCTCTGTCTCCTGAGTAGCTGGAATTACATACCCACACCACTAAACCCACTCCAATTCTTTAATTTATAAATGAGAAGGAGAAAGGCTAAATAACTAAATGTAAGTGGACCTACATTTATTGACCCAGGCAAAGACTACTGCTAGGATGGTTTGCTTTGCTGTTATCACCATTGTCGTTTCATGCTAGGCACGGTTCTGTAGGCTGGGGCGTGAAAGGCGAATCAAAGGGGAGTCTTTTTGCTTGTCAAGTTTCAAGCCGGTGGGAGAGGCAGAGACTAACCAGGCGGACTACCAAGAGCATGGTACCTTTTCAGGAAACGATGATTCGATCAGTCAGTGATGGGTAGAGTGGGACTCAAGAGGTGGTGGCCATGGCTGGCCCCTTTAAGCAGGGTGGCTTCTGCGATGATCTGTCTTGGGCAAGATAGGAGGCCAACTAGGAAGAGGTCGGAGAGACTTCTGCAAGCAGTGGGATGGTGTAGAGGGCAGAGCCTCGGGGCATAAACCACCCTGGTCTGTTTGAGGTGGAGTTAGAACAGTGTAACTTGTGCTCAAGCAGCAGAGAGGCTTACTGCCTACCCACACCCCACCCACAGCAACCTATGACACAAGCTCCCAAGCTCCGTAGACTGCTCTGAACCAAGGCAGCCAGTATATTGTTGTGGAGCCACTACCCTTTGTCACAATGTCTCTCTTCTTGCTCATACTTAGAGAACAAACTCAGGACCCAGGCTGATCGCCCACACAAGGAAAACCCTGGAACCCACTCCATCATCGTGCATCAGTAGTAGATGCCCATGGGAAGTCCAAGCCTAGGGAAGCATCGCCGACCAGGCTGACTTGCCTATGGGTTGAAATGTGCTACCCCCAAAGGCTGGCTAACATCCCAGCCCTGAGAAGTCCAGAATGTTGAGACCTAGGATAACTGTGGATTATTGTGATCATTGAAATCCGATCCTTGATGTAATATTAGAAAAAACATTAAGCCATGAAGGCAGAGCCTTCATGGGTGAGAGTAGATGTTTTGGGGCTGGGCAAGAAGTGCAAAGATGGTTGTTGGCCTTTCCCATGAAGACATCGTTAGAAAGTGCCATCTATCAGGAAGGGAGCCTTTGCCAGTTCTCAAACCTGTTGGCGCTTTGATTTTAAATGTCCCAGCCCAATGACTGTAAGACACAAGTGTCTGTTGTTGGTAAGTGACCTGTTTTATAGTGTTTTTATTGTAACAGCTCAATTGGACTAGCACACAGATTTAATCAAGTTAAGATGAGGTCATTAGGGTGGGCCCCCATCCAACATGAGTGGTGTCCTTATAAAAAAGGAGAAATTTGGACCCAGGGACAGGCAGGCACAGAGCAATGACTGTGAGGGACAGACTGTACAATATCCTGTGGAGACTGTAGGGACAGTGCCACAAGCCAACCAGAGCTGCAGAAGCTTGAACTGGCAAGGAGATTCCTTCCCTGTGGGCCACAGAGGTCATGTGGCTCAGCTGACACCCATGTCATAGACACGTGACCTCCAGAATGGTGACACTGTACCCTTCTGTTCTCATAAGCAATATGGATTGGGATACTTTTGTCCTGGAAGACTCTGGGAAACAGGCAGAGACCTTTCCCATCTTATAACTCTGTAGATCCTGGAATCTAGCGAAATCACTCACTAGGTGGTCTCTCAAACTCGTTTACTATGATTATACCAAAATGATCCACCTTCTCACACTTCCTGAGAGTGATGGGCTCAGACTCCTGTTGTCCCTCAAGATGCAACTCTGAAGCTTCCAGCCTTCTGCAGTGGCTGCTCCCCTTAGTTTCCTTGGAAACAGCATCTCTTCGAGGTGGCCGTGCATCTTGCTAGCTCCATATTCCTTCCTCAGACCGTTTCTCCATCCTTTCTACCATTTCCAAGTTCTGCCCCTTGGATGCTCATCGCATTTGATCACATGCCACTAGCTGCTCTTTCTGTGATCTTCCAGCCTGCCACCAGCCACTCTCTCCCATTCTTGAAGGCTTGGCACACATCATGGGTACCAGTCCTGTTATCATTATAAATGTGTCAAAAATCATGACCGATGTTCTATCTCCCTCCTCCCCATCCCCTCTTCTCTTTCTTTGGTTTCCCTCTACTAAGGATGCTCCCCCTCTCCCTTTTGACAGCCTGTTCCTTCTGCAACTCCATGCAGTCTCTCTGGGTCTCCTTGCTGCTTCTCAGTGTTCATTATCTTCTCTGTCACCATCCCCGTGGCAGAAGCACTCAGTCTCCATTGCTCCCTCCAGTGTGGAGAACTGAGCATCACTCCCTGCTCCCCGGTTTCAGCATAGATTGACTCCTCCCCTAGGTCTGACCCAGAGTTTCTGAGGCCATCTGGAGAAAGACATGGGGCAGGACCGCGTGGTCACCTCTCAAGGTTTGATTACCAGCATCCCTTGCATCCTTGGCAATCCCTGGCAATCTTTTTACATCTCCCTGGTCAACTCAGTCCTCCAACCCAGGCCACCATGTGACATCCCCTCTCCTGACGTCCACCCCCTCACTCTCAGTTGATGACCTCACTTTGTACTCACTGAGAAAACAAGCAGGCAGCCACCTAAAAATGAGTCACCTGTTACCTCTTCTAGCCCCACACCTTCTCCTTTCCCTGCACTCAGCATGCAGATCCCAGCAGAGGTCGGTCCCATCCTCATCCATCCCCAGGTGCCTGTGTATAAGCTTCTCCCCATCAGCGCTCAAACTGGACCATGACGCTGTCTTTTCGGTCTAGCATCCTCACCACCCACTTCCAAGTGCGCTGGACGACTCCCTGCCCTCTTCCTCTTAGCTCCCTCCAGTTACAGCTTGAATCTTTCTGCTGTATTAATGAAACTCTTTGGAACTGTTGCTTGGAGCTCTGCTCCCTTCCACGATACCTTTGTCCTGTGGGCTCTCTTTACCCCAATTTCATAGTCTCTGTCTCTATTGATCTCCTATCTCAGGTCCTGGAAAGTCTTTCTCTTTTCCCTTTGCTTCCCTTTGACCCACTTTGCTCCCCAGACTGTAAATACTCACTTATCCCAGGGCTTAGTTCCTGGGGCTTCTCTTTTCTGGATCCACACTTTTTACTTAGCCATGGATACATACCATTTAAATATGAATGACTCACATTTTTCTAATCTTCAAACCCAATCTCGCTCGTGAAATCCAACTTGTTTATCTAATTGACTGTGAGACATCCCCACCCTGACACCTAATAAAAATGGAATTCATAAATCTTCGTCTGCCCCCTCTCACACATATCTGCCTCTCACAGGTGTTTCCATCCCAGTTTTCAGCGTGCCCATGACCGTTCCCTAGCCGTCTGAATCTTGTGCCTAAGAAATACTACTGACACTTCCTTATTCTTTGTTGCAAAGGCAAATCAATCATCAAATGCATTGTTATGCAGTGTATATTAACAGAAAGAATGGACTGATATAGGGCCGAACCCTAAATTATGGATTCCTGTGGATGTACCAAGGGGTGTTATTTTATAATCATGGCTAATGATAGAGCCTGAGAAAATGACATTAAAACCAAAATCCTCATCTCCTTTACTCTTGAGGTAACAAAGTATCTGACAGAACCAACTTAAAAAAGAAAGGGTGTGCTCTGGTTTATGGTTTGAAGTTCATCCTGGCGGGAAGGCATGGTGGCAGAAGCAAGGGGCAGCTGGCCACATTGCAACCATGGCCGGGAAACAGAAATGCATTCTGCTGTTCAGCTGTCTTCCTCCATTTCCCCTTTCTATCTAACCTGGGACCGTCATCCATGTGATGACATGGCTCCTATTCAGTTCAACCTCTCGTGAAACCCCCTCGTGGGTGCTTCAGGAGGATGTCTCCTAGGTGATACTGAATACCGTCAAGTTCACAATAGTCAATTATTGTGGTGTTTCTTGAACTATAGGAAAGTCCAGCTCCAGCAGGCCCCACGGGGAGGGCACGCCATCAGAGGGACCAGCAAGCAACAGACAACCACGAGCGTGTCACACCCAAGGACCACAAGGTCAGAGGGCCAGAGGCAGAGAGAGGTTTTCCATCAGGCTGTCCTAACAGGATCCCGAGACTGCGTGTTTCCGACAATGGCAGTTCGTTGCCTCGCTGTTTTGAAGCCCGGAACTCCTTGATTAAGGAGATGCCATCCAGTTCTGGTTTTGGTGGAGAGTCTCTTCCCAGCTTGCAGATGGACATCTTCTCGCGGCTTCCTCCCACACTGTTTCCTGGTGTGTACGAGAGACTTTTCCTCTTCTAGACGTCCAAGAGGCCTATTGGACCAAGGCCCCATGATTCCAACTCTGGTTTGCCTTTTCTGCCTTCCACAGAGCCATCCTTGCAGACAGCTGCTTTGGGTGGTGGGGCTTCAGTTATGGATTTGGGAGACCACAATTCTCTATGTCAAGGGATCTGAGAGGAGTCAGAGGCCAGATTCTGAGATCTTTGTGGCCTGTGGAGTGAAGTTTGTTGCATTTTTATTCTTACTGGAATGGAAGCTAGCTAACGGGCAGTTTTGGGCAGTCATATTTGGTCCTGGCGTGACTTAACATTTGACAGATACGGCTGCCTGCCCAGTAGAAAGTACATTGCCGGAGAGCAAGAGAAGGAAGAACAGATTCAGCCAAAAGTCAATCAAATGTCCTAGCATCATATCTGGCAACCTTGCCCTATAACCATTTGCATAGTAAATCCTGTAGACTTTCTGAAACCCATAGTCTGTCACAGGGGCTGGATTCTGCCATCAAAGTCAAATCATGCGTGGGTAGCATGTAGGTCAATGTTTTAGCACCTCATTCTAACAGACGCCAGGCTGAATTCGGTGATTGAGTTGTGGTTTGTCGATCTTTGTTGCAATCCAGAAATGGCCAAGGCTTAGTCCACTCTTGAAGGTGGGGGGGAGGATACAATGAGCTACAGCAGAATTCTGGGCTATACAAAAGGCAAGTCTGGGGCTTCTGCTAATGAACTAAATATGAAAATAAGAGTGAGCACAACTGTCAAGTGTTTCTTCCTGATAATGTGTGTGCGTGTGTACACTTTCCTGTATGTGTGCATACATATATGTCCATATGTGTGCCTGTGCCTGTGCGTGCCTGTGTACGCTTACGTATATGTGTGCATACATGTGTGTACATATGTGTGTCCGTGCCTTGTGTGCCTATGTGCAAGTGTGTGTCTGTGTGTGCACACTTGTGTACGCATGTGTGTATGTGTTAGCACTCATGCTCATGTGCACATGTGTTTGGAAGCGGGAGCACAGTTGCAGCTGTTATTTCTCAGACATCACCTACCTTTTTTATTATTATTATTATTATTGATACCTGGCCTCTCGCTTGTCTGGCACTCAGTTCGTGGGTGACTCTGGCTAACTAGTGAGCCCCAGGTCTCTGCTTACCTCTGCTTCATCAGTCTCAGTGCACGAGCCAAGCCCGGTTGTCTGTTTTTTAACCTGTGTCCTTATTCCGACAAGGCACGGAGTTAGGCCTTCAGCCCTCTCCAGTTTTCCAGTTCACCACAGGGACTCCTGGCTCTCCATTGCTTAGAAGATGTTAACATCTGTGCTCCCGTGGGGGCGAACTCAGGAAATCAGGTCACTATCAAAAACAATAAAAGTGATGAGCCAAATCAGTGGAAAATAAGATAAAGTTGACCCTGGTTCCCATGTCCAAGTTCAGTCCTAAAACTCTGTTCTGCTCAGAAGTTGCTGTGGGCAGAGGAGGGGACGGTGGGAGTGCGTTTTCTCAAAGAGGAGGGAATCTTTGACCACTGATATTATTTAGACTCACAAGTGCAAGGTACCAAGAGAAAAGAAGGCCTGCTCTTAATTATTTCCTTAATTGCTTTTAAATTCTCAACCTTCGGTTCACCTTTTTATTGCCTGCGCCCAAGGCAGGTGCACCCACTGTCTCCCACTTCTTCCCAAAGAAACAATGAGGGCCTTTGACGAGCACCTTTCCACCTAAGCGGTGAGACAGACAGTCCTAATGCCCCCATAAATGTTCAGTGAGATCTGCAGAAATCTGCCCCGCCTCCCCCCTCCCCCAATGAAAAAGGATAGGGGGACTAGAAGGTGCTGGAAGAAAACAGTACTAATCATTCCGGGAATCAGCAGAGGTATCGGGAACTGAGACTCTAGCAATTCTCCAACTGCAGTAACCGGTTAACAGAGAGGATGAAGCAGCGGCCATTGGGACGTTTTCTACACTGTGGCCAAGAACATAAAGTGCGGGGGAAGGGGGTGGCATCTAGCAGGGCAGGGCTTGTCCCCACACCCCCTTTCCCCGCACGGTATCTGCGGGAACACGCTGTGCTGGGTCAGGCTGCCGGACCTTCTTGCTGTAGTGACGAAGGGCACACTTGTAATGTTGGGCTGGGTGACAAGAACAACATGAAACAACCCTCTACCCACCCACTGAGAAAACCGAGTGTGTCACACTTCTCTGTGTCATGGCTTTAAAAATATCCCCGCCGACGGTCCGCGGCTCAGGTTGGCTTTGAGGAGGGCTTGATGCAGAACGGCACCAGGTGGAAAGCCTCCCGGGCCCCAGGGAAGGATACCTTCTGGCCTGGCCGTGTGTGCGTGTGCGTGTGCACGTGCACACCTAAGAGTGAGTTCTTCAGAAAAATGAGGAGTGGACGGCATTTTTTTTCCCTCTGTGCTCCCCTGTTTTATTTCTTGCTTAATTGCATGTTCCTGACAAAGAGGTGTGGTCCCTGGCACTGGGGCCCAGACTCTCCTCCACCTCTAACCGCACTGGGAGAGGGATACTGAGGGCTTCTCAGCACTCAGGACGGATGGAAACATCCACCCAGGGGCCAGCCCAGGCCTCGGGCTTCTCCCAATTGAGGTTTGAGCAACCTCAGAGGCATCGGGAGGAAGAAACTGGCTTTTCACCGTGGTTCATGTCTTAATGTCCCCTACCTTGCCTCCTTGTTTATGAAGAACATACCCAAACCCGTGTCTGTTGGGAGGCTTATTCCTGAGCGTGGGGTGGGGGTTCAAACAACAGCAAGAGTTCTGGAACTCCCTTGCAGGTATTATTTGAATTTGGTTTGGCATCTCCAGCACTCAGCAGCAGGAGAATTTTGGCAAGTTTCTTAACCTTTAAGCCCGTGTTTCCTGACTTGTAAAATGAGATAATAACATTACCTGCCCCTGAAGGTTGTTGTTGAGGGTGAGAGAAATGAATCAAGATTGGCTCTCGTGCAGAACCAGACACCCTGAACCTACCTCCCACCCCAAAATGGGCCTGTTTTTGTAGCGTCAGAGCCATGATGGTGGCAAACACAAGAAATAACATTTTCACTTGATTAATACAAGAGAAAGATGCACAGGGCCACTGTGTTCTCTAGACCTCACCTTCCCGGACCCCTTGGGTCCACTTGATTATACTCCTGGAAGGAAGGTCTTCATCCAAGTGAAGCATCTCGATCTTGTGCCTGATGATTTCTCTGCCTGGAACAGTTGCCTCCATGGCATTACCATTGCTGGCTCCATCATAGTGTTCAATGTCTCTCGTCCTCCCCTCCCCACTCTGTGTGTGTGTGTGTGTGTGTGTGTGTGTGTGCACGCGCACGCGCACGCATGTATTTGTGAGCCTGAGCACAATCTTCAATGTTCTGTTCACCATCTCTTTTTGAGAGAAGGTGTCTCCGAGACCCAAGTCTTGCCGAATAGGCTAGTCTGAGTGACCAAAAAAAACCCAACTATCTGCTTATCACCAGGTTTGAGATTGCAAGTACTGGCCAATATGCCTGGCCTTCCTTGTATGGGTTTTTGTCCAGGTCACAGATCCTTGTTGAGAGAAGTCAGGACAGAAGCTCAAGCATAAGCCTGAAGAAGAAACCATGCAGAAACACTACTTTTTGGCTCTCTCCCAGGCTTATGTTTGGCCAGCTTTCTTGTTTAATTCAAAGCCACCTGCCCAGGGAATAGTGCTGCCCACAGTGGACTGGCCCTCCTACATCAAGTAACAAACAAGACAACTCTCTATGGATGGCCATGTGCATGGCCTCATCTAATCCGGGCAATCACTCAACTGAGAGTCCCTTCTCAGGTGACTGTAGTCTAGGAGAAGTTGACAGTAAGAAAATATTATCAGAACAATACACTTGCAAGTCTTATCAACTTAATTAGTGAACATAGCTAATTTTGATTTGAAAGGTGAACCATCAGGAGCCCAGACAGGTTTTTTATTCTCTCTTTATATATGAAAGTACTCAGGTATTCTGTGATAATTTCTCCTCCATGGCTACACGCCTAACCAATTGCTAAGTCAACTCTGCAAGTTGGACCTGTAGATATTTTTCTGGCTTACAGAATCATGAAGAAAAGTGATGGTACCCAGATAATCAAGAATCTTCTGAGCCTTTACTGAGCCTTCTGTTGGGCAAATTTACCTTGATATCTGTGCACTTCTCAGTGGTCTCCTGACTTTATAGACCTCCCAGTAATTACTCATAATTACTCTGAGCCTCTGTGTTGTAAATAGAAGGAGAGGTGTGGGTTATGTTCCCAGCGCCTGGCTCCCAAGCCCCCAGCTGCTGGCCTGCTCAGCCGCTGGTTGCTTGCTTATGCCTGAAATAACCACATGAGACCTGTATTAATTTAAATACTGCCTTGCCCATTATCTCTAGCCTCTTCTCGGCTAGCCCTCACCTCATAAACTAACCCATTATAAAAGTCTGTATGTCACCACGAGGTGGGTGACTTACCGGATGGATCTACGGTACTTCCATCTGTGGCGGGAGCTTCATGGCGACTAGTTTCTGATCTCCAGTCTTCCCAGTGTCCTCTTTTCTTTTCCCCGCCTAAGTCCTGCCCTATCAAATGGCCCAGGCAGCTTTTTTATTTAACCAATCAAAGCACAGAAATACAGATGAACCCTCCTTCACCTCTGCCTTCAGACTTCTTGAAAGTCATTTTAGCAAAACACTAAAAAATCGTCTGTCTTGACCCATGTTTCATGCTTAGGGAGTATTTTCCCTACCAGGTGATGTCGTAACTCTTAAGTCACACTTGTAGATAGAACCCCCAATCTTGGCTGGGCAGTGGTGGCGCACGCCTTTAATCCCAGCCCTTGGGAGGCAGAGGCAGGCAGATCTCTGTGAGTTAGAGGCCAGCCTGGTCTACAAGAGCTAGTTCCAGGACAGGCTCCAAAAACTAAAGAGAAACCCTGTCTCAAAAACACCAAAAAACAGTCTTTTCAGATTTATTGACAAAGAAGGCCATGCAATTTCTTTATTTCCTGTGTGTCTGTTTGCTTGTTCAAATGCACAAGTGTGCATTCACATGTGGAGGTCACAGGCATACTCCTCAGGTTCGCCCACCTTACTTTTTGAGACAGAACCCCTGGCCTGAGGCTTGCTGATTTAGACTAGGCTGGCTGGCTAGCAAGCCTAGGGACAAGTGTCTCCAATTCCCCAGTGCTGGGATTGCAAGTGTGCTTCACCACACACCTCTGCCTCTAGTGTTGATGTGATTTCAGTGGGGTCTAACTCAGAAGTCCCTGCATGCATGAAAATCCTTTTGCTAACTAAGTTATTTCCCCAACCTCCTCCCCCATCTCTTAAGTCTTAGGAGCATCTTTAGAGAGTATCTGATCCCGTGAAAGCAAGGCATTGAGAAGCATCCGGAAGAATGGGTGAAGACATCAATCAGCTTGACACTCTGAAGACATGTGAGAGAACCATCACCCTCCTTTTCTTCATTTCGTTTCAGTGTGAAGATTCCTAAGTTGACTGAGTCTGATCCCCACGGGACCATTAAACATCAAAACATAAAATCCAAGGTCATTGTTGTGACAACTTGCAGGAAACTGGCTAAGTAATCACTGACCCATAAGCATCCCATAATTCTACCAGAGATAAGAGAGTTGAGCTCTGGTCTGTCCCCATCACTAACCTATCTTACTGAGGCACACCGTGTCTAGTTCTCAAAAGTCGGGAGTTCAAGGTCAGGCTCTTCAGGACTGGTTTACATTTTGTTTCATGATTCCTTTTCTTAGTAAAGCAAAGGATTCTTGATTCGCTCTCCTCAAGGTCCAAGTATTCCCAAGCCTGTCAGGACCTAGTAATAGAAGATTTGCTTTGGCTGGCTGTTGCACTTCACTTTGAACACAGTAATTTTCTCTTTAGATATGAAACAGAAGCCCGATTGTTTGCGCCTGGTCAAGGGAGTTTGCAATCCTTCAGCAGCTTGACTCTCTACACTGACCTACAGCGTTTTCCTTTGCCATTTCACTCAGGCTTCAGGGAACAAGCCTAGAGTTTCACTCCTTCATGTGTATCTCTTCCTGCTGTTGAAAGACTTTAGCTTGTTGAGTTCAAGAAGAACTAATGGCAAGTGGTGTTGCTCTCCGAGCTGAGGAGTCCATTCAACAGCTTCCCCCTTTTGTGCTCATTGCGTGTACTCTTCCCTTGAGATCTCGCCCATTTCCCAAACTTCACCACGGTGTCTCTTAGGTCCCCAGAGAGTCTGCCCTTCAGTGACGATGGCGGCTCAAGAGGCTGCCATCCGATGACTTCAGACTCATTGGCAGTAACTACTGTGACACGTCTGATAGTAAGCCAAAAGTTCTCGGAGCCAGGCATGAGGTGGATAGTTCAAATAACCATTCCTACTCAAGTTGCCCTCAGTTGGGGCAACGCACTACTAATTAAAGGACCTCTTTTGGAAGCACACAGGCCATCCTGCCAGAAGCAGCCAGATGTCAGCAGACAGCACCGGTTCACTACTTCTTTCAGGATATTAACATGGACTAAATACAGGTGGGCTGGGGTGGTTGCCATCTGTGAGTCTCCTTTCTGGTACAGTTTATATACAGTATGCACATCTATGTGCATAGTATGATCATACTATTTATTTGGGGTCATGTCAGGTTTCAAACATACATGTTCTATCATGATGTTCTGGGCTGGATTCAATAAATTATGAAACACCTACAATCTCATTTCTCTTCCTCTTCTGCATGGGCTCTGCCTAAGAACAGATAGAATACTGTCATCACAGAGAGTTCCTGGTGGGGACTCTTCTTTGAGCTAGGAAGGAATCTCAGGTGAGTGCTTTTTAAAAAAACATAATTTTTTATTGATTCTTTGGGAATTTCATATCATGCACCCCTATCCCTCTCATTCCCATTCCCTCCATATTTGTTCCATAGCCCTGCAGCATCCACACACACAAAGAAAATTTAAAAAATATTAATTCAGAACAAAATAAATAAATGAACAATTTTTTTAAAAACTCGCTTCCCTCCTCTGTCTTTCCTGCTTCTCCAACACCTCTTTGTTTGTCTTGGTGGCATTGGGAGCTGTGGCATGGTGTGCTGCACAGTAGACTCTCTTGTTCACTCAGCTTTACTTGTGAATGACCGTTGCAGTGAGTTGCTGGTTTGCCTGAAGGATATCAGAGAGGAGCTTCGGTGAGCATCCAGCAGTGATGGTGTACCAGAAGCCTCCTCTCAGATAGCCCACTGTTGCTCTGAGTCATGGAGAGTCTGTGTCTATGATTGTAGTAAGTAAGAGGTGCAGGCTGTGTTCCCAGCATCTGAGAGGAGAGCAGGCCTTTTGTTCCGTCCTGCCCGGCTCCCGGCCGCTGGGCTAGCTTACACTTGAAATAACTACATGGAAATTGTGTTAATTAAATTACTGCCTGACCCATTAGTTTTAACCTCTTATACATATTAGCTTAACCCATATCTAGTAATCTGTGTATCACCATGTGGTCGTGGCTTACCGGGAAGATTCTAACCAAAGTCCATCTTCTCTCTCACAGCCTTCCGTTCTGTCTACTCCGCCCACCTAAGGGCTGCCCTATCAAAAGGCCGAGGCAGTTTCTTTATTCAACCAATGAAAGCAACCGAAATACAGAAGGACCCTCCTACACCATATGATTCCACAGGACCAGTCCCTTTGTGCACCCTGGCAGGTCATAATAGACCAGACTGGACTTGAACCCAGAGATCTGCCTGCCTTTCCTCCAGAATGCTGAGATTAAAGGCATGGGCCACCTCAATCGTGCAGATGAGCGATTTTTAGCACTTAGAATGAAGTTTGTTATTATGACTCATCTAAGCTCCTCTAATTGGGATCCCCCCCCCTCAAGTCAGAGAAAGAAAGGCTTGCAGAAGCTGAATTTTGACCTACCATGGGGAACTTCTGAAATCTGCCTGATTTTCCTATTTCAGTCTGCTGGTCTGTATATCTACAAGCTACATTGTTTACATAGACTGCGTGATGATATTTAAGCCTAAAATTAATATAAGCATTAATAAAACTAGATAACAACATATGTCTGTGTTCTGTGAAATGTGAAAGTCAGGAAAAATTGACTCTTCATTGATCTAAACTATTCATGTTATTAACACTGCACTACTTGGGCTCAGCGGACGGTGAACATGAGGGCATAAGAAGTTTTGGTTTGATTTATCTAACAGAGGGTCATACTGGTTCAAAGTGTATCATTTTTTTTTCATCTTCCACTTTGTCCTTGTATATACTCTCTGTTCTGCTAATGGTCAAGGGCCCTAAACTCGATTTCTGCAATATCTTACCCTCATCACTCAATAGCTGTATTATTAGATCTCTTTAGCTGATGCCTTTCTTCTCAGCTACAACCACCTCCTGAAGCAGTTTGGAAATGGCCACTGTGCACATTCTTGTGGTTAAGATCTGAGAGGCCTTGAATGCATGGGGGTAGATGATGCTGCTTGCTCTACAACGTTGTTGTGGTCAGTACTTCACAGGAAAAAAGAAAATTTTCCCAGAGTCCCGTGCTACCATACAGATATTTAATTGAACACATGAAAACTGTTAATGATTATCTAAGCCTAGATGCTAATTCTACCTTGTGCATAATTGTGGCTCTTTGTTCTAATGAGCCATACTTATTTCAGAAAAAACAACTCTGTGGAAATTAAAGAAAGGGTATACTTTGAATTAGTTGAAAATTCCCCAAGAGCCATTTGCCACTGGGAGAAATGATAAGACAAATGGAAACCCTATCATGGTACTGGAGCCATTGATGAAGCTAGTTTGTAGTGGATGTTCCCCAGGGCTGTGCAGTGGGCATGCTTACCTTGGTCTGCGGAGATGGTGAATACATACGTACACACACACACACACACACACACACACACACCTAGCTAATTCATTATATATGAGCATTGAAGAGTCAGGGCACATGATTAGGCATCTCCAAAAAGAGAGCCTCATACTGGAGTCCATAGCTTCCTGCATGCTTCCCATGGCATTTCTCATTTCCCATCTTATTGAACTCCCTTGTATTGGAAATGCCTCCAAGGCAGAGTATCTATGTTCCTTGGGATTGTACATGGATTAGATTATGATTTTTTTCAATATGGGAAGTAAGTCTTCAGATTTGTCTCTTGATTACATAGCTCACCTTCACATCCCTCCTCAGCTGCCCTCTTGCATGGTTGATGTTGCCTATTGTTGTAGGAGGCCGCTTGTTCATTTCCCAGCCACCCAGACTCCAGAGATAATCACACAGAAACTGTATCATTTAAATCACTGCTTGGTCCATTAGCTCTAGCTTCTTATTGGCTAACTCTTACATCTTAATTTAATCCATCTCCATTAATCTGTGCTTCACCACGAGGTCGTGGCCTATCTGCAAAGTTTCAGGGCATCTGTCTTCCGTGGCAGCTCCATGGCTTCTCCCCTGACTCCGCCTTCTTCCTCCCAGCATTCAGTTTAGTTTTCCCCACCTACCTCTATTCCCTGCACAGGCCTAAGAAAGTTTCTTTATTAATCAATGGTATTCACAGCATACAGAGGGGAATCCCACATCAGCATGTATTTAGTCCAATTGGCCTCTTCCTTTCTGAGCAATAGACAGATACTGTACAACCTGATGTTTGTCCCTACATCCACCATACTTCCACCTTGAGGGCCTTTGGGGTAAATGCGTAAAATACAGGGTGAAGTGCTAAAATGCAGCTTTTCAGATAACAAGAAACAACAGGTTAAGTTCAAGTATGTCCCTCCTCTTGAATGGCCTGCCTGCCTTAAGGCATGGGATCGTAGGAGAGACCTATGTTCCATGTGTTGAAAGTAGGTTCTTCTTTAGATGAACAAGCAGGGATCCCACTGTATCCATTGTTAGAGCAATGGTCCTCAGCACTAAGAGATATTGAATGTGGAAAGCAGATCGAGCTCAGAAAATCCAAGTCCATATTCCTTTCCTAGAATGTGTCCCATCTGTATTTCTCCCTGAAGCAAATGAATAAGCTTATTTTTGTCTTACTCAGTTGTTTGACTTTTCCATTGTTTATAGAGAAACCTGTCTTTGTGTTGTTGTTGTTGCTTGTTTTGCAGCAAATCACTCTCAAAAGTTTATCTCTTATTGCCAACCTCAAGACCACAAGTTTGTTTTCCATAAACCACAACGGGCAAGTCTGTCTTTCATGAATGTGGATTCTCCAACTAACTTCCTGACTCAGGAACCAGGCAAGCTATTCTGAACAGGGCAGATGAAGGACCTTTCCCTACCGCTGGGCAGGCTGTTCCAAGTTTAAATGCCAGCAAAAGTTTTAGGATACAGAACCATGGTGTTAACTTCTAATGCCTCAGCTTGTCTTCTCCTCCGGCCTCTCCTTTCTTCTTTTTGCTCTCTTTCCGTGTTTAAAGTTAGCTCCACTATTAAACATTTTAGTTACCTTATGCTTGCTAAAAATGCTGTCCAGGTGGGGCTGGTTATGTGGGTATGGAGGAGAATTAATAGATGAATGTCCTGTGGAGCTATGCTTATGGCTACCCAGATTCGCCTTTGAAGGGAAAGAATTGTTACTATGAATTGAGAACTTGCTGTGCTACACTGTTAACATACTTTCTTTTTGTATCTCTCAAAAGCATCCTACATTAGGCAGAGGAAGAAGTAAGACTCAGTCAGTGAGTACCAGCCATCAAATGGCTCATGAGATGGTGAGATAGACAGATACCATTTCAAATGTGATTTTCAGGGCTGCAGCCTTCCGATCAGGGACTGTGTGTATATGTGCATTTCTGTGTACATGTGTGTGCAGATTATATTATGCACACATCACAGCTGGAGGCCAGAGTACAGCCTCAGGAATCAGTCCTCAGAAACCATCTCCTGTGTTTTTAGATAATGGTCTGGTATGGCCTGGAACTCAGGAGTGAAGCTAGGTGTGCTGGCCAGCAAAGCCTAGGGGTCTGTCTGTTTCTACTTCAAGGTTGCCAGGGTGAGCCGCTTGCTTGGGGTTTTGATGCTTAAATGGCAGAACTAACCCGAGTGAGCCAGGTGCCCTGTACTGGGTATGGATTTGAAGGGTTTCCATGACAGCCAGAAAAGTCTCCTGTAGACTGCCTCCAACACTTGACACATACACCCTCCCTCAGAAGAGCTCTAGTAGGTAAAGGCAGCAAGTCCCATCTCACAGGTGGTGAAACGGGGCTCAAAGGTGTAAGATCCCCGAGATCACACATCACCGATGAGCTGTTCTTAGAGACTCCAGAGTCTCAACTGTTACATAAGTCCACAACCTTCCTCTCCTGAACCTTCTAGACAAATGATAAAGATGCCACAGTAATTTCTTTAGGCACAAAGGGCTTCATAGTATTAATGGCCCCAGAGTGACAGCAGGAAATGCGATTCTACCTTAGGCAAGGAAACCTTTACAGAAGGTAAACATGGGGCTCTTATGCTCTCAACTACAAGGCTATGAACTCACGTCAAAGAGAAAAGAAAGAAAAACCCAAAGGCTGTATTAAACAGGAAGCTCCCACCCAGCCTAGGCGTTTCTGTTTCTCACCTTTGTGCAGCCAGGGCTCTTGAGGACAGGCATCCCAGGAGCCTGGCACTTTAACTCTGCCACTGAGGAATCAGAAAGCTAACACTGCGCAAGTCTCCTCTAAATGACAGACATCTGCACAACGTTCTGGTCATGACACTGCAGCAAGTCCCATCCCTATTACCTTTCTTGCTTGACTTTAGACACAAGCATTACGAATGGCCCGTCTCAAAGTTAACGTTTATAGATGTACCCCATACTTGTATGTTCTCTGTCACTTTAACCAGCTTTGCAAATGAGAGTCGAGGTCTGAGCTGAGCAATTTTGGAAAACACAGCCCTTGTATTTATGATCACAGCTCTTTTATATTCGGGACATTAATCTTTCTTTATGGTTGTAGCTCTTATATTTGGGACATTAATCTATTTTGAATCAAGCTTTGTATATGGCCTGAGGTCGGGGTGTAACCCCCCTCCCATTTTTGCCTTTAAGGCTCCAGTTGTCCAAGCACTGCTCGTTGGAGTATTATTCTTTCCTCATTGAAAGATCTTGGCACCTTTTTCAAGGATTAAGTGGCCATTAAGGAATGGGTGTTGATAGCTATTTTTAATGTGTAAGAAATGTAGGAATTACACATGCATTTTCTGTATTCCACCTGAACCTCGGCTTTCACTCTAAAGACATCTTGATTCTTCTGTAGTCGTCAGTGGAAAGAGAGAAAAACTGCCCCTCTACACAAAGTTTAACAACTCCACTTAGCCCACATCTGTAGACAGTTTACTAAGTGAAAGGTAATATTTTTGATTCTAGAGGCTGAACTGTGACAAGTACATACGACTATCACAGCCCAATTGGGAAAAAAAAAAACACATGCAAATAACTATGCCTGGTCTTTACAAAAGTGGCAAGGGAAAAATGATTCATTTCAATTCTGCTCTGGGCATTGGGCAGGGCAGCATGGAGCAGCGAGTGTGTGTGCCGTAGTAAATTTTACAGCATGACCTATCTTAGGTTATATAAAAGAAAACATTTTCTGACAACAGTATTCTAAATTCTAAAAGAGGCCACATTATGTTCTCTCTGATATTAGATCCCATTAAAATGGCCAAGACGCTAAATACTCCAATTATTACACATAGATTATAATTATTTTATTGTGGTACAAGAGGAGAAGTGTTCCAAAGGTTTTTTTTCTTCCTAGTTGGAATATTGCAGAATAAAATGCTTTGGTATAAAAACAAAACTTTTATGTCTCCTGGACACAAGGAGGTAGTTGCATATGTGAACTATTGGAGATTGTGCCAGCATGTTCAAGACCTGTGCAAACTTAAGTCAGACAAAATTGGGGGGGGGAGGTAGACAAGATGTCCCACTCTTGACTGAGGAGTTATTGACAATTGATTGCTGTTGGGAAAGGGAGAGTCTGTTTTCTTTAAAGCAGTGAACACTGGTAGCCAACTAAGCCCTAGGGGATAGCCCCATACCCAAGAATAGTCGGGCATCACAAATTGGACTGGGTGGGGGAGAGAGAGAGATAATTCTATGTCATCGTGGAAGATACACAGAAGCCTGCATAGGGGTTAATCAAAAGACACACTTCATTGTGAAGAGGACAGTAGATGTTAGTCCCAACCTTCAAGATGAAAAGAATGAAATCTGGGATCTGAAATCTACACAGCACTGCAGTCTATTCTCCACGAGCAGCCTATGAGATGCGGCTGATTTACATGGCTGCATTTCACATGGTTAAATAAATACATCTATACACAATCACCTCAGTTTTGCCCCTTGGGTCACATGCTATTAACATATTCATCACTAGCATTTTACAAAAAGTTCTGCCAAGCTCTGTATCAGAGACTACTCCCCAGTTTGTCTCCAATGATACCCCTGGGTGACTTCTTCAAAACCCATGTTGACTCAGGTTTACCTGAGTAATAATAGTAATCACAGTGGCCTGTGGACAGGTCCTGGGCTGCATGAGTTCCTCTGCTAAAGCGCATTAGCCCAGCAGATTGTGCTCACCACCCTCGGGGATGAGTTCTATTCCTACTCTATTAGAAAAGAAGACTAATCTGCTGGTCTTGAAGCAGTATGTCAGCAACTAACGCTATCCGGTTGCCTTCATGGTAGTACTAGACTTTGCGGGGAATGGAACACTGGTCCATTCTCCTGAACACATCGTCATGCTCATCTGAGTAGATGACCAAGAAATAATCGTTATACCAGTTTCCTTACTCAGACACATGCAGTCTAGAGGGGACTACAACATCAGTTTATCTTTGAGGGTCTCACCAGGAAGCATTTGTATCGGAGGTCTGGAAGAGGATCTCAGCTCTTCTTTGCCAAGGAAAAGTGTAGGGGCACAGATGTTAGGTTATGGAGTTATGGTTTGGTTTGGGCTTTAGCAGGTTTCCGTTTGCTGTCATCTTTAGCCATCTTCTGTAGATTCCAGGAGCTCCAGGGACGTTGAGGATACAGGATTTATGAATGTCTTCAGCCCAGACATCCCCATAGTACAAATGGACGCTCTATCCTTTCTAAGCAAGGCCCTGACCTTGACATAGCCTAGGAATTCAACTTCTTGGCCCAGTCTTTTGCTTCCTCTATCTTCTGCTACAGTCAGAGCCTCTTTCTATGCTATTAAGGGAACTATCTGCTTTCCCTCTTGCCTTATTAATGTAATTTACAGTGTTGGGGCTCAAACCCAGGGCTTTGAGCATTCTAGACAAGTCCTCTAGCACTGAACCATCTCCTCAACACTCAGATTTTGTTGCTAGTGTTTGTGTTGACAAAGGGTATTACATATAGCTCAAATTGTTCTTGAACTCCTGATCTCTCTGTCTCAGGCTCCCAAGGGCCAACATAGTTGGTTATTCTTAAATTATGAATTTATCACATTCATCTTCCATTCTTCTACATTGTTTATCAAGCTAAGCAGTGGCCACTCTACTACCCTGTCTTTCTGGTGGCACTTTCCCCTTCGTGTGTGTATGTACGTGTTATATGTATCTGTGTGTATTCTCCCATGCATCTGTGTGTAGAGGCCACTGTGTGTATTCTCCCATGCATCTCTGTGTAGAGGCCAGGGGTTGGCTTGTGTATTTTCCTTTATCTCTTTCTACTCTACTTTTTTGGAGACAGGATCCTTCACTGAACACCATTTCAGCCAGACTGACTTGCCAGTGAGTCCCCAGGATCTACCTGTCTTTGCCTCTAAGTGCTTGATGCATGTCCAGAATTGAACTGGATGCTTGGGAACTGCACTCAGGACTTTCTGTTTGGAACAGTAAGTACTTTACCCACTGAGCCATCTCCACAGAATCATCGTACTGCTGGCCTATTCCTGTCCACTGGTATACTTCTGTGGCCTGCCAGTGATGAGAGTCCATCAGTTATATTCCATGTCACCAGTGACAGTGGAACCATGTCTCAAAGTCTTTCTGCTGTGCTTTGGATGTCTTTTTGAGTGTGTCCCCCGGCATTTCACCTGGGTAACTTTGGTTCCGGTGTGATGGTGTTTGGGTAGTAGGACCTGTAATACGTGAGGTCCAGTAGAAGGTAATAAGGTCAATGGGGAGGAGCTATTCCCTTGGAAGGAATGAATGCTGATCTCAAAGAGAATGAGTTCTCTTAAGAGTGGGTTGTTACAAAGCAAGGCCTTTTATGTGCATGATTTCTATATTCAGCTGTTTTCAGATTGCTTCTCTGTCTTGTTGTGATGTTATCTACCATGACACTTCCACCAGAGATAAATGGTTATCAGTACCATGCTCTTGAATCTCTAAGGTCATGGTATATGTACATGCCTTTTCTTTTCAAAGTACCCAACCTCAGTCTGTTGTAGCAGCACAAAACAAAAGAATTCACCATCTGTGTACCTGCTTTTTTGGCATGAACCGCCACAAGCTAGATTCTCTGGGAAGCGGTTTGCATGGCAGAGATAACTATTAGGATCTGATGTTACCGGGAGTTCCCAAGATCCCCATTTCTTGACACAGTGGAAGAGAGAAGAATCAGACATGAAGTTAAGTGGGCCGTGGAACCTGTAAATGCCACAGGAAGCTCTGAGGCTATACCTACCCTCCAATTGTCTTAGTCATGGAGACAAGCCTGGGCCTCTGTCCCCAACTTGATCAGTCACAGGTATGAGCGACCTTAGAAGAAGACAACCACAGCGGAGCAGGTGTCTTCCATGGGAGCAATCATTAGTGGAGGTTGGAATGTGGGGTCTGCCTCTGTCCATCCACCAGCTGGAGAAATCAGCCCTCCATTATTCCTGAATGGGACCTGGGTGACCCAGTGTCCATTCAGATGACAATTACTCATTCTTCAACAAAAGCATGAGTTTAGAGACTTGATGAGCCTCTAATTTGAATGCTGTCCAGTGTAATTAGCAAGCCATGCCACTGAGGGGAAAGAAGTGTTTTGAGCAAGATTTGCCCCATTGACAGAGTCTAGGCAGGACTTGGAAAACTTCCTATAAGCTAAACAAAAGGGAGAGGAGGTGTAGAGAAGAGGCTGGAGCTAGTGTGGATATGAGAGGGTGAGTGAGGGATGTTGCCTGTGGCAAACCACTATAAAGAAAAGCATTCTTTTACGGGAGCCCTAGGAAGCTTATTGAGACCTCATAAAATAAAGAGAACCAAGGAAACACCCCCTAAAAGTCTCCTCCACCACTTTACAGACTGAAGGACGATTTTATGAGCTGTTTGGCTTTGTCTTTGCGGAGCTCTTTAGAACAAGTTCCTGGGTCTTCGGGCAGTTATTCTAACTCTTGGCCAGGGAGTGAGACGATTCCGTGTGGAAGTGTATTTGAGACACACAATTTTACTAAGGGCCAAATACACACAGATTACTTTACCAGAGAGAGCTCCTCTGAAGAAGCAGGCAGGCTGGTGATCCATGCAGAGAGAGCGCTTTCCACGTGGGCCTATCATTTTATACCTCTTGGGACCTGGTGGTCCAGCCCCATTAATTAATTAACAACTAATTAGGGGGGCGGAATAATTAGCTAATGG
>JAQHUG010000141.1:2854715-2885334 GCA_028555095.1 Dicrostonyx torquatus | reverse complement strand
GGCATGTGCATACGTACCGTATCTGTGTATTTGCTTTGCAGGAAGCAACTTAAAGAATTAGCTATGCAAACAGTTAGCAATTCCTAGTCTGCCCAAATCTGCCTCCATGTCTTAGAATCTTAGGTCCTTGCATGATTTCAGCCCGCACCAAGGCTAGTAACCCAGGCAGCTGCTTGCATAGCTGCAGTGAGCCAACATGAAGCCAGGGCACTGTCTACTTAGCCTTTCCACACCCTAAACGGTAAATGGTAAGGGGCAAGGGGGGCTACTTGGTAAGTTTTATGGCTTCTCGAATTAGTTTAGCTCAAAAGCACTTTGCCTCGTTCATTTGAGGGCCACTGAGGGTGGGGTGGGGGGTGAGGGGATGGTGGGGGAGCAGGGCAGGATTTGTTAGCCTGCACTAATCGGGGCTTGGCCTCTAGCAATTCTCCATGGCAGAATAAAGGGAAGAGATAATTATTCTCCCTAATCACAGCGTCAATGGCTGCCTTTAGAGCCCTCTTCTTAAAGGCTGGCCAGATTTCCCGGAGCATATTTTCATCCTTCCACTCATTAGATTTTGAAGTGAGTGAGGGTTCTGAAAGATATCCACTTGTGAGTCTTTCTTCTGTGCCTGGGATTCTCAGGAGACAAGGAAGCTCCAGTGGCTGCAGATGGGTGACCTTTCTCTTATCTGTCACCAGCTTGCTAATAAGAATGGATTTTGAGATCTTTGCAGTTTGCAGTTAGGGCACACATTCATCAGGACGTGGGCCCTGAAACCTAGTTCTCTCTCTCTCTCTCTCTCTCTCTCTCTCTCTCTCTCTCATCTGCTGGTACGGTTTCATCTGAAACCATGAACCTGGGACTGGAGCCATGGATGCCTGAGCCTAACAAAGAAGACAATACATGGGCATTGCAGTTGCAATTTTCCTGAAAAGAACTCAGAGTCTTTGCAAGCATACAAAAATATATGTCAAGAAAACATGTAGTTCTGCACATCCCTCTTCCTTCCATCTTTTCACCCAAGAAGCCAGCATCTTTAGGCTATGGAGAAATCAGGTGAATTTGAACACACCTGTAGCTCAGGTATTCAAGGTTACCGACACAGTCTGAAAATGAGTGGGGTCACACCAGCTGTTGGCTGAGGTATCGTTCCCCTCCTCAGTCCAATGGGCCTCTCTAGTGATAATCCTCCATGAAGCACCCCGCCCCGTACTCTGTCTCCACCACAGGTAAGATCCTCTCCTGGTACCCTGCGAGTGAACCCAAATTTTATCCTTTCTTATTGATTCATAAAAAATGACTTAGATTACAAACATATATTTGCTTTCAGAGAGACTGGAGAATCCCTGAAGATATAAAGAATTTTAAAATTCATTAAAACCCCTCTCTTTTTGTTATGCTACCTGGAGATAATATGAGAAGGGGCTAGTGGCCCTCTTATGAAAATAAGCTTAGTTGAAAAATTGCTTAGTTGACTACTATATATACAGCTTCGTTATCAGTTACTTTTCTGTTTCTATGATTAAAAACAAAAGCACCTCAAGGAAGAGAGAGAGAGAGAGAGAGAGAGAGAGAGAGAGAGAGAGAGTGTTTAGCTTATGGCTCTAGAGGTGTAAGAGTCCATCACGACACGGCCAAGGCATGGTAGCAAGTAGCAGGCATAGGGAATTGAGAGATCACATCTTTAACAGCAGACATGAGGCACAGAGAGTGAACTAGAAGCTGAATGAGGCTGTATGCTCTTGAAGCTTGTCCCCAGTCCTCCAGCAAGGCTCTATGGTCTAAACCTCCGTGGACAGCACTGTCGGCTGGGAACCAAGTGTTCAAACGCTGGAGCCTACGGGAGACATTTCTCATTCAAACAACCACAGCTTCGTAGCAATATCAGCACCTTACTTGGTCACGGCTCCAATGCCTTGGCCACTCTCTGTTTCTCTGCTGCTAGGTTGGGGATAAGAACAGTACCTTCTTGAGGGAGTTAAATGAGTTATTCTGCATGCACAGGTCTTCAAAGGTTGCTCACCAGTTTACCTAACCGTATCTTACCTAAGCAGTGAGTACTATTGGCATTGCCTTGGTCACTGCAGTTTAGAGCCCTGTCTCTCTCTGTCTCTCCTTATCTAGTCCCTCCCCTTGAGCTTGCCCTTGCATCTCACGTATCTCACGTACATGAGTGTTGCTTCTCCAGCTCACTTTGACGCACTCCTTTGTGTTACATGCAGTCTTCTAAGCTGCTGTAAGTAGCTTTCACCGGCATGCTTTCTCTCTCTCTCTCCCTCTCTCGTGCCACGCCAGTGACTCTAAGCCAGGGACCTGTGTCTCAGCTTTGCTCTAGGCCCAACAGCTTCTTCGAAACAACTCTTGCTCACGGTGAGACTCAGTCATCCGTGGCTTTAACGTTTCTGAGCGGTTCTCCTGCTTGGTAATTAGTGTACCAGCTCTCTGGAGTTTGGCATAAGGATGAAGAGAACGAATTGCATTTTGCATTTCTCTTTGCTCTTGGCTCATTGGAGCTGATAACAAGGAAAGGGCTGAAGGGCTGTGACAGACTTTAGGCCCAGTCTGGTGTTCCTTCCTGGCGACTGTTGCTGTCGCATCCATGTGAGACATCCTGCACATGAGACATCTGCACACACCCAGACACAGAGACTTCCAACTTATCTCGCTTATCCTTCTGCACAAAAGAAAACAGAGGCCCCAAGAGTGCCTCCCTTGTGTTACATGATGGTTGACATCAGCCAGAGCTAGATTTCTGTTCTATCTTCGAGTCCGCTCTTCTTGCCAGTTGACTATTAGTCTCAAAATGTTCGATTTTAGTCCTGCCCAGCACTTTTAAAAACGTATTTCTAGAGCCTGCACAAGTGAAATTTTCACTTAAGGTTAAAATAATGTTTTATGTAATTTGTCGTGTGTTTAAATATACGTCATTCTAGTTTCTTGTGTTAACTGCAAAAGGCGAAAGTTGCATGTACAGAATATGATGCTTTGCAGACCAATGCAAGAGAGAGAAATCAGAACCATGCGACTGTCTGTTAGGAAGGGCTAGCAGCAAAATAAATTGTCATACATTCGCAAATGCAATGGACACCTCTTCTCTTGTAAACAAGGAGGGCAAGCATTTATGGACACAAATGCTAAGATGCTAGCTCAGGTTTCCCTGGTGCTTTCTCGTACTTGGGTGTTGGAAGCCTGGGGTTTTGCTATAGAGCTCCTACAACTCAGGGCTACCCCAAGTTTCATATTGTTATTGGAGCTTAGGGATCCTGGGATATTCCATCCTTAACTCCCAAACCGCTCCTAAGAAATCATACATTTCTGCTCTTAGGTTATCCCAATTTTCAGGGAACCATGTCTAGAGAATGTGACTTTGGAAACCAAAATAATGCCAGATGCGTAAGGGTTTTAAACATGAACTGGCGTGTCCGTGCGTGTGATGCCATTCTCTGTGACAACATGACGATACCACCATGGTGGAAGCGTATACTCGAAAATCGTTAGCCTACCATGCAGTGATGGGCTCCGGATAGGTGACTTGCTTTCCTTCCTCCCCAACAGAGGTACTGTCCTGTCGTTACTTTATCTCCAGACATACATACATGTGCACAACTTTTAATTCTAAAATGTTAAAGGTAAGCAACTACTAGCATTAATAGAGCAATGAAACCGGCCATCAGAAGAGGGAAACCAGCAAAGCATCTCCTTAAAAAGCACCCTAAAGGCTTGACTTACAGAATTCAGCTTGTGTTTCCTTTCCCCCTTTTCAAAGTAGCCATGCAGATAAACATGGTTTTGGTTACCTTCCAGATGACACCTGGCCTCTCAAATATGGTGGGGAGACAGATGAAGAAGAGGATACTAGACCCCACAACAACAGGCAGATCCCGTTCCCAAGGTTCTCTTGTGACCCGGGCTCAGCCTGCCTTGATTTTCCACAGGAAAGCCGACGTGAAAACTACTCTTTTTGGAAAAGGAGGTTTTTCAAAGTCGACCTCATTCAGACTGAGCAAATAATTAACTTTTCATCCTCTCATAAAATCAAGACTGTGGCTGGTTCAAAGCCCAGGACCCCGGGCCTTAATTGAATTAACTCGGTTTTCCATCCTCGCGCCGGACCCTTCCAAACCATAACATTTAGCAAGGCTGACCTTCCTGGCGAGAACATAAGCGCCCATTGAAGGAAGATCGCAGAGTCAGGGCTGTGGCGCGCCAATTAGGCCTGAGTGGAAAATGGGACACTCTCTGAAGGGGACAAAACACTTTCTGTTTTCCTACACTTGAGAGTTCGGTCCGAAAGCCGTTCTGCACAGCCTTATCTCCGCCAAAGCAAAGAAAGCTGTGGCCCGCTCCCCTGAGCAGCCACAGCTCACACCTGGGGGCTTGCAGGTCCGTGCCTTTGCATCCATTACTTCCCTCGCTCGGGAATCAGCGGTCTTCCTCCAGCCACTCCTCGCCCGGGTCCTCCCTGCAGACCTAATGAGCTACTCACTGTTCAGCCACATCCCTTTCTTTGGCTTCGCTTACTGATGTCTGCCTCATTCCCGGGCTTTCAGATACGGCTGTGACCCTTACCTTGTGAACCAAATGGGTACAGAAACTTCCCAGAGGAACAAAGGTTGCACAGCTGCAGTAAGTCCCAGGTCTTGGTGACAAAGTTCATTGTACAAAGCTGACATGAGTTCATCTATCACATTCTTCAGTTACTTAGGCAGTTGAATGTCCGAGGTAGCTAAATAATAATAATGGTGGTGGTGGCGGCGGCGGCGGCGGCGGCGGTGGTGGTGGCACCGGTGGTGATGGTGGTGGTGATGATGATGGTGATGGTGGTGGTGATGTGGTAGAGGTGGTGGTAGTGGTGGTGGTGATGTGGTGGTGGTGATGGCGGTGGTGGTAATAAAGGTGGTGGTGGTGATGATGATGGTGATGGTGATGATGATGGTGGTGATGGTGATGAGATGGCTGAGGTGGGGAGAAGGAGGAGGAGGGAACGAACAAAGGGCTACTAATTACACCTTCATTACAGGAGGTCAGGGAGTTGACTCCTCCTCCACGCTTTCTCTAACTCCCTTTACACATCGCTATGTGTGTGACTCAAGAACTGAACACACACTTGGCTAACGATGCATCCTGTGCAAAGTGAGAGCAGCCATCTCCCGTGCCTGGGACCTGGCACCATTTTGGTAGCAAAATATGTTTGGAGTAATTTGAAATTCGTGAAAGTTAAATTGTAAAGCGGTAGGGAGTTTCACTTTCCTTTCAAAATATTTTTGGTCTTGTAGGGAGAGCCTTCTGCATTTGAGGCAATCTCCGAAAGACCACTAAAATCCACCCAACCGCAGAACATTTCGGCATGCTGAACCTTGGAATTAGTGATCTGCCTAAGGAAATGTAAAATTAAATTCTAATATTGGAGCTGACACTTTAGCGTCGTCCCTGGGACTGCACGGGGAAGTCTCAGCATGTGGAAGGAGAAATATAATTTGCAATTCAAGGTCAGCGGCGGAAACCCCCTGGGTTTATTTGATTTGGATGATGCTCCTGTAAAGCCATTACTGATTCAAAAAAAAATGGTTTTTATTGGTGGTGGCTTATGCTGTCTGTCTCTATGAACTCCAAGTTGAAAGATGCTATCTAGGTGTATGTAGTCTTAGGAGGTGATTCTCCAGCTTGTGCAGATATAACAAGAAGGTTGTCTTTCGGGGTTTATAGTGCTGATTACGGTTCTTATAGAAGTAAGGTGACTTCACATCCTGAAACTGAAAGCAGGCTCATAGGATCCGATAGTTCTCTGATACCCCCAACCCCCAGCAACCTTTTTCCTCAGCCCCCCTTCCTTCTACCAGGATCTGTTTCTCACAGTCATTCCAAATCAAACATCTTCACTCCTAGCTCTAATTTTTTTTTTTTTTTTTTTTTTTTTTTTGTTTTTTGAGACAGGGTTTCTCTGTGGCTTTGGAGCCTGTCCTGGCACAAGCTCTTGTAGACCAGGCTGGTCTCGAACTCACAAAGATCCACCTGCCTCTGCCTCCCGAGTGCTGGGATTAAAGGCATGTGCCACCACCGCCCGGCACTCCTAGCTCTAATTCTTAAGGGCTGCATTTTCTTGGCCCCGCATTTCCCGTCACCCAACAATATGAAGAACTGGTTTTTGGGCAAAGTCCAGGGCAGCAGTAAGAACTGGCGGAGCCTGCTCTGGACTCTCCATGTTGTATGAGATTCAGACCTGCCTTGATTTACTGTGTCTTATGAAGGAATTCTATATCTGTGACCCATTGTTACTATATTATGTACTTATTAATATTGTCTCCAGTCAAGGTCAAGGGTGGTCTGTAGAACCACAGCACGATACAAGGTTTCCTAAGCAAACTGACTCACAACGTGGAGGGTGATTTTGCTGAGGAATATGGAAGTCAGCCATTACCGGGTATGTATTTCTCATTCAAGGGGCCACTCTGTGGATCCCATCTGGTCCCCTTGTAGATTGCAACTCTAGTTTTCATGTGACAAATGCACTTTTAGAGCGGTGGCAAATGACCCAAATCAGTTTCCCGTTTGTAAAGTCACTACAGTTCAGCCTTTGGCTAATCTTCCCCACCTAGCCAATTTTCCTTGGACCCTTCTGTTCTGAGGTTGATTACTTTGAGCAGATGGATGGGGTGTCTGTGGTAAAGCTTCGCTCACTGGACCCACAGCTCGTATTTCACTAGATACATATACCGCATGCTGTAATCCAGAATATTGGTGGGCACTCTATTTCGGAAAAAGCTTTGAAGGTAGAAGTTGGTCAGCTCTGAGGGAGGGAGACCGGGAGCCACTGGGTTTTGTGTTGTGAGCGAGTGTATTGCTGTAGAGGTTCTTTGTTTATTTGCTCAGACGTTAGACATGGAGAGAGTGCTGCTATCTGCTTTGCTACATGCCTATCCTAGGGTATCTTTGACGCTGGGTGGGAACGATCCTCAGAGAAAAGAAAAGATAATTTGTTTTTCAAATTGTCGGGATGGATCAGGGAAGGAGTGAGTGAGGAGAACAAACGTTGTTTATTTGGAGGGATTTCTTCAAAATGGTACCCGTTTTTCGGATGTTTTAGGGTTGATATTTTATAAGCACTGTGGGCTTTTATAGGAGAAAACTTTATCACGGAGACATGGCTTGTCAAGAGTGTCGCCTCGCAAACAAAGGGACGAGGAAAAAAAAATGTGGGATGAAAATCTTTGGCTTGATTTGGTTTGGATTGGCATTCTGGTTTTGCCCGCCATTGGTGATCTTTAAATGACGACTATAGCGTTGATTTTAATCTCAAGCCGGCTGGTGTGGGACCAGTTGTTCAATATGACACTACTAGTACCATTTTTTTGAAGTTTGTTAGTTTGTGTGGGATACATACAAGATAAATTTGAAGATAGACAGCAACATTGTAAATACGTCATTACCGTGTAAGTTAATTTTTTTTTTTTGTTTTTGGTTTTTCGAGACAGGATTTCTCTGTAGCTTTGGAGCCTATCCCGGAACTAGCTCTTGTAGCCCAGGCTGGTCTCGAACTCACAGAGATCCGCCTGCCTCTGCCTCCCGAGTGCTGGGATTAAAGGCGTGTGCCGCCACCGCCCGGCCCGTGTAAGTTAATTTTTAAGCCATCTATATGGTTAATATTTGTCTAGCTAGGCTGGGGAGATGGCAGTTAAAATCAGGTACTTCACACACACACACACACACACACACCACATATGTAAATATATTTGGTTGTTTTTTGCTTGTTTGTTGTTTTGTTTTGTTTTTCAAGACAGGGTTTCTCTGTATAGCCCTGACTGTCCTGGAACTCACTCTGTAGAGCAGGCTGGCATTGAACTCAGAGATTTGCCTCCTGAGTGCTAGGATTAAAGGCATGCACCACCACTGCTTGGCTGGGGATATCTTACATCTAACGGTTCTTTCCTTAAATCACTAGTGTTTTTCTTGCAGGAACTTAATGGTGATTTTATTTACATTTCCCCCAAGAAAGACATGAGCATCAGCCTTTCAAGTTTCAAAGTGTATCTTTGCTGCTGTGGTTAGACAAGTATTACCGTGAATGTGAGCATGTAAACAAAGGCGCAATGCAGGGGACAGAGACATAGGATCCCCCTGAGCTGGATTGGCTGTTGTGAGCTGTCTAATTTAGGTGCTAGGAATCAAACTCGGCTCCTCTGACAGAACAGCACCTGCTTTTAACCCCTGAGCCATCTCCCCAGCCCAGTTAGACAAATAATAACTATATAAATGGATTACAGATTGACTTACAAGGTAATGACATATTTACAATGTTGCTATCCGTCTTTAAACCGATCTTGTTTTTTGTTTATACTTAGCCCTGTAGCTCCTCGTGCATCCAAAACAGGGGTCATATTGGGGACAGGAGTACATAAGTGGAGAGAGCATCATAATTAATGGTGGCAGTTGAGTTAACAGCAACAGCAAGCCACATTTCAATGGTGTCCCAGTCTAGCTTCACCCTGATTCTTGTTCTGATGTCTTTCAGGGATCCAGGCTCTGTTTCTTTGTCTGTTTTGGCTCACTCCAGATTGTCTTTTTTTTAAAAAAAATATTTATTTATTATGTATACAATATTCTGTCTGTATGTATGCCTGAAGGCCAGGAGAGGGCACCAGACCTCATTACAGATGGTTGTGAGTCACCATGTGGTTGCTGGGAATTGAACTCAGGACCTTTGGCAATGCTCTTAACCTCTGAGCCATCTCTCCAGCCCTCCAGTTTGTCTTCTGCACCTCGAGCTGTGACACTTACTGTCTCCTTTGGCAGGGTCCCATCCCTCTGCTCTCTCCATCTGCAGCAAACTTCGTCTGTCTGTTTCCTGGGTGACTGTTAGTCCTCCACTCAGGGGGTTCCTCCTCCAGAAAACATTGACACATCACACCCCTCCAGTTTCAACTGGCTTCCTCTTCTTGTTACTTGTCCTCCTACAGGCACTCTCGTGTGACACGCACGTTGACAACCTTCGAGAACAGAGTCATTTCACTCAGGCTTTCCTCTTCAGTGTGTGCAACAGGGGAAGGGACGTGCAAGGACTCGAGAGTGCTCGCCAACCCAGTGAATTGCTGTGCGAGCTTGGCTTTGGAGCTGTAGCCCTTATTTGTTTGATGGATGATTTCTTTGATTGATTCCCCCAGCCAGATGATTTCTATTTTTGACTCCCCTCGTAAAATGATTACTTTATTTGACTGTCGCATTGAAAGGTTGCGCTCTGCTTTTGCTGATGTGTCTGGTCTCTACGAAGAATTTGGATGGGTGGCTTTTCTTTCTTTGGGTGCTTTTCCGAATCACAGATTTTCAAAGTGAAGGTTATCTAAGGAGTCATGTAGGAGGACCGAGATCCCTGTGTCTGATAAACACCTGATACAGGGTTGCACTGGATGACACATCCCGTGTCTGAAATTTATGACTCTGTATCATACGCTGTGAGCACTTGAGGGCTGCTTAGTGAAACGAGCCCATTTTCCACTCTCTGCATGCATTAGATTAGATGCACCCAAGTAACTCTCATAATGGCAAAGCTCACGTTTCTCCCCGCAGTGCTCAGGAGGAATGCTGGGATGCCAAACACTGGGAAGGCATTTGAACCTGCCCAGCGACTGTTTGATGCTGTGCCATGCATTTTTACCAGTCATTTAATGTGGTCAGTTTTTAATAACACAAATATATAAAGCGATTCTGTAGTTTAAACAAGGGCACCTAATAATTCACAAACCTCACATTTGAAAGAGAGAAATTGTCCCCTTTTTCCTAATTTATATAAAAAAAAGATATGAACATAAAGACTCTGGGAAAGATTTGTGAAAGGGAAGTTGGTTCAGGGACAAGATGGGCTAGGGGTTTTATACCCCACTCTTACAGAAAGTCAGAGATCAGTGCATTGTGATCATGTTCTAACAGACCTCCGGAGCTGGCCCCTTGCACAAGGCCATTCATAGGCTATCTGGGATGCATCACGGGACTGCTGCGCTCATTCCCAGCCCAGCACAGAGCTGGAGGCAACACTCCCGCTTGGCCCGGCTGTGAAGAGGTGTTTAGAGCGTGGGAGAAAGCAGGACGTGGGCTCCTGAGAATTGTCATAAAGACCAGAAGCATTTGCCTCTGGCTGCCAGGCTTCTGGGTGAGGCTGTGTCTCTCTCACCCGATGTCCTTTAACCATGCCATGAGCAGGGAGAAGTCTCCCAACCTAATCGGGGCTGTAGAATTGTTCTTTTTCTCTATGGACGATGCTTCAGGTCCTCTCCCAGTTCTGCACATCTCTGCCTGCTCTCGCTTTTTTTATTGATTCTTTTCTCTCAGATGAATCCTGCTTCTTGTCTACCTGGAGAAAATATATATTCTTTTTAGAACAACATGAAAGATTCAAAACCTCAACGAAACCACTTACCTCCACCACCCCCCTGCTCATCCACCTTGTCTGTTACATTGCATGTTCTTGGTTACGAGTGGGAATTGAGAAATAGGGCTTTTGCAAGCACCCATAAGTCAAAGAGCACCCTTCTCCATCTATTGTCTAGAAGACAGTTGAGCCTGGTGGCTAAGACAAGGCACTTGGGAAATAGTCTGCTTGCATATACAGCAGGCACCATCGAGCACTATTCATGGGACTGTGGGGAGAACACACTATTCTTTTCTTACAGGGGGATGTGATGGGGTTGACAGAATTTATTTTCTCTGTGCTACCCTCTTCCTCCTCTGTCTCACGGAGACTAAGGCTGTTTGCTCTAAGCGCTCACGACTCTCACACTTCCTTTTTGTAGGTCTTGACACAACTTCGATGGTCACTTTCTGGTAGACTCTTTCCCCCTTCTGATTGCCAAATGTGTAAAACCAAAACATATGGCCTGGTTTATCTTATTGAGCCACTCCTGCACTTCCCAGAACTCAGTCTAGCGCTTCCATGGTGTAGGAGGGTCCTTTCTGTATTTGGATTGCTTTCATTGGTTAATAAAGAAATTGCCTTGGCCTTTTGATAGGGCAGAAATCAGGTAGGCGGAGTAGACAGGACGGAATGCTGGGGTGAAGGGAAGTGTGGCAAACGCCATGCTTCTCCGGCCCAAGATGGACACTAGTTAGACTTATGCTGGTAAACCACACCCTTGTGGTGATATACAGATTACTAGATATGGGTTAAACTAATATGTGAGAGTTAGCCAATAAGAGGCTAGAGCTAATAGGCCAGGCAGTGTTTAAATTAATACAACTTCCGTGTGGTTATTTCGAATGTAAGCTAGCCCGGTGACCGGGAGCCAGGTGGGACGGAACAAGGGACCCAGCCTGCACTCATTGCGACACTTGGACAGCAGGCTCTCAGGGAACAGGCAATTATATAATCTCTCAGCTCCTACTTTACTCAATAGAGTTAGAGTGTTGGTTTGGGTATTATCATTGCTGTGTGTCTTGGGTAATGTGGTTGATATCAGTGCAAGTCCTGATCAGTTGGGAGCTCCACATTTCTCTCACTGACTTCCTGACATCAATAAAGTACAATCCTCTTAGAATTCTTATTATGTAACTTCTCTGCTAATACGAATACAGTTGAAGGACAATTTCTATCTCTTATACAGGCAAACACATCAGAGAGAAACCACGCACAGAATCAGATTTTGAAGGTAAAAGACCTCAACAGGGTGAACTAGTTACACGTTTACCTTTCAAGTCCTAGTTGAATAACCAGACCGACAGCGTTTTCTGTCCTTGAATTTATTTCGCTTCATGCGAGCGAATGTAACCGCCATACTAAACTAATTATATCATTTCCTAATGTCTGACTTTTATTTGCAGAGTTGTATAGGTATGCATCTCTATCTATACTTTCAAGGAAAATGAAGTCAGGCGACATCAATTGTTTAAAAGTCCAGTCTTCGTAAATGCAGCAGACCCTTTCGAAATGCGGAAGAATCCAAGAAGGGCAGATTGAGTGCTCCGAGCATCTGATTTTATAGCTCACTTGCTTTGCTCACTTTACCTCCATCTCAGGGTTGGATCATACCTGATAAGGCCCTTGAGCAACTGGTTCTGGTTTCAGCTTAAATCTCTCAGTCCTACTTGATTTATTTAGCTAAGCATCACAGTCTCTGCTAAAGCCAGATTCCAAGAGGAGACTTATATTTCCCGTTTCTCCTTGCATCTGATTTCCAATCTTTCTCTTTTGAAGCGGTGTAGTTTGATATGGGGGAGCCAGATTGAAGTGGGTGCTGTCTGTGTCTCTGGTCAATACAGTGATAGATGCTATGTCTGACATGTCGCATTTGATCTCAGCATCCTAACAGTGTCTCTGATTGGTCCAACCTGAAGCATGCTTTTAGGAGTCTTTTCAAAGATCCAGACATTGAAGGAACTGATGGACAAGGCTGCTTTCCTATGATATTCAGCTCAGACGGTAGAATGCTTGCCTAGCATTCATCAAGACTGCGTTTGGTTAGTAATCTGTAATCCTAACATCCAGGAAGCAGAGGCAGAAGGATCAGAAGTTCAAGGACATTACTCAATCCAATTCAAAACTTTAGGGGTTCATGTAGGAGGCTTCCCTCTCTCCAGGGGATGATCAACATCCTAAGAGAGCCCCTATATGCTCGCTATCCTCTCCCTATCTCTCTGTCTCTCTGTTTTCTCTCTCCCTCCCCTTCCTCCCCCACCTTAGTCTTCACCACAATTAAGAAAAAGAGATTTTGTGTATCTCAATCATATTGGAACTGAGTATACTTGAAGAAACACACATCTTCCACAATAAAATGTATATTTTTCTAAGTTATGATGCCCCACAGGTTTTTTTTTGTTTTGTTTTGTCTTGTCAATGGCAACAGTAAGCAAGAAGTGTATTGGTCTTGTGGTCAGGAGGGGACCTTGCCCAACTCCTGGTCGCGGTGAAATGGAGCCTCAGAAAACAGTGAGTTTTGCATGGATTGTCTGAGGCTCAGCATCTCAATCGGAGCCAGATATCCTTCCCCCCCTGCCCCTGCATCTCTCCCCCTCATCCTTCTCTCTCCTGTTCACAAGTAGACCCTCTGCTTCATTGCTGTTCTCTGCCTAACACCTCTTTATGATGTAATCGTCTAGACTGGGACTACATAAGAACAGAGCACAGAGAGTGGTGGGGTTGCTTTTGTTTAGTTTTTGACAAATCTACCATGATAAGATCAGCAAAGACTTCCTTCCTTTGAAGGGACAAATGGGTCACAGAGATCTCGCATTGCTATGATTCGAAATTGGTTTCAGAGATGCTCCCCACTTACCCCTCTCTAGGAAGCCATCCGAGAGCCTTGGTGTCTGAGGTTGGCAAGGCTTTACATCTTGATAGCCACGATGGGTCTTGCTATCAAAGCAGCTGGCCCCCATATCACACCAAGCCATGTTTCCAGTTTCTTTGTGTCTACTGGGTCTGGCTATGCGAAGTCAAGAAGGCCTAGCTGGTGGTGGTGAAATAGGGTGTGCACTTGCCTTGTTGAAGCTAGCATAAGGATGACAACAGGTGCTGGTTAGCTGACTCAGAGGATACAGAATTTTCCATACAAGTATGAGGACCCGAGTTCAGATCCCTAGAAGTCATGTGAGGATGGACAGGATGGTGCACATCTGTAATCGCAGCATCCCTACAGTGAGAAGGGATGTGGAGAACAGAGACTTCTCAGATACTCTTGGACCAGCTGGATAGGGAGATACAGCAGTCAAAAAGTACCCTGTCTCTAACAAAGGGAGGTGAGGACCGACATCTCAGGGTATTCTCTGACTTCTCCTTGTGTTTTGAGGCAATGTGTGCTTGCACTTACACACATATACAAACACACACACACACACACACACCGACAGCACACACAGGAACACACACATAAACACAAGCACACATACATAAGTACACACATACAAACAAGCACACAACCACAACCACATATACACAAGTACACACACAAGCATACAAACAATGAGCACACACCACACACACACACACACTTACATGCAAATGATAAGAACATCCCTGATACTGTGGCACAAGGATCTCACTTGTAAAGCTCCACATACCACCTTGGTAATTTTGTGTATTGATAGTTTGTAAGAGGAATATATGGAGTGAAATGATGGGTTGCTCAGGCAGTTGTTACTCAAGATGGTTGTCACCTTGTCAAACTGGACCGGCATAGAGCCCTTCAGGACCTTGTTGGAGGAACACAGCATATTAATAGGTAAAGACAGTGCCAGTATTTTGCAATGTTTGAACTGGATTTTTTTAAGCCCTGGAACACCAAAATCTGGTTGTCTATTGTGAAACATAAACAGAAATGTACCATTAAAAACTTTTAAATATTAAATCCATATCATCTGAAGACAGAGTATCTGTGTGGCTATGTCTAGGTGACGGTCAGTACTGTCACCTTGACAACACTTTATCAGCTTTCAGAGTGACAGGACTCTGTCACACCTTTGAAAGGTTATCTGGATTAGGTCAGGTGAGCTAGGAAGACCCATCTTAACCACACACGGTACCTTTCCAGGGTCTGGGGTCTTGGCGAAAATAGAGAGGAGAAAGAGATGAGCACCAGCATTCAATCCTCTCTCCTTGACTGCAGTGTGGCTGTCTTCCTCAAGTTCGTGTCACCATACCTTTCCTGCCACAATGTCCCCATCTCCCCCAGTAACTATAGCCCCCCCCCAAAAAAAATCCTCTCTGTCTTACATGGCTTCTGTCAGGGCATTTCATTACAGCAGCACAGGTACAACCAACACATTCAGTCTACTGAAAAATTTGCCCAGATCATCACAGCTGGAGAGTGATGCAGTTCTCCTTAAAAGAGCCATGAAAAGAATCTTTGGATACAATCTGGCAATGTCTCTGAATGCTAAATTCTTGGTCTTTAATTGTATATCTTTCTTCTTTCTAACTGAAACATCTTCTACTTTAACACAGTAACTTGCCTTTCAAAGCAGCTGATCGCATCTGACGAAGTGTCCTTCCAAGAGGCTAATTCAACCTTACATAGTCTTCCTTCCAGCCATCAGCCAGGCTGTGGCAGATTTTTCCAGTTGATAATTTCTTATTCCAAATCTTCCAATCCAGTCTTCTCAACTTTGTCATCACCTAAAATATTAGTCTTCAATCCGATTATAAAGATACTGTACGTCTCCATGGAAGATAAAATAAGACCTCATTTCCTGGCTTTGACTTTACCTTGGATGGCCTTCAGGAACTTTCCAAAAATACACCCACACTAAAAAGCCCCAAAACTTAGATGCAGTAAGTCACTGAGATGACCAGAGTCAACTTTAGTAAAATGAATTTTGCCCGGCTTTATGGCTATGTGTGTACAAGAGGTGTGGATGCACGGGTGTGGGCGCAGGTTGGGTGTTTCACGGGGCACATGTGAAGGTCAGATGCCAGTCCTTTCCTCTCTGCTTTGCTTGAAACAGGCTCTCTGTGCCACCATGCAGAACAGGCCAACTGACCTTGTGAACTTCTAGGGATTCTCCAGGTACTATTGGCCATCTTCCCGTAGGTACACACGGGGGTCAGAGATGATGTCTTACTCCAGCCAGCTTGCTCGTGGATTCTGGGAATCGAGACTCAAGCCATCAGACTTCTGTGGCAAATGCTTTTTTTTTTCCACTGAGCCATCTCCTGAGCCTGTGTTAAAATATTCTCATCTGAGCTCATGGAACTAACGTCTCACTGACATTTAGTCCCTTGATTTTCACTCCCAATTGAAGCTTTAATGTCAGAGGTGAAGAGCTGGGGTATATTAGTAATCCATCTGCCTACTCATGCCAGACCATTAGCTAGATGATCTATACATCTGCCGGCTCTAGCACAGCTTCACAAGGGAATGGAGGTCAATGGAGGTCAAGCATGGGAAGGAGGCTCACAGACAAATCAAGCCACGAATATGAACAAAGAGTACCATGCCTGCTAGGCGACATTTAGGAAAACCTGGCCATTGAATTTCGGATAAACAACCAAGAACTCTTTTAGTATGATGACATCTCAAATATCGCACATATGTTGTATTGAACCGCTGCTCTCTCCTTCTCTCTCATCTCTATTTTATTTGTCTGTTTGTTGTTGTTTGGAGACAGGATTTTATATAGCTCGACCTAGAACGTAGAGAGTAGTGAGAGATGCTCCCGACCCCCTGATCTTCCTGCCTCCAGCTCCCGACGGCTGGACTAACAAGGCTGTGCCACCCTCACTCCTGGCTCTTCCCCTTATTTCCAGCATCACTGGTGGGAAGGGCAGCTGGACTTTCTTCAGAAGACGGCTAAATGAGGAGACCTTTCAAAGTTTTTCCAGGTCAGTTTGTAGACCGGAACTCTGAAGCGATGAGTGTTCTTCCCGGCGGCGACTTACCCGTACTCACAAATGTTGAACCACTGACCTTGCCAATCAAGAGGAGACAGACATTTTCTTAAAGTGAAACTTCCAGGCACTCCCTAAGTCGCCTCTGAGAAACCACATGGCATCTGCGCAGTCTGTATAAAGAAAACCAGCAGGATTTTTATATGTCTTTATGACTCTCCAGGACACCTACATACATATACAGTATATGTTATGACTGCATGTATGTATGCACGTGTATACACATACATATGCGTAGACTACATAGTATTCCTCTGTGGTTGAAACAATTGCTCATTCACTTCTGAAGCAGTGTGGGCTTGGCCGAAGCCTCCGCTGCCATCATGAAGGTCTCGTACCTGAGTGTGCGTGCTCTTTTGGGACCTAGCAGAATCCTCCCAGACTGGGTGGTTTCCTGTCTGGACTGAACCTTCAAAACAAGGAAACTGTTGGAGCCGAGAATAGCACTTGGCCTGATGGTTCTGACATTGACCGAACCTGGAAAAGTTCTGGATTGGGGGGAGGAGAGGACACCCCCCCCCCGACACTAACATCAAGCTTAATGGAGTGACTAATGACGTCACAAGCCTGGATTGTTAGCATTTCTGTGGTCTCATTTTTTAATTTATCGTGTGAGTCTTCCAACCCCAATGCCTAAATATGTCACCACCCATTTCCAGTATCCTTCGTCTTATGGCACTATGAGAAAAAAAATTTACCTAAATGGGTAGGTCTGGGAAGTGGGATGCCTGGAATACAGCTGAATGAAATGTGGGGAGTCGGCCATCACCACTACTCTCTGTTGGCCAATGTCGGATGTCAGACACACAAGAAAACCACCATCCAAAGTCTTAAATGAAAGTGGAATGTGTATCACTTACCCATACTTTCCAAAGAGAAAGATTTGGGGCCACATATTGTAAATCTGTCATATATGCGCCTTTTACACATAGCTTAGATGAACATGCTCTCCCGAACGTGTGTAAACACACTTAATCGATCGTAAAGTTCATCTTTCCTTTAAATGTCACCTCTTTCAATGCTCTCCTCGAAATGGCATGCCCCAAGAAATAACTTAGCTCAGCAAGGGTTTGCTGTGTGATAGCAACACTCAATGCATGTGTTGTCGGTCCTAATTATTTGCCTCTTGAAAAATAATCTGTGGTCTGAACAAGAAATTCCATAACATATATTTATTTTTTTGCTCCCTTCACTAATTTTTCCACTGAGTTGACTGACCTTTTCCTTTTGGTGGGGCTGCTGGTCAGTGCTGAAAGGAGAGGCGCAGGCTCCCAGCCCAGAGTTTGCTGCCACCATCTTCAGCTGTTTTCCTTTCCTTTTTAGAAACGTCAGGTTGCATACTTTTTGGTGCATCTGCTGTAAACACCGTTTTGTTATGTTTCTTTTAACTTCTTGGTTGCCTTTCATTTTCCTCTTTTTGGCAGAAGCTAAAAAACACAATGGGTGACCAACTAATTAAGAGGCAGGCCAAGAGAACAATAGCTTATTCTAAAATGTTCAAGAGGGGACGAAAGAGATGGCACAATGCTTAAGAGCCCCTGTTGCCTTCCTAGGACCCATGCATTGGTTCCCAGAAACCATGCTAGGTGGCTCACAACTGCCTATAAGTGCAGCTCCAGGGATCAGACATCTCTGGCTTCCTATAGCACCACACACATCTATACCCACCCCCACCACACACAGAAACATAAATAATACAAATAAGCCAGATAACTCTTTAAAATGATGAAGCATGTGACAGGTTGCAACTGGGGAACTTTGGATGCAATGATGTGACGAATTATTAAATTCTGAAAGATTTTTAACTTTGCACACGGTGATAGTAATTTATCAGTTGTATTTTTTAAAATATTTTTATGGTTTATTTAACTTTATTTTATGTGCATTGGTGTGAAGGTGTCAGATCTCCTGCAACTGGATCTTCAGGCAGTTGTGAGCTGCCATGTGGGTGCTGAGAATTGAACCCTGGGTCCTCTGGAAGAGCAGTCGGTGCTCTTAACCACGGAGCCATCTCTCCAGCCTCCAGTTGTATTTTTTTTAAAACATTGATTTGTGCTGAGTGGTAGTGGCTCATGCCTTTGATACCAAAACTCAGGAGTCAGAGGCAGACAGATCTCTGTGAGTTTGAAGCCAACCTGGTCTACAGAGTGAGCTCTAGGACAGCTAGGGCTACACAGAGAAACCCTTTTGTCCAAAAACCAAGAGCATTTATTTGTAATTGTACCTGTGTGCATGCACATCACAGTGTACATGCTGAGGTCAGAGACAACTTGTTGTAATTGATTTGTTCCTTCTACCATGTGGGTTCCAGGAATCAAATTTTGCTTGCCAGCCTTGGTAGCAAGTCCCCACTCAGCTATATTGCAGGGCTATCAATAGCATTTATTTCTTACTGCATGTATTTATTCATATAAAAACTATCATTTAGATAAAAAAATAAACTCCAAAGGTCAGATGAGCTTTAGAACTTGCCTGCATAATACAGACATAATAAGAAGTGCTAGGGAGGATGTGGTGTATGGAGTCTCCAGGACACAGAGGGGAAGCCAAGGTAATCCAGCCTTTTGGGAAAACAATTTGCCTGTTTTGTTTTTGTTTTTAACACGAGCATAAATTTCTATCAATCCAATTTCAACTTTAGGTATTTACCCAGGAGAAATCAAGACATTTGTATATATGGAGTTTATATGGGAATATGGAAGTACGACTTCAAAGGGCCAAGAAAAAGATTTTTAAATCCAAATGACCACGATTGATGACTAGATCAACAAAACATGAAGTGTTCCGCATAACTGGATTTATTCAGCACTGTGTTAATCGTACGTTTTCAAAATTATGATAATATGCCTGCCGAAGAAGGAGAGAAGGGGTTGTTTGGATTTACACATGGTTTCATGACTTTCAGTTCCTAATCTGGGCTGTGGTTAAAAAAAAAAGAAGTGTCTTGGTGGTAGAGGCTGTATTCTCTTCATGGTGGACGGGAGGAAGAGAGAAACGCAGGAAGATCCAAGGACAAGACACAGTCTCTGAGGATACGCTCTTAGAGATAAGCATCTTCCTGCTTGGCTCTAATACAGGTTTCTAGAACATTCCACAGTAGCACCACCTGGTAGATTTGACTCCTTCAACAGTCACATTTTTAAGATGGGAAGGCATTTCATGTGTGAGCTATGACAGTTCTAAACAGTAACCAAGCACTAACCCATGCTCAGAACTCAGAAAGATGAAAATTCACCCAAGTCACATGTAAACTGCTAGCGTTTCTATAACCGGGTGGTTAGTCTGTTGGTGTTGGCCAGTCAGGGTGCTTCCATTCCTAGATTTCTAACTCAATGCGATTCTTTAGGTCTCCGTGTTTCTGAGAGCCTCAAAGGGACAGCTGTCAACAACTGATTTGCCTAAGATACCTAGACCTGGATGAGATTTACCAAGAAGACAGGAGAAAAACATTGCCTCCCGCATCAGTCCCTAAACAAACAGCCTTCATTCTGGTCTGACCCAGCTTCAGAGCTGATGGTCAGGTGGCTTGGGTGATACCAACTGCTGTCTGTAGGCAGAGGCTGTACAGCCGGTGAAGAATGATGACAGGCAGGTTTTTCTAGAGGCATTAGGCAGTGTCTGCATCAACAGCTCCTGGCCTTTTCTGTGTAGATACTTAGAAAATGTCTTCCTTTAGGACAAACTCATTAAAACAACAACAACATCAGACAACAGGCTTATTAGTATGAGAATACTTAAATAACATTGGAAATCTTTTGGGAGGGGAGAATAATTAATTTCCTTCTCTGTATTATTGTGACTGTGAACTGGACCTATGGGTTCAACATCTGGATATATGTTCTCTCACTCCTTATAAGATGCTAGGGGATGACATAGTGTGATCCAAGGGGTACGGCTGCTTTGCTGGCATGCCTCCACTGTCATAATGCCATGTGGGTGTTGTCACCTTGATGAATATTCTAAGTGCCTGCTTCCAAGGTGGGAGTCAAATGAGAGGAGAAGAGAACCTTGACCCCAAGGTTCCTGGTTCCTCAGAGGAATGATAGATCCTAGACTATTTTCCTTTCATCCCTGTACAGAACTGGGTACAGTAACTTTTGTTCTTTGTCTAGTCCAAGTACCTACTGAAATGGTCAATGTATGTTTATCCATGAAGGAAATAAAACATGGCATAGAATAAGGTTATACTTTAAAAAGTTGATTATACTAGGTTGCAAATAATTTTGTAGTCTCAACTAAGGAACATGGAATTCATGCAGTTGGCATGAGGAACTTCTACAGGTTCGTTTTTTAACTGCCTGATTTCTTAAATATCAGTGCTAGACACTGTCCTAAATAAAATTAGGGTATTTTAATAAACAAAACAGGAAGATTTCTCTGTGCCCATGCAATAAAGCCAGGCAATGAATTCTATGTGTCACCCATTTATTATTTCAGTTTAAGGTGTAATATGTTAATATGTAATTCTAGCAAGCGTAAACAAGCGTATAAGAGGTTGGAAGAAAGGCATTCTATGTGCATGCAGCCTAGGCATGCTGGGTGAAGGGAGACAGGATGCCACTGGAATAGAAATGTTTTAGCAGGAGATGACGCTGAGAAGGGGAAGATGGTGTCTGAGAAAATCTTGAAGGAGATGAGAAAAGTAGCTTTGAGGTTGCAAAACAGAAAGAACGTCCCAGGCAGGAAGAAGTCAAGGGAAGGCTGAAACGCACCTATTGTGGCCTGGGATGGATTGCAGATGTGGGAGATTACCGTTCAGATGCTCAGTGATCTAGCCAACCGTTTGTGTTCTTCTCAGAAGGATGCCCCCCTCCAGTGCATTTATTTTCACGTCTCAATACATTTAAGTTGATGGTCCCAACAGTTCGGCTCTTAAAACAATCCTGGGAGGTTGGGAGGAGCTGGCAGAATTCTTCCCAGTTTATAGACGGAGAAACAGTTTCGAGATTTTATGTGACTTGCCTAAGGTTATAATGCAGAGTCTGGGAGTCAATGCGGGCAGCTCAGAACAACATCCCTCTGTTGGACCGTGGGGCCTCTTTGGCAGGGGGAATAATAAAGTTCTGAGACAAAGGGTGGGAGGACTCATTAAAAGGTGTTCCTGTGACATCAAGACTCCAGGAAATGCCATCCCCACCCCATTCCAAGCTCTGTCCATGAGCTTCATGAAACTGCTGACACCATACTCAGGAACCCCAAGCTTGCCGCTGGTGTCCCAAGTGGGAACACTCACCTCTCCCACCAAACGTTCCGGTGTCCTGATGTTGACATGTGGTGGGAGGCACAAATATGCTTCTCTCTCTCTCTCTCTCTCTCTCTCTCTCTCTCTCTCTCTCTCTCTCTCTGACCCATGGACTTGGCGTTTTCTTCAACATAGGGTGAACAGTGACTCAGACACCAAGGTGGTGAAATCAGCCCTTGTCGGAGGGACATATCTGATCCTTTCTAAAGGAGCCAAGGAGATGGCAGGTCACCTGGGTGAATGTGTGGCAACAATTAAAATCTGTCTGGTACCAGCATGTGGACAGGGGAGATGGCTCAGCCAGGAGAGGGCTTGTCCTGCAAGTATGAGGATCTGACTTTGTTCTTTAAACCTGCGTGTTATTTTTTAAAGGCTGGATAGAGTGTCATCCTAGTGCTGGGAGACCAGTCCCCTGGGGCTTGCTATTCAGTCATCTTAGCCTACTGGGTGAGATCTAGGCCAGTGATATACCCTGTCTCCAAAAGAAAGGGTGGGTGGTAACTGAGAAGTAACACCCATGAACTCCCCCATGTCTAAACATACATGTGTATCAGCACCCATACACACGTATACCCGCACATACATAAATGCATGAGAGAGAGAGGAACAACAAACACACTCTCACAAGTGCATGTGCACACACGTGCATGGGCAGGTGCACGTGCACACACACACATACACACAAGTAAAGAGAGACACAGAACAGAGAGGCTGACACACATGGAGAGACAGAGAGGACTGCCTAGAAGTTCAAGCATTCCTTCTCCATCTATCCTGACATGGGCTCCCTTGGAAGTGGAGCCTTGACGGATGAAATAGATCACTGAGGGTAGCTCTGAGATTTTACATTTCTTCAATCAAAGAAAGCTACGCTAGCCTGAAACCATCAATTGAATTACAAAAAGGGATGAAGGAAGAGAATGATTTCTGGTGTTTGAGATGTGTTTCCACAAATGTAGCTGCACCTCACAGAAGGACCATGGCTAACCAATGTGTCTCTTTGTGTTAATGTGTCTGAGCCTCATTAGGGAGAGGCTAGACATGTCTCAGATTATCTGTCTCCAGCTCTTAGTTTCCATGACTACAAACTATTTCTTATCTCATAGTTGCTGTGGCAGTTCCCTCCATCCCTACCTTTCTCCACATTTAGCACCAGAACACCCGGAAGGTAAGAACCTTGAGGCCAGGTAATCTGCACATGAAAGAACATCTTCCAGTCAGAGTGGAAGGGAACTGTGACCACATAATTTATTAGCCATGTGTTTCGTGTCTCTGGGGTCACTTGGGATTCCCGACAGTGACCCCTAATTAGCTACTGTGAAACATCCTTGCAAACCCCAGGCTACAGAGCTTTCAGGAAAACTTCATTCTCGCTATTGAATGATTTGGAACCGGAAATCTCTGGGACCAGAATCTTTTGGTGGCAGGAGAAATTACTATGGAGGTCATATAGATATTTCTTTACCTGGAAAAGAGTGTTTCACTGAAAGAGAGGAGATCTGTAAAGAAAAATGCCACCAGTCTATCATTCTTTCGGAAAGTATATGTTGGAGGGAAGGGGCCGCTTGTTGGTCCTAATCACACAGAGACTGTATTAATTAAATCACTGCTTGGCCCAATTAGCTCTAGCTTCTTATTGGCTAACTCTTAAATATTAATTTAACCCATTACTGTTAATCTGTGTATCGCCACATGGCTGTGGCTTAGCGGATAAGGTTCCATCTGTCTCCGGCAGGGCTACAAGGCTTCTTTTCCGGCCTTCTTTCTCCCAGCATTCTGTTTAGTTTTCCCCACCTACCTAAGTTCTGTCCTACCAACAGGCCAAGGCAGCTTCTTTATTCATCAATGATATTCACAGCATACAGAGGGGAATCCTACATCAAGTCTATATTGTTAAAATATAGACTTTTAAAACTCTTGTAAAAAAATAGAAGATCTTTTAAAACTCAATCTTGGATCTAGCTCAGTGGTTGACTGCTGGCCTGGCACATGCCAGGGCCCCAGTGCTGAACATAAAAGCTAGAAATAAAATGGTTATCTGATTAGGATAAGATGAAAATCTAGTCTCTTTGGAATAGAATTTTCTACTTGATAAAATAAGTTTGTTAGAAATAGATTATAGATACTTAAAGGGCAGCTTTAAATAATCACAGAAATTCTTAATATGCCACACCTTTATATATTTTGACTAGCTGATTAGAGGAAGAATTCTCAGCCAATCCTGAGAGTTATTACTTAGGAGACTGAGGCAGGGGGACTGCAAGCCTAAACTACATAGTGAGACCTTGTCTAGAAAAGTAAGATAAGATGGAATAACAACAAAATAAAAATAAAGTCTGCTCCAGGAAGTCTTTACTAAGTTCTGATTATGTGAAAGCTAGCCTATGTGATTAGAAAAGTCTTTCTTTCTGGATGCTAAGGTTCCTGGGTCTTCATTTTGTCATATTTATATGTATGTATGTATATATATATACATATACATACACACACACACACATATACACAATGCTATGTCATCTTTAGCAACAAATACATCCCTAAAGACTTTTCATGGACACTTGTAGCTACAGCTACTTAGGAGGTCAAAAGAGGAAGATCACTTGGGAAATAAAGAGAAATCTCATTTCTAATAAAAAAAAATAAGTTGAATATAAATTGATCTCTATATAGTCCATTTAATGGCAGTTTTCAAATTGCCAATATGAATTGTCACTTAGTGAGTTAATGAGTTAGGCTATTGATCAGGAAAAGGATGGAGGCAGGAGGATTTTCCATGCACTCCTGACTTTTCAGTTTGAATAGCTTTTCCCTGAGAAAGAAGGAAGGGTCCTGATGGGAGGTGTCCCATCATGATGGGATGGTTATCCCGTCCCTTCCTCTACTAGTAACAACTTCCCACCAGTTGTGAAACCAGAATGTCATCAAGCCTTGCCGAATGTCTCCTGGGAGAGCAAATGAGCCCCTGATGGAATTCACAACGATTGAACAAATTACATTAATTCCAAAAGCTGAAATATTCTTTTAGTGTCTCAGGGAGTGGAATTATTCTTCATTAGAAAATGACCCTTACATTTTACTTACTTCTATACTCCCTCTTCCTCTGGGGACAGGTTTAATGATAACAGAATTATCTTCTATTTTTATTATTTTCTGTTAATGTTTATTGTGGTGGTGCATCATGACATTTCAATCGAACACATAGTGCTTTCTCTAACAAATGACATCAAGATCCAAGATTTGATTTTCCAATAAAAAAATACAGCATCTCTGCATCCATCATCAATCATATAGTTGGGGCTCTATCGTATGAAAAAATGGATTTTTATGCTCTTTACTTTGCAAATTTCAGGGACACATACATCATGGATTTACTATGGATTTACTAGGGCCCATGGCAGGGAGACTGCTTGTCATTTCATCCTCCCTCCTCCCCCCCCCCCCGCATCCTCCAGCATTCAACCCTTCCCCACAAGAACTTCCTGGCCGCTAGGAATTCTTTCTCAGGATTGCGTGGCAGGGGGGTGGGGGCGGGGGGGGGTTGTTGGATGAAAGGACACCTGGGTAATCACCAAACCCAGCTGCCGCTTGAAGGTTAAATCATCTTCGATTATTGGAGATCTGTTGATGGAGTTTTACTCCCTAAACAAACACGCAGCTACTGAAGCCATCTGGCAACACACCTTTCATGTTTCCCCATAGCCGGTCAACAGTGAGGGTTAACTCAAGCTAACGCCAGGCTACCTAACCCGACGGAGCCGACGGTGGGAGCTCGACTAATAAGCCGACACATTCCAATAGTTTCATATAAGAAATTGTTGAGAGTGTGACTTTTTAAAAAGCCATTTAATTACATACCCTGATGTCTTCACCCGGCTATTCTCCAAGATATATTTTCCCAATTTCGGCATATCCCCTTTCTCGATTCTCAATTAGCTATTGCATCGGGCCTTTGCGTCCAAACCTCATAAGTAATAGTAACTTAATTTTCCAAACCATAAATCAAGGAACCCGGTACTCCATAGCACATGTTCCATTTGTTTTTAATCAAGGGCAGCCCCGCGCTTGCAGTCGGAAGCTTTAATTCAGAGGGCTTCTAGGCCTTTTTTGGACTGGGAAACCTTTCAGCTTCCGAGAATTCCCTTTGTGAATGTTTTAAGTATCCTTTTGGCAAGAGATTGAAAATATAAAATATCTCAAATGGGATCCTTAAATTCACTGACCTATATGCACTCCCTCTACTTCAGCTCCGAGATGAGAAAAAGCACTCAGCTCCGTTCTTATACACGTGTGTTCCCGTTTTTTTTCATGCCATTCTTTGAGAAAGATGTGACTTCTGGGAAAAGGGGCCTGAACGAAGGAAGTTGAGAGACATGCAATTTCTAGAAGTAACTGAAGTGAAATGGCTCTCTCAAGCAGCAATGGCATTGGAGTAGTTTAGACTCCAAATTATCCTTTTTAAAAAGTTTAGTGTCTGTGTGCACACGCGTGTATTTGCGCGTGTACAGGCCTGCGCCTACCACCACATGCACGTGGAGCTCAGAAGACAACTTCGGGTGTCTGTGTTTGCCCTCCACTCTGTTTGAGGCAACATCTCTTGCTGTAGGCTGCTGAGCACAGGAGACTTGATGGCCTGCGCAAGCGTCTGGGGTTCTACTGTCTTGACTTCCCATCTCAACACAGGAGCAGGGATTCAGGTGGCTGCTCCTACTCAGGCTGTAGGGAGACTCTGGGGACCCTAACTCAGGCACACTTGCATGGCAAGCATTTTACTCACTGAGCATCCACCCTGCCAAAATTCACTGTCCTCCTGAGGAAGAGTAAAGGACTGCGTACGAGCCTTTAATGTTTTCAGACACTCAGCTCCTAGCACTCTCTCACACCTAAAAATGTTTTAGCAGGAACCTTCTATTGACCCATGTGTTGCATCAAGGACACATGTCCAGAGAGGTTTGGGATGCAGACGATAGCATCTGCTCAGGCCCGCTAACACTAGAACTCCATTTTCCCCTGACATTCCATATTGTCTTGAAAGAGACAGCTAGTAAGTGTTTGGTTATTGCGATGACTGATCTACCTGATAGAAAGCAGCCGCCCATCTAGAACTTCTTACCTAGTGCCCGGCATTTACTGTTCCACCCGGATGTGCTGTGGCGAACTGGCAGAGTACCAGGAAGCAAGAAAATAACCTGGAAAGCTGCGGAAGAAAAACCAGAGGGTGTGACCTGCTTCAGAAGGACAGTCATGTCGACATTGAAAGGAGATTTGAAGTTTAAGATATCAGAGAGAAACTGGTTTCAGCCTATTTAATTCTGTACCTGGAGCTGTCTTGCAGTGTCTTACAGAATGGTTAAATGCTCTAACTTGTCTCAAAGAATCACAAGACGCTGTGTGGCCGCGGGAATCATGAATCCAGAGTGTGAGATAAAAGTGAAGAGGAGCAACAATATTAAAATAATTTGCTGCTACAGTTAGTCAGCAGGCATTGGGAAATACATATTTAACTAAATTTTTGGGTGATACCAACATCTCCCTCTAACTATGGGGAATGGAAAGAGGAGGCAGAAACAAAAACAGAAAAGAAAAGAAAAGCACCCAGCATGGTGGTGATGGCCCAGTAGGTGCCAAGAACTACAAGGCGACGACGATTGTTCCTGATACAGAAATAAATTCAAAATCAGAAGCAAGATTTCCATCAGTAACCGAACTAACAGCAACAACAAAATCTTGATAGTAAAGCTATGGAATCTAAAATAGAAATTGGAAGGTCAAGAAGAAAAACAGAAGAAACAGAAGATCTACTCAGAAAGACCTTTACTTTGTTTCCAGTTAAAGAAACAAAAACAAAAATACAAGTAGCATGTATTAGAGAAAGAACACTGTGGGTCCTATGTGTCTTTGCTAAGTTTTACATATCTCTGTACATGTATCCAAAACAATCATTAGCCAGGGGTAAACTACAATGTTACAGCAACAAAGTCAGGGTCTTTGAGTGACTTCTTAGTTTGTTTTTGAATTTTTTTCTGTTGACACATGTCATTGTTTTCTAGCAAAACACTTGGTAGATGTAGCTGTTCTTTAGCTACACCTCGGGAAGGTGGAGAATACTGGATTCCTGATCGCAGATCTCCAGGCAGCATATGGGAACATTAAAACCTCATTCCATATTATAGGAGGCAAGATATTTGCCCAAGATGAGGCTGGGCTATGGTGGGATGCACATAATGTTGAAGATCAGAAGATTAAAAAGCAGAAGAAATAGTGGGTAGGTGAATTGGCTCTGCAGTCCAAGCCTGAGTTTAATTCCTAAGTCCCATTTGATGGAAGGAGACTCCTGAGAGGTACCCTCAAATCTCCACCCGTGGACTGTGGTGCACAGTGTCACAGTCTCTGCTCCCCAGTGCATGCACACACACACACACACACACACGCACGCACGCACGCACGCACACACGCATGCATGCATGCACACGCACACAAATAAATAAATATTGCAAAGAATTAAAAAGAAAAAAACAGAAGGTATGGAGAATTAGACATTTTTGAAGGGTTTTGATTGGCCTCGAAGAAAAAGAATGTGGGCTAAGCTTTTGAAGTTGAATATCTTGCTAATAAAGAGTATGGAAGAACATTCTGGAAGGTGTAATGAAATGTGTGGTGTAATAGATTCTTAAAGGGTTTTAAATTTTAATTATATGTATATGCGTACCCGAGTATGCATTTGTACATGTGAGTGCAGGTACCTGTGAAACCCAGAAGAGGGCACCTGATCCCCTAATGCTGGAGTTACAGGCAGCTGTGAGCCACCGTCGTGACATGGGCGACAGACGCTGAACCAGGGTCCTCTTAACCGCTGAGCTCTCTCCAGCCCCTGCAGTGGAAAGGAAATACACACGTCAACAGTGCGTGGACAAGAATATGTGTTTAATATTTGGCACTTTGTATTATAAAGAACAGGAGGAGCCCATCGGAAACAAGAAAATAAAGTAAATGTTTGTTTACAGAAAGAGTCCTTCCTGAGGACAGAGGTAGCTGTTGAACTGGAAAACTTTTTATATAAATAAATAAATAAATAATAAAATAAATAAATAAATAATAAGCCACAGAGAAACCCTGTCTTGAAAAAAATCAAAAACAAAAAAAACAAAAAAATAAAACAAATATTTTATAAGATTCCAGGTGAAACCAAAGGAAAGGTTACAAACTAGAGATGAGAAAACTGATATGCATTTTTTGGAAGGATGAATTAGGGGGAAAAAAAAAACCAACAACGTGGGTAGCAATTTTCAAGGAATTTCTCAAAGTGGTGTTTGTCTCACTCTTTTCATCCCAGTTTTCCCAAAGATTGCAGCGGCTGGAAGATGAACAAAATTTTGCTGTGCTAACATCGACAATCCTGAAGCCTCGACTACAGAGCCACTCCGAAGAGCCGACGCAAATGTGCAATACAAGACTATATCTGTTCTCGTTTGCTTGCCTGTTTCTGCCATAGACATCATGACCAAAAGCAACCTGGGGAGAAAAGGGTTTATTTAAGGTTAAGCTTTCCATTCTGTGGTAGAAGGACAGGGCAGGAACTCAAGCAGGAATCGATGCAGGAGCCATGGAGGAATGCTGCCTGCTAGCTTGCTCTCAGCTACTCTTGTTACAGAGCGCAGGATAACTTGTCCAGGGATGATGCCCTCCCACAATGGCCTGAACCGCCCGCACCACAATCATCACCAGTCATCACCGCAGACAGTCTCTCATAGACATGGTCACAACCAATCTGATTGATGCAGCTCTTCAGTTGAGTTTCCCTTTCCCCAAGCCACTCTGGGTTATGCCAAGCAGACATAGACTCTTCGTCTTGCACACCAGTTTATGCCAGCCTATCACAAGATGGAATCATGGCAGTCCTTTAAAAGAGCAGAAGACAGGGCAGGAAAAGGCTTTCCCAGAGTCCCAGTGGTCCCCATCTCGGGTTATAAAGATATCTGATGGATATAATCCTCCACACAGATGCCTGCCACTGTAGGAAGGGGACTCCTTTAATTGGTTACGTTTGGCATCCAAAACTTCACCACAAGTTGGCGGAGACTCAGTCCCATACAGTGAAGGAGTGTCTGTGGGCATCTTCCTCCAAAGCCACTGTCTCATGGCGGGCGGTGGTGACTCATGGAGGGGGATATTTGGGAGAGCTGGAGTCTTCAGAGGGAAACTTTGGAAAGGAACTGAGGTTAGCTGTGTGTTCACACCCCAGCAGGGCTACTATGTGAAACCTCAGGGGGCGGATTAGAAGCCTGGACGCCTTTCAGGAGAGGACCTCCCAGAGACAGAGTGTCTTCTCATTCCACACCTGGCCACAGCATTCCTCATCTTCAGCATGGTCTGCATCTTCTTTGCCAGGTTCTAGGTTCTAGTGTCTGCTACTTGTAATGCTATTCTTTGTATTATATTTTTAAAGATTGTGTGTGTGTGTGTGTGTGTGTGTGTGTGCGCGCGCGCGCACGCGTGCACACGTGCGCATGCACATGGACATGGGAGTGCAGATTCCATGAGAGGCGATGGATCCCCTGGGGTTGGCGTTACAGATAATTGTGAGCCCGCTCAGTGTGGATGCTGGAAACTGAAGTCAAGTGCTCTGCAAGAAGAAAAATTGCGGAGCCATTTCTACAGCCCCCACTGGTTTTGTTTGTTTTGGGGATGGAGGTTCTCTTAGGGACTTGGAGCTCACACAGTAGCCTAGGCTGTTTGGGTAATGAGCCCCCCACACACACACAGAGCCTCCTATCTCTGCCTTACTAACGGTAGGATTATAAGGGTGTATCACCCCCAAAACCAAAGAAACTCCCAGGCAAACAAGCTTGCCTGACTCTCCTGCTTTCCAAGGATGCTCATAGGCTCATGTCAGAGGGAAGTCAGGTCTCTAACCTTTCTTATTTCTCTTCATTTAGAGAGATTGGTAGGGAAGCTTGGCATAGCCAAGAACCTGACTGGGGCTCAATGTAAAATAATCTTTGCTTCCTAGAGTCACGTCATTGAGCTTT
>JAQHUG010000141.1:2803600-2839318 GCA_028555095.1 Dicrostonyx torquatus | reverse complement strand
GGGAGTATGTGATGATGGCCATGTTGTAACCATTGTCTAAAACAGAGAGAGATGCACGCTGATGCTCAGTTCACTTCCTTCTTTTCTTCAGCTCCGGTCCCCGGCTCATTGGATGGTACTGCCCATATTTAGAGTGGTTCTTCTCAGTGAAATAGCTCTCGAACTGCTCTCAGAAACAAACCCAGAGGGATTTCCCTTGGGTCATCTGTTTTTTGGGTTTTTTGTTTGTTTGTTTGTTTGTTTTGGATTTTATTTGAGACAGGGTTTCTCTGTAGTTATTGGAGCCTGCGCTGGAACTAGTTCTTGTAGACCAGACTGGCCTCGAACTCACAGGGATCCGCCTGCCTCTGCCTCCCGAGTGCTGGGATTAAAGGCGTGCGCCACCACCACCCGGCCCTTGGGTCATCTTTTAAGTCCAGTCAAGTTGGCGTGGATGCTATACTGTGCTGTCCACAAGAATCTTTGTGCTCTGAGAGAACATTGTTAGTGACTTCTGCCATTGCTGCAAGAGAAAACCAGACAGGGACAACGTAAGGGAGGACGGCTTTATCTTGGCCTGTGGCTTCAGTCTGTCATGGCAGTCATGGATGGCAATGGTGTTGGGAGCTTGGAACTTGTTCACAGCAAGATGGGCTAGAGAGAAAAGATAGGACCAGAAGCTGAGTCAGTCACCTTTGTGGGCCACCTCAAGGGACCTAGGTCTCCCAGGGAGGTCCCATGTCCCAAAGCTTTCATAACTGGCTTTACCAGCTGGAGTCCAAATGTTCAAATACACGAGCATGTGGAGGGCCTTTTGCATTCGGACCATCACAGAAGGCTCCGGCGCGCTCCTGGCTCGCGCTATTCTTCTTCTAAGGTTATACCCTAGTTATAGCACTTCTTCAGGAGCCGTTAGCACAGACATAATTCCAGAGGTGTATTTGTGTTGGAGAAGCCCTGACCCCAGAGTACAGTAGTAACTGCCTGACAAATGGAAAAGGCTTTTAATCTGAGAATGAAAAGTCTGCACTTGGCCCCTGGCTCCCCCCCTCCCCCACCCCCACTCCGGTGGTCTCTTCTGGGAAAGGGTCCACTTTTTCCTTGAAATCCAATGACTCTAGGCTCCTCTACAGAGCCAGCCGCTGAGCCGTGTAGTCAGTTGCTAGGGAGGTGGGGAGTGTCACCTCCTGTGCAGCAGGCACGCATGTCTGCACTCTGCAAGGACTTGGAGGAGTCTCTTCCCCTGTGGGGAGCGAAAGCCCCCTCACTGCGCTCTGCCCAGTGCCAGTTCCAGCAGCTGTAACGACTTCGTTTTTAATTTTCTCCTCGAGCCTTGTCTCTGCTTAATCCATTAAGACATCCTTGAATGTTCCCTGCTCATATATTTGTAGAGAGAGAAACAAAAAGCAAGAGAGGAGAGAAAAGACTTTGAAAAATGGTATCTAAATTGTAGCCAAATGTACTCAGAGCTCTCCTAGGCTAAACTGCAAATAATTTTTTTTTTTCTCAAACATCACAAACACTCTAACTTAACTCAACAAATTGGACCAAAGGACGTCCTTTGCTCTCAGAAATCGTTCATTCTCATCACCCCCTGCCCACCTCTCTCTCTCTCTCTTTGTCGCAATTTCTTTCCAGTCTGGGTAATTTCTAGCCAACCTGCATTGTCTCCCCCAGGCTTCCTTCCTGAAAGGTCCATGAATAATTTTTCTTGTCTGTTGCAGAGTACCGTCTAGGGTACCAGCCCCATCTCCTTAGTGCTTGGAGATGAGGGAGTGGGGGGGAGGAAGGATGGCTGTTTTAAATCAATCAGTTGACACTAATCTAATGTCTAATTAGCTCTGGGTGGGTGTGGGCTTTGATTATAGGAAGTGCCTCAGGCAGTGGCTGGTGTTTGAAGGGCTGCTGTGTGTGTATCAATCATCCTCTGACAAGATCTGGAAAGAAAAGGAGAAAAAAGAAGAAAGAAAGAAAGAAAGAAAGAAAGAAAGAAAGAAAGAAAGAAAGAAAGAAAGAAAGAAAGAAAAGGCAGCAAAAGGGGGTTATATGCTTTTTTTGTTCCCCTCTGTTGTCTGTTGATTCTCTGTAGCCAGTGGTCCAAAGGAGGGTTTTTAAAACATCCATTTGTTTATAACATCTGAGTGTCTGACCAGGGCCAGGGGACACTCTAAAGCCAGCTGAAACTGTCAATTGTATCTAATAATTATATTCCCTGCCACAAGGCGCATGATCACATCTAACAAAGATTGTGCCATATCTAAAATAACTACAAAAGTTCCAACTTTTTGGTATTCAATTGAACTCTGAAACCCAACCACAGTTTATGCTAAATGATACGATGCAAAATCCTAGTTACTAAGACATTGCTCCCTTTGAAAATGGCTTGTCTGTAATAATTCTGATGGTCTAACGCTTACCTTCCCCGACTTAGTTTCACCTTTTTGAGGGACAGGTGGCTCCAGCATTTGCCTAGAAAGGCCCGCAGTGGATTTAAATGTTGCCACTCTTGCTATTCTAACAGAAAGGTGGAAGGTACTGGGCTAGCCTCTCCCATTTCCTTGTCTAAAACCTGTTTTTCCATGGCTGCTACTCAATGTTATGATTCCATGAGAATTAGGAAAGCAGGCTGGGTGTTCTCCAACTTTTCTCACAAAGACCAGTGAAACAGAGGGCATCATTTTATCCTTATACTTACCATTTGCAAGCGTGGATAGTGTGTGTGTGTGTGTGTGTGTGTGTGTGTGTGTGTGTGTGTGTGTGTGTGTTTGTGTGTGTGTTTTAAAGTGCTGTCTCTATTTCTGATCTATCTGGTTCGTTCTCATTTTCATTAGATTGTTAGTTCTAGTGACCCCAAGCTGCTGAGCCTGTTAAACCCAGTGAAGCAGAATGTTAGGAAAAGGTAGGGCTTCAGAAAATGTGCAGGGGCTTGGGAGATGGCTCAGCCAGTAAAGCAAGCGAGAGGACCTGAGTTTGGTTTCCTAGCAGCCACATGAAAACCCAGGTCTGGGGGCATATGCCTGTCATTTCAGTATTGAGGAGGTAGAGATAAGAAGGTGCCTTGGAGTGACTGGCCAACCTGTCTAGCCAAATGGGTGAGCTACAGGGTCAGAGAGAGACCCTGTCTCAAAAAAAAAAAAATAAGCTAGAGAGCAATTGAGGAAAATACACATTGCTGAAATGACCGCTGGCTTTCACATGTGTATACACTGATGCATATGGAGAGGGATGCACATGCATACACACACATGCGCGCACACACACACACCCCACAAAGGCCCTTCACTTCCTTCCTCTTTCACCTCTTTGTAATGCAAAACAAAATGCAAAAGGCAGTAGCTTTCTCTATTACATTCTTCAATGTGACGCTTTCATAGTTTGTCAAGACTTTGAATTAAGCATGGTGAAACCCAGATGGCTAAATCATAAAGTTATTCTCTATCACTGCGTTCCCATCATGATCCCTTTCAGAAACTTTTACCAGTAAGAAAATATATCTTTTTTTTTTTTTTTGGTTTTCCAAGACAGGGTTTCTCTGTGGCTTTGGAGCCTGTGCTGGAACTAGCTCTTTTAGACCAGGCTGGTCTCGAACTCACAGAGATCCGCCTGCCTCTGCCTCCCGAGTGCTGGGATTAAAAGCATGCGCAACCACCGCCCGGCTAAAATGTTTGTATCTTAGTATAAACTGTTCTTAAAACCAATTTCCCCCCAATAATGAGAAAATGAAAATATGAACACAATCCATTCTGTTCTCTTTCCTCAAAGCCCACTTGATGGGTGAGAATCTTGACACTATTTGATTGAAGCTGTCCTCAGAGGCCAAGACCTGGCTGTGTATTACTGGGCTCCTTCTATAAAAAAAGAATGGAGGTTTCTTGACTCTGGACCCATGGGGAAAAGAACAGTTAAAGGCAAAAAGAACAAAACGCAAGTTGCTGTTTCGTGACTTTCAGTTCCCGCTACAACCAAGAGTAGCATGGTAGGAACTGCAGCCACGGGCCCTACCTGCCTCCCTATTGTCATAGTGTGGTTTCTGCTGCTGTAACAAAACGCTGATCCAAGCAAGACGGGGAGGAGAGGGTTCATTTCAGCTTGCAGACTACAGTTCATCATTGAGGGAAGCCAAGGCAAGAACTCAAGGCAAGAGCCTGAAGCAGAAACAGACAGAGCAGCACAGCTTACTGGCTCGTTCAGCTGCTTTGCTTATTCAACCCAGGCCAGCGTGTCTAGGGGTAGCACTGCCTACAGTGGGATGGGCCCTCCTACATCCATCATCAATAAAGAAAATGCCCCAGAAACGTACCAGCAGGGCAGCAATCATCCTTGAATTCCCAAGGTAGGATGCTAAGTTCACAACACAGGAATCAGCCAGAGAGCAATTTTGTTAAAAATCATTGATGTGCAGGGCTGGCTGATATCTCAGTGGGTTAAAGAGCTAGGCTTGCATGCATAGGGACCTTTAAATAATGCAGAAGAAGGGTAACGATGTGATATAATTTGTTTGTTGTATGGCAGATCGTTTAAAAACTCTGGATTTGGGGCTGGAGAGATGGCTCAGTGGTTAAGAGCACTGCCTGCTCTTCCAAAGGTCCTGAGTTCAATTCCCAGCAACCACATGGTGGCTCTCAACCATCTGTAATGAGGTCTGGTGCCCTCTTCCGGCCTGCAGGGATACACACAAATACAGAATATTGTATACATAATAAATAAATAAATATTTAAAAAAAAACTCTGGATTCTGTTGATTTGCATTTTTTCTTTTCTTGATTGCAGTTCATGATTTGCATATTTAGTTGATTCAGGATTCTTCCTGATCCTGTAGAGATGGTGAAATGAAACGAGTAGGTAGCTGAGCAGATCCTGAGGCCTCTGTCAGGTAAACCTCACAGCCTGACTTGCCTTTCTTTGGGGTCTACTGTTCTTTTACTGTTGTCTTTACCCATGACCAATTTTGCAAACTACCCCTAAATAGGGAAAATTAAAAAGGGGAAAGAAAGACTCCTTCCTTCCAAAAGACTGTGATTTTGAAACTCAGACAGTAACAGGGGATGAGCAGCAGGAGGAGGCTGTAGCGTGGTGCTGGCTGCTTCTCTTTGGGTGTGTGTGACTTGCATCACATCGTGAACGGCGTTGTGCTACTGTAGGTAGGAAAGTGTTTTCAGGCGCAGTAAGAAGGCTTTTGTCCGGATTGCAGGAAGCATTTCCTAACCACATGGGTTAGGTACCATGGGAACACAGTATTGCACCGGACTGCCTTTCTTGGGAATTTTATAATAAGACCCAGTCTGGTATCATTTCACTCCAGACCTGCCTGGAGCTAAAGGGATGGATAAAATGACCTTTCCGGTCCCCTCCAAGGGCTATGGCTGGTCCTTAATGAAAACCTGCTATGAAGGGCTGGTTTGGTATGGAACAATGCATTTAAGGCCAAAGTTTAATTTCATAACAGAAACCGGATACTATAGATAGATGGCTTGGGCTCTACTGGGGTGGACAGAATGGCTTGGCTGCTAATGCTCACCCCAAGGGGCCCTTAAAGAGTATTTGCTGGGAACCATGCCCCGTGCTGGGGAAGGCATTACCTGCCTTAATGGATCCTTCCCATTTCCAGGTCTTGTGAAGTGTTTTCCACTTCCAGGGAGTGTGTATCATCTAACATTTTAATATCCACCACCCAAGAGTTTGTCCATCGGACTTTAAGATTCAGTTCTGTTTCTCTGTTGCCAGGTGCTGGAGAGGTCAGCCGCTGGCTTTCTGTCTCCTTCTCCTTCGAATTCCAGTGCATTCCTCAGCTTTGCTACAGTCTGTACGTAGAACGCCTCTGCATCCGTCTACATTGCAAGGAAGGTGCCGTGAACCTCGGTTAGTATTTCAGCCTCTTCTCTTGAAAGTCAAAAGTCCCTGGTGTCTTTGATCTGGCTTCTATCTATTTACTTCCACAAAAGCAATAGATATGACCTACTTGGGGATACCAAATATGGATAGTTTTGTAGTAGGTTGTGTGTGTGTGTGTGTGTGTGTGTGTGTGTGTGTGTGTGTGTGTAATGTTACCTAGGCCATTCACATAAAGAGTTCTCCTGTTGCCCTTTTCTGGTTCTTACATTCTGTAACTCTGAAAAGAGATAGGATTGCTTTTTGCTATTGAACTAGGCCGCTGGGCAGATTTACATGGGAAAGAGGTACAAGGACGCTCTCCGGGCTCCTCTCTTTGTGTCCGTTCACGATGAATGCTGGCTACTTTGACTTCTTTGCTTGCTACTGTTGAAACAGAGTAAGGCGGAGCATAATGGGAAGGGCAGAGAGGGAGGGGCCTCGGGCAGCCACAGCAGGTGCAGGCAACATGGCTGCCGCTTTCCCACACGTATCAGCCCGGTCTCAAGTGGCCTTGTGCGCTCAGAAAATGAAACAGCCACGAGGATCGGGTATCAGCCAATTAGAAGCTGGAAGGGAAAGGAGGACAGCAACAAGGGGAGGGTGCGTGGTGTGAGGCTAGGGTGAAGCCCGGATGGGGTGGGGGGTTGTACGCATCCCTGCAGCTTTGTGAGCCTCGTATCCAAGGCTCGGATGGATGTGAAATCCTAGCTGTGTTATTTCGCTTCGAATAATTGTGCCCCACTGGGATCCCGAGATGGTATCTGGATGATGAACACGGAGAGGCCTTCCATTGTTCCTCCTTTGGTTGTGCTGAGGAGCCCCGTGAAGTATCTTTTAGTGGACCCCGGAAGGTCCTAGGGAGGTGGACGCTCCATGGAGCCAGAAGCAAGGTTCTCACTGGCACTGTGGCCTGTGTCAAAACCCCCCCGCCCTCTGCCTCACAGATCATTCACATCTAAGGGGCTGATAGTGCCTGTGGTAGCCCCCCACCTGACCCGAAATTCTGATTCTTCCTCAGAGCAATTTGAGATCAGACAAGTAGAGGATGTGTTTGTGGTTAAGGAATTATTTTTGGAGGCCTGTCCAAGTGTTTCCAGATGAGACTAATGCCCCGTCCGTAAGGAGTACATGCAAGAGACACGGTAAATATTGTTCCTTTCCCTTTGGTGCATTGAGAAAAAACAAAACAAAACAAACAAAAAACAACAACAAATGATTCTGGTTGTGGAAAGCAAGGGTTCGCGGGTGGGGGAGGGGGTTGTTTTTCAACAGCCAGCCAAGTATGCCCTTCCTAAGCAAGAGGATGTTGGCAGGGTGCATTCTGGGAGCTGCTTTCTTGCCACGCTGGGGATTGGATACAGCTCTGTGAGTGATGTAAGCTTCTACTCGTTCTCTTCATTTTATGCATGGTGGGAAGCAGAGAGATTTTTTTACGGTGATTCTCTCTGTGAACTCCTCTGATCTGTGTAGCCCAGCTGACGGACTTCAGCCCTATCTCCCTTAACATGTCTATGATACCTAAGAACTTTTCTGGTGTCTTCCGGTCAACTGCTCATTGTTCTTTTCTCCCCGCCTCTACTAGATTAGTTCCTTCTTTAGTTTCTAACTGGGCCAAATGTCTTTTCTGAGGTCAACTCCCTCCATGCCCTCGGGCGTACTGTAAGTGTTTGTACCCTTCGGTGTGTGCAAAAGCAACGTATGAATGCGTGGCTATTGCGTGTGACCAAGGCTGACTCCTCCGTGGGTGATGTATGGGGGGGGGAAGCCTGGTTCTCTTCTACCGAGACCCCATTCTCTCGGTCTGACCTGGTGCTCTTCAAACACTGATTGATGGTTTCAGGAATGAATGGAACTTTCAGAATTGCAAATGGGTCCGACAGGGACATGGGATTCTCTGTCTCTTTGATGATTTGTTATGGGTGACCACTGGAGCCCAGAGACAGGCGGTCAGTTCTCAGATGTCCCTTATGGCTAGTGGTAAATAAGTTTGACATCATATGTGTGGGAAGACTTCTTTATGCATCTTTGATTGCATATGGCTAATGGTATTGACTGTTGATTGACACATCAAATGTTAACACATACCGAACATGGTGGTAAGCAGTTTTGTGTGTAAAGAGCACTACGCGGTATGTATAATTTTTTATTATGTATGTATGTAGTACATTATACATATATAGTATTATATATACTATTACATATCTCACATTATACTTATAATTATATATTTATATATATAATTATATATTATATATAATTATATATTTCATTGTGTGAGAAGCACAACGAAAGTTGTTATGAGATGGAGAGAGATAAGATCTGGTAAATGTTTACATTGCAAGCACAAGGAGCTGAGTTAAGTCCTCAGATTTAAACCTGTCAGATACCATGGTGTGGACTTGGGATCCCAGTGCTGGGAAGCCAGAGATAGGCAGGTGCCCCGGTGCTCACCGACCAGTCTAACCTAATTGGCGAGCTTCAGGTCAGTGAGAGACTCTATTTCAAAGGAGGTGTATAGTGTCCCTGAGGATGACGCCCACGCTTATATTTTGGCCTTTACACACAACCTCACACTTATAGACACACACACACACACACACACACACATACACACTCAAAAAAATATAGCAAGTGCAAATGCATGCACGTGAGTCTATATGTGTTCCAAAAGCAGCAGTTAGCTGATTCATTAAGGATCCGACTATTAATAAGTGGTGAAGTCTAGAGATGAACTCCAAGCCTGACTGCAGTGTGTATACCTGTGCAATAAAGTATGGCGGGGGTCATGGGAAACAGTCAAGAACCTTCTTAAGCAGGTGGCATCCTATGGTCTCTTGCCCTGCTCAAATTTCAGAGGAACTAAACATTTCCTATCTCCTGATCAATGCTTTTCTATTGTTCAGAGTCCAGCACACGATGGGTGCATACCCTAGACCTTTCTGTGACTCCCCTGCGGAGAAAACCCATCAGCTGGATTTAGGTTGCCTCTCGACTCAGAAGCAACTTGTAGGATTAAGTGGTTCCTGGAAAATCTTGGTCTAAACCACGGAAAATCAAGTCCCCGATTGCTGTATGAACGAAATGCATCGGTGGTCCTTGGTGCCGGCCTCGGTCTTTTATTTCCCAGCATTTGTGTGGAGCAATCAAAATAACTTTGTAAAAACAGTATAATTTATGAAAAATATACTCACCTTCTCACTGCTATTCCTGGACACACTCTGAGAGCATCTGAACACTAGCAAAGAACTGTGGGTTTGGTATAGCTTAAAGTTCCTAAGGGCCAAGTTTCTCACAGGGTCTCTGTCTTATATTTAGTTATTTTCAGTTTTTGTATTTGTAGGTATGAAGCATTGCATTTATCTTTTCCCCTCTATTTTTTGTAACTTTTCTGTGTGCTATGTATATACGTGTGCATGTATGTTTTCATGTATATGTGCACATATGTGTACATGGTACACGTGTGTCGCAGTCTGTGGTTGATATGAAGAATCTTCTTTCATGTCCCTACACCTTATTCTTTTGAAGCAGTCTCTCAGTGAAAACCAGAACTCACTGGTAGAGCTAATCTCACTATCAAACCAGCTCTGGAAATCTGTCTCCCCCTTCGAAGGCTAGAGTTATACAGACGACCACCATGCCTGTGCCTTTATGTGGGATCTAGGATCTGAACTCTGGTCCCCTTGCTTGTGTGGCAAGCAATTTAAATGCCGAAGCATCTCCCCATCTTGTATTACATTTTCTGTGTCTCAAACAGAAAATATTTAACTATTTCTTCAAAGATACTTTTAACTGTATTTGATGCTCAAATGTGTCAGGTTCTAACAAGGAGAAGAAATAAATACTGTGGTTTTTAACCGATAGTATTAACTTTTCTCTATCACAGAGCAATCATTTTGTCTTTTAAAGATGGAGATTTTTTTAATGGTTTATGAATATAGAAGTAATTGCAGGGCAGACTGGGGAGCAGGGTAGACGAGGGAGTATGGAGGGGGGATAACTAACACTAAAGACCTTTGACGGTTCCACATGGAAACATACTATTATAGAAACTACATAAAGTTTATACACATGCATGCATTTAAAGATTTCAAATGGAGCTGGTGTATAACAGGGATGGATAAATGCAATGCTTAATACCTATAAATACAAAAACTGAAAATAACTAAATATAATATAATATAACAATGCTGGCTATTAAAGACAGCATCCATTGGGGCATTTCTTTTTCGGGTATTGCTCATAGGATCCTGAACATTATAGGCTATTGCCAGTGCAATTGATTACTTTTCCCAAGTTATTGCTGAAGGCGCCACAGGCTTGAGTCATAGGGTGTGAAGAAATCAAGCCTGTATTGACCTGGAAATCTTCATCCTTACCAGCTGGATTTTATAGTGCTGGAAGGTGGTACTCGAGCATGATTCCAAAAAAAGAAAAGTCATCGTGAATGTTATCTAAGAAGCCTGGCCAGATATGTCCCCTGGCGCAATAGTGGTGTGGATGTTACGGGAATACCCAAAGACTTTATAATTGAACTTAAGACCTGTTTCACAAGGCAAAACTCATGCCAGGTATTGTTGACTTAGCCAAGAACCCATGTCTGGGTAGGTCACAGGCCTTAGTGGAGAACCTACCGCTACTGTTCTGGTAAATAGATACGATATCAAACTGTCCCTTAAATGCTTATCTTCATAGCCAAAGAGGATTATATCTCTCACTTTCATCAGAGAAACTTCCTTTTTGCAATAGAGAGTGACTAATACAAAGACACACAACTCCTGAGCATGAAGACAGTAAGAGACGGTGGAGTGCTCAGCTCTGTACGGGACATTGGTCTCCCGCTTCCTTCTCACAGACCTCCGAGGTCCTTGGGGCAGAGGGGGCAGGGACATTATAAAAACCAGACGTAGCAGATAACTGTAGCAAAGCAGGGCTTTCTGGACACGGCAGAGCTGCTGCAAGCATGAAGGAAGGTTCTGGATATCAACCACTTGCCTCTACGCACACGGGCACATGCACGCACACGTACATGAAAGCATACCATTCACACACAGCACACACACACACACACACACACACACGTACAAAACAGGGGGTGGCGGTGGTAATGTAATGCTTACTATCTATGTGTGCAAAGACTGAAAGCAACTAAATGTAAGACAGAGACCGTTCTAGACAACGTCCCCCTCAGGCATGCCCAGAGGCGAGCACCATGATGCTGACCCCTCACAGACATGCCTAGAGAAGGACCCAGTCTAGAGAATTTTCACAGGCATAACCAGAGGCCTGTTTTCTAGGTGATCCTAGATCTTGTTAAGTTGGCAGCCCAGGTGAATCATCACACTGTCAAATGCTGAAGACAGGCCTGAAGCAATTTTCTTCTGAAACAATGCAGGTACTGATTTTTTCAAAAAATATATATTACAGTTATTTATTGGTATGGGGCACAGCATACACATCACAGAACATGTGAAGGTCACAGGAGAACTTTCAAGAGCCGATCCTCTCTCTCTATCATGTGTGCTCTGGAGACTGAACTCATCTTGTCAGGCGTGGTGGCAAGCACCCTTAGCCCCTGGAGCTATCTCAGCAATCCAGGTGCAAGGAATTCATATTTCTGGTTATTTATTTAGCCCAGTGCTCCCTGGATTTGGCTATCCAACTGTATTAGTTACTTTTCTGTTGCTCTGTAAAACACCTGAATAAAGAGAACTTAAAGGAGAGAGAGCTTATTTTGACTCAAGGTTCTGGAGGGATAAGAGTCCATCTTGGTAACAAGAGGGGCGGCAGCAGGCAGGCATGGAAGCCAGAGCAGGAAGCTGAAAGATCACACTGTCAGTAGCAAGCACAGGGCAGTGAGAACAAACTGGGTGTAAGGCATGGCTCTAAGTCCTCAAGACGACCCCTAATGGTGTACTTCCTCCAGCAAGGCTCTTTAAAGGCCCGCATAACCTCTTTAAAGGGTGCCACCAACTGGAGACCAAGTATTGAGTACTTCATATTGTCAGAGGGCATTTTTCATTCAAATGAGCACACCAGAGGACTTCTCTTTTCTACACTTTGTAGCACGAATAATAAAAACCCAGAGGCAGAAATTGGGGTTCAACTTGAAAACCAGAAAAGCAAAGCAGCCAAGCCACTAGAGAAGTCTTCCCTCAACCAAGGCTGGGCAAACTTAAACTAAGAAGAGTAAACCTCTCTCTTCTCCCGTCTTATATTCTTTCTACTGCTGGGATTAAAGATGTGTTCCTAGGACTGGGATAAAAGGTGTGAGCCACCACCACCTGGGTTTGTTTTGCATTGACCCTGTGTAGTCTAGGGTGGCCTTGAACTCACAGAGATCCATCTGACTCTGTCTCCCAAATCCTAGGATTAAGGGTGTGTGTCACTGTTGACTGACCTAGTTTAGTGGCTTTAACTTTGCCTCTGGTCTTCAGGCAAGATTTATTTATCAAAATACAAATAATATGCCACTAGAATAATTCCTGTGTAAAATGAGTTGAAAGTGTAGTTGGAGATTATTAACCCCCCAGTCATCAATTTTGCTGAAGGAAGACAGGACTGTATCTGAATGCTGATTTGAAAGACAGGACTCCAGCACTCGGGAGGCAGAGGCAGGTGGATCTCTGTGAGTTCGAGACCAGCCTGGGCTACAAGAGCTAGTTCCGGGATAGGCTCCAAGCTACAGAGAAACCCTGTCTCGAAAAACCAAAAAAAAAAAAAAAAGAAAGAAAAAAGAAAAGAAAGACAGGACTCTATCTCCTCTGCTGTAATTTCAGGGCCTTACCACTAGATGTCTTGAATCTGATCTTACTGTGGTACCCTGACAGGGGGTGGGGTGATGGACAGCAGTACTCCACTAGTGACCTCATATTTCTTGGTTTTGTGTTTTTATACAAGTCTCATTAGCTCAGGCTGACCTAGATCACACCAGATAGCCATGGCTGACCTTGAATCTGTGATCCTCCTGCCTTCATCTCCCTAATTCTGGGATGACACATGTGCCCTTCTTCACGGCTTTAAGCAACGCCAAAATGATAGAACCAAGGGCCTTCTGCATGCTAAACAAGTCTGCAACCAAACTGCATATAAAAAATAAAAAAGAGTTTGTTCTCCAAGCCTTTAACCATAGTCACCTAATACCTAAAGCCTAATTTGGGTCCTTTTTCCACACCTCACCTGGGGACATCCTCTGCCAGCCCTCGATGTCTTACATTATCCAATCACAGCAAGCCTGTTTTAGAGTCTGTCTACTGTGCCTGTGAGCCATGGCTCCAAATAGTTTTCCATGGGGAGTAAACTGTCATTTTTCACCACATTAAATTTTATAAGTTTCAAGCGAATGGAAAATGGATTTTATTATTTTCTCCCCCCCCCTCCTCTCTCCTCTCTCCCCCTTTTTTTTTTTGTGCCATGAATGTTTTATGGCTGCAAAAACAGAATTTGTGGTTTTGACTGTTCAAGTTTGATGCAAAAAGCTGTAGGGGCTCTTATGTAACCCGATGGCCAGAATAATTATCAAAATATTTTGCTTTCCACCCTTTCTAAGCTTTAGCAGCAGCAAAAAAAAATAGTGTATGCAACCTTTTGACCACAAAATAATAATCATGAGAAAGGCCCTTTTACGAGATCTGTTCCTACACCTACAGTGAAGATGCTAAATGGGCAGAAGGCTAGGGCTCAGCAGTCCTGGGCCAGTGGCCCAGGTTTTATCAGGGAGGTCCTTTCTCTAGGAAGGAAGCCGAGTCTAGGAGATGAGAAGTCATGGATCATGGCTAGAAGGGAAGAGATGTGAGTCGGGTGAGTGGAGGCTCAGGCCCTCTCTTCCATCTGAATCTGCAAATCCCCTATTACTCATCTGAAAAGTCATGAGGAGAATGTATGTGTGTGTTTCTCTTGCTTACAGAAAATATTGTTTTGGTGTCTACTGGGAACAGCAAGTCCTTCTAGATTGTTCCATGCTGACTTGGGTGAATTAGCTAGCATCTCCGTGCTTCCAATCCCCCAGAGGTCAGAACTTCTCTTTCTTAGAACTGACAATTACACTGTTACGGTGTGAATGCGGCTGTCTCCAACAGGGCTCATATATTTGAACAGTTGGGCCCTAGAGGGTGGTGCTGCTTTGAGACATGGGGATTTTTTGAACACGGGACCCTCCTGATAGATGTGGGACTCTAGGGGTTATACCTCACTTCAGGCCATCCGATAGCTCTCTCTACCTCCATCCTCCCCCTAGGATATAATCACCTACGTTAGGCTCCAGCCAGCATGCCCTAAGCTGTTTCAGTGTGGTGCCCTGCCTGTCCTGAGAGACTCTGGTCCTGAAACTGTAATCCAGAGCACATCCTTCTTCCTCTAAGGTGTTTCTCTCTCATGGAGCAATGAAGAAGAGTAGCCACCGTATAAGGGCAGGGCTTTCACCGGGCAGGGCTTCCCAAGGGTGGGCTCTGGTTTCAGATCACCTGGGTTCATATTTGGATTAATTTATATATTCTGATAACCTTAACTGCTGGCTGAACACAAGCAAGCTGTCTATATTCCACATTCTCAGTATCTTGGTTAGTAAGAGAATACACAGCATTTCCTGAACAAATTGTAGGCCCCTGACGAACATCACCACTGTTCATCAGACACTGCGATCCCTTGATCCAGCCTTCATTCAGAAGAGACATCACGTTGCAACACATCTGCCTTTTGTTTTATTGCGCTCAGAGAGTTGCCTTGCCCTACAGAGTCATCCTAACGAAAGAAATGGCTTATTTTCTTGGTAGTTTCTAGGAGGGGAGCTGGTTCAAGTGACGAGTCCCACACAGGACTGTAGGACCCGTGTATCTAAACAAGAGGACCTGACCTGATAGATTTGAGTTGTTCTTACAGAATTCATTTCATGCCCACCAAATGCAAATTCTAGTGATTAGCCATCCATGCCCCTCTATTCAGCGTGTACTGAGTCCGGGGGCCGATAGAGTTTCCTTGTCAACTTGCAGCGATCCTTCCGAGTGGAACTTCGGTCCTCCTCGGGCCAGAGAACAATGCAGCCCAATAAGCTACCAGCTGGAGAGAAGCGGCACCTCTAAAAGGCATATCTCATTCGGGGGGGCGGGGGGGGAATTAACCTCCCAATTTCGCTCAGTAATTGATTCCATGTGACTGAGGAGATTCAAATTCGACGACGACGACTGTCATTTGGGGAGCTGGGAAGCGAAACCCTGTAATTACAGTCATGTAACCCTATTGTCAGGGCCGGGGGAGGGCTTGCTTCTCCTCCAGCCCTGGGTGATCACAGGTGAGGCTGACCAAGGAGGAAGGCAACAAAGAGGGAAAAGTAGGTTGGCCACGAGAAAGAGCCCCTAAGGCAAACTGGACCATGGAGAAGAGGTCAGAGGTCAGAGGGTCCTCTTGAGTTTTCACGATAGTAGCATAAAGAGATCAGAGCTTCCTGCCGGCTTCAAATTCCAATGCTCCTGCCCGGGAGAGGCTTTAGAAATGCCTAGGGTCTACTGCCATTGACAGAGAGTCCGGAAAACTGCTTCAGCAGCATCTAGAACGGTCCACGAGAAGCTGGGGAAGTGACTTTGTTATGTCTGGCTAGGATCTTTGAGCTGACTGTAGGAGCCCTGGGCAAGCAGAACAGGGCCGTGCTCTCGCTTCAGGCTTCTATCATTTGAGCGCAGACTGCGGCACACACGTGCATCCTTTTCCTGGCTTGACTCCAACAAGCGGGACAACCTGTTTTGTCTAAAGAAGTTTTGTCTCCAGAAAGGTTGAACTGAGGCTAATAAAAACAGGACTGCTCGTTTCAGTGACATGAGTGTCCTAGGAAGGAATTGGCATGCTCTTTTTTTCTTCTTTCTAGAGACCCATGATGCCTCCAAGCCTTATAGCAAGCAAGGGTCTGAGGATAGTGGCCAACCTACAGTAAACAGATACAGGGACCAGAACACCAAAAACCCAAGATGAGAGCTGACTCGGTGGGTAAAGTGCTTCCTGTGTAAGCATGGGGATCCGAGTTAGGATCCCTGGGACCTATGCAAAAAACTGAGCATGGCTATGAGTCTGTGGCTCCAGGGTTGGAGATTTCACCAGCCAGTCATATTAGTCAAAATGGCTCTGGTTCAGTGAAAGCCTATGTCTCAAGGCAATAAAGTAAAAATAAAGAGAAGTGCCCCCTCCAGCCTCTGCATATATGTATACTGCAGGATATATATGTATGTTTACATGAATAAATTACAGCATGAAACACACTATCACTACCACCATCACCACCACCACCACCATCATCATCACCACTACCACCACTACCACCATCACCACCACTACCATCACCACCATCATTACCACCACCACCACCACCACCATCACCACCACCACCACCACCACCATCACCACCACCACCACCAGCATCACCACCACCATCACCAGCACAAACACCATCACCACCATCATCACCAACACTACCGTCCTCTAAAGTGCTTCCTTTCATACCCACAGCTCTGTTCGGTGAAAAGTTTAGGTCAAACACCAAGAATGACATTATCTTTTATACAAATAATCTCAGAGAAGTGAAAACGAAGATGATCAATAAGTTCGTGCAACTATAAAGTCTTGTAAAGTGACCTGCAGAGAAACTTCATCTACTATGCGTGTGGATCAGCTGCCTAGGTAGAAGGAAATACAGCAGTTAAAGAAAGGACCCTTATGGTATTGCCAACAGAAAATCCAGATAAATCGCAGTTTTTGTGGATATTTGTGTTGATTGCTCTGTATGGTGGTCCACAGTTCAAAGATATATCTGCCACCAGCACAGTTTGAAGGTGGATGGCACATTAAGTATTTTACTCACTGTAGCATCCTGACAGAGAGCAGCGCAAGGAAGGACGGTTCATGGTTCGTGGTTTAAGGTTCATGGTTGGAGGGTAGAGTTCATCACGGTGGAGAAGGCACGGCGGGAGAATCATGAGGCAGAGGGTCACATCCCGTCCGCTGTCCGGTGCAGGGAGATGAATGCTGGGCCTCAGCTTGCTTCATCCTCTCCTTCCTTTCTATTCAGCCTGGACTTAGCCTAGGGAATGGTGCCACCCACAAGATGGATGGCGCTTCCTCCATCATTTAATCCTTTCTGGATAACCAGAAGGATGTAGTCATAGAATTCAGTGGAAATTAATTTCTTACTGATATACCAGGAGACAAGTATGTCTTTGGAGATCCAAGTTTGCTTTTTTTTTTTAAAAGTAGACTTTACTGAGTTACAAAGGTGAACTCAGATGAATATTAACATGAAAAGATTTGAGTTTTTTGTTGTTGTTGTTGTTTTTTTTTTTTTTTTTTTACAATTAACAGCTTCAAAAGAATCTAAAGCCAGCTCTTCAGGAGAGACTAAAAACTCAAGTACAAGCTGGAAATGAAAGTCAAACTCATCTTCTTTTGTTGCAAAAGCAAACAAATGCAAAGGTTGCTATTCCTCCTGCATTTGGGAAGAATAAACTAAACGTTTGTATGTGTGTGCGCACATCCACATGCATGTGTGCATGTGAGCTAGTGTGAACCAGCACCCACACACTTGCTGTTAGCCGCCTTCCCCTTGATGTTCGAGGCGTTCATTTATTACACAAAAGGAGGTATAAGGATGACCTTGAAGGGTTTCTGTGACCCATAAACGAGAGAAAAGGTGTGATCTGGCATATGACTTGTTTCAATTACATTTCATCTTCCATTCAAAAACCTTTAAGTCTAACATTGACCTATTTTCCTGCATGCATAAAAACAAACATGTATGTACACCGCAAATTTCAACTCCAAACCAAATAGTGTCAAGTAATTTCAGAAATAGAGATGTGTAGAGAAAGAAATGCAGTTCCCAAGGCCTATTTTAGGAGATCTAGTGGTGATTTTGCATTCCGTCTTCTACCCTTGTACTTTGGCTGCTTTTCCAAGTTACCAGCTTCTTGTCATTCCTTCTAGGGATGACTTATGTACATACACACTGAAGTAGATGTATGTTTTTACCTCTTCATGCATGCCCATAACACATACGATCAATTTCATATATTCCTATGTTTTTCTGTAACTTGCTTTTCCCATCTTAGCTCTATATCCTGGAGGATGTGCTGTAAGAGTGTATTAAACAGTTCCTCATATGTCTCTTGGTTATGTGTATTTGTGGGAGTCTGTGTCTAAGTATATACATCTAGTGCTGGGAACCAAACTGGGATCCCCTGAAAGAGCAGTCTGTGCTCTCAACCACTGAGCTATCTCTCTAGCCCTCTTCTCGAAGATTTGAAAACTGCATTGTAACCTTTTAAATGGGTCTGCCCCACTGTATTTAATAAGCCAAGCTCTCCTGCTGCATGGTAACTGGTTTCTAAAAATTATAAATTATGTTCCATGTATGCATCCGAAGCATCATTTCCAGACCATTCTGGTATCGCTGTTTTATCTTCTGAAAAGAAAGTCTCCTAGTCATTGGAGGGGTGAGGTAAAGAGCCTCTGTGGCGACTTTCCATTTCACTAAAGGGAGTTGGAAGGGAAAGTAGAGAGAAAGGCATGGAGTGGACACCAAAGCAATCTAATTACGAAGGTCACACAGCACATTGCTGGGACGGCAGGAAGACTGAGTGTCTGGAGTATGGAAAAATCCCAATTAGATGATTAATTTAGGTACTGGGTGTGCTTTTAGCCTATGGCCACAGAGTCAGGAAAAGAAACAATTACCACTCCAAATTGCCATGCTGGACTGATTAATTTTTAATTGAGCCTTGTTAAAGGCATGGAAAATGGTGACATATATAACCTGGAGAAATAGGCCTGGACCAGTGGGGGCCACTCTCCTCCCCACAGGAGCCCAGAGATTTAATGGAGAAGAGAGTGACTCAGATAGAGCCTGGAGGCAGAGGGTGCAGTGATGGGGGAGGGACCTCAGTTGCTTTGGGGAGAAAGCCAGACTTCAAAGAAAAGTGTCAAAAGGGCATACTGTTGGAAAGTTGGTCCTCTAGCCTGAGTACAGGCTACCCTGTGGAGCCTGGCGGTACAGTGAGCCTGGCTCTGCATCATTGAAGCTTAAGACGAAGATAACTTGCCCAGCCTTTGATGGCATGTCTTAAATTGCACTGTCGTGTGGAATTTAACCTAGATTAAAGCCATAGCCTTTGATCATGCGCAGACCAAGGGAGGAGAAAAAAAGAGGGAGAGACCGAGGCAGAAGGAGAGGGAGATATGCCTCACCTTCAATGGCTGCTCTTGACAAATATTCAGAGGAGGATACAGACAGAGACTAGAGTAAGGGCATGGGTGACAGGGATAAGATTTACCCAGGATGCTGCAAAGAATCTTGTGGCAGCCTGAATCTGTTGAGTTTTTCTAAGGCTTTGTGGGTAACAAGATCTTCTCTGCGCCAACACCAATCTGCTACAGACATTTCGTGAAGTCTTGCATGTATGAAAGTTTCTGAAATCCTGAAACTCTCAAGAGTTCTCAAAGGGTACCTTTGACGAGGCTCCTTGACAGAAATTTGGTTTCGTGTGAGTTTGTTTTGCCTAAATGTACTATGTATGACTTCATGGTAACTAATTAGAATCATGGCCTAATTAATTTCTTTTTAATATCCTACATTAAGTCTTTCTAAAGCAAAGTTTTGTTTTTATGATATGCTTGTGAGTTTGGATTTTTTTTTTTTGCCTGTGTGTGTCTAAGCTCACTAAATACATATGATGCCCCTGACCTGGAGTCCCAGAAGGTTGGGACCAACTGTGTGGGTTCTGGGATCTGAACCCAGGTTATCTGGAAGAGCAACCAGTGCTCTTAACCACTCATTCATCTCTCCAGTCTCTGTCTTTGAGCAGTTCTTTATGACCAAGGAGATACAAAGAAGTCTGTGTGGTCATCTTTAAGTGGCACACTAGCCAAATGAAAACAGTATTGGCCTCTTTTGATGGATGGGGAAACAGAAGCTCAGTGGATCTGACTAACTTGTCCATGGTTATTCAATAAGGTAATACAGGCCTGGAAATGAGGACCCCTTGACCTCACCTCTGTCCTCTGCACTCATGTGATGGCTCTCCCGACTGTCACGAGGTCCTATTAGTTTTAAACATCATATCAGTGCACTGTGGTGACACCTACATGTCTAGGTGTTAAGGAGTCAAATACTAGGACTGCATCCTAGCCAAGCAATTAGCATCTGTAAACCATAAATGAATCACTCCAATAAACATCAGATTTCATTTTTTTAAAAAAAAAATATCTCGGGATGAAGAGGGGGAGGGCCTTGGACTTTCCACAGGGCACGGTATCCTGCCCTCTCTTAAGGAAGCAGGGGGAAGGAGGAGGGGTAATGAGGGAGTGGGGGGGGAGGACTGGGATAAGGGGAGAAAGTATAAATTTTTGAATGAAATTTAAAAAAAAAATCTGAGAATTTACATTCCAAAGCGCATTGTGTAGCCAAGGTAGATTATATACCTACCAAGAGTTGAGAATGGGTCTGTTATCAGTCAATACTCATTTATTTTAAAAGCCTGCCAGAGATGTGGCTCTGCAGATAAAAGCATTTGCTGTTCTTGAATAGGACTCAGATTCAGTTCCCAGGACCCACAAGGCCATCTGCAACTGCCTGTGACTTCAGTTCCAGGGGATCTGATGTCCTCACCCTCTTGTGGCCTCCTAGGGCACTGCATACACACGGTGCACATAATCTGTGCAGGCAAAATAATCACATACGTTAAATTAAACATGTTTTAATTCTTACACTTATGATTGCACATGTCTTGGATGGGTCTGATCTCTGTTTTCTGTAGGGAGATCAGCTAAAAGATTAATTTGTGCAAAATAAAGGCGAGATCTGAATGAAGCAGATAATGCAAGGAACTCAACAAGCCTGAGTTTATCTTCTGGGGATTATCATATTGGCTGTTGGGTAGTGGTTACAGAAACATGTGAAGTAATCGCTACGATAAAGATGAACGCAGACTGGCCAGTCTGAAATGACAACGCTAAAGTAGACTATCATTTAAATGTGTCAAATTCTTGGGACCAAGGAGAGAGCTCAGTCATTAGGATCTTTGCCATGTACACATGAAGACCTGAGTTCTCCTAGACTCCCCCCTCTGAGAACAGCTGGACATGATGGCATGCTGTTAATTCTATCCCTCGTGTGTGTGTGGGGGGGTGGGTTGTGCTGAGTGAATTCCTGCTACTTCTGGTCATGTAGCCTAACCTACTTAGTGAGTTACAAGCTAGTGAGAGAGAAACCCTATCTCAAAGAACAAAGTGGTCACAGTCTTGGGAGACACTTGAGGTAGACCTCCAGCCTCGAAACACATTCACATATGTGCACAGGTATTTGCACACCATGTACACACATAAAAAAGTTCCCACTTCACGTTCTCACTCACGCGGACAGAGCATATTTCTAAGGAAATTGACTTGAGCTACGGTCATGTGTTTTCTAGCTTCTTTGTGTCCTATGCTCACTCCTCTGCGTGTTTGTAAGACTCAGCCATTGCCTTGCAGAGACCAAGAAGATTAGCAAGGATGGCATGCTCATCCTTGCTCCATCAAAGGCTGAAGCCTGTGATTTTGCGCCTTCTCTATGTTGATGAAGTACTCTGGACAAACCCCTGTGTGGGAAGATGGACACACACCATCCTGGTCGTAGTCTACCCATCTAAGTGTGACCTTGGCTTGACCTAGTTGACCCCGGTCCATACACAGATGCATGAGCAAGAATCCATCTTGCCCACCATATGTCACAAAGGCTTTTCAGGAAAGAACAATAGATGGACTCACACAGGTCGTGTTAGATGCAGGATGGTCAGATGACCAGTGTTAGCACACATCTTGGGTTTTGTAGGCGAATGGACAGTTTCCAACATTCAAAGAATCTCTTGATGTCCTTCTGTATGAAGCTGGTCTTGTGTCACTGGACAAGTCACCTGGGCCTCTCTAAGCCTGTTTCTCCACTTAGAGAAGAAAGATATTACTTGCCACCTACCGTTCCCCAGGGCTCATAAATTAACAGTTGAGGAACTCTTTGAGATCACCCATGAAAAGTGCAATTGAAGCATAAGCAGGCCTGTTATTTATTTTTATTATCCATTTTAAAATTGAATAGTTAGAGCAAATAGATTTTCCAGCCACCAGAAAGGAAGTTTCTTCAATGCCACAACATATTATGTATTGGGTACTCTCCAAGTGTAGACTGTATTTCCCCTTTATAGCACTAATTTAGATGTTTATGGGTCTGTAAATGTATTCCATTTCTCCCGGGGCTTCTGAATACCTATAATAGGCTAATATTTTGAAACACTAAATGATGCCTTGAGCAAAATATAAAAGAGCAGAATAAGAAGAGAAGAGAAAGAATTGAGCAATGACACAGACACTTTGCCCCAAAATCAAATAATCCTTTCAGATTCCCAGAAGTGTTGTGCAAAGGAGTCAAGTTCGTGATGACTTGTTTCCCTTTCTTGTTTCAAATCATCACTTTTGTATTCTCCAACTTCATAGGTGATGAACCGACCATGTTGGCAAAGATATTCAAGTATCTATAATAAAAATCATTGTGACATTGTTAAATAACGCTAGTGAGGGAACCAGCAGAGAGGAATGGGGAAGTAGAAGTTTCGTGTGGGGCCTTTTCAATTTACCTAAGGGCTTGTCTTTTTTTTTAAAAAATTCTTGTCTTAACACTAAAGTTGACTGTCAAGATTTTAATTCAGAAATTAACTGAAATAGCCCTTTCTTGGGCAAGGTGGGATTTTTCTATATGAAATTGCCCAATAGAATAATTACTTAATCAATTTTCTCAGTCATAAAGGCTGGTCACTTGTAATATGGAAGACCATGGGCATGATAAAGCCCAGTCGAATGTGCAAGTTAGGATCAGAGTTCTTTCCAACTTAGCCCCATTCTTATAGGATACCTTAATCTATCAAAGCTTTTTGCTGTTGTGTTTTATTTTGTTTGTTTTGTTTTGACACAAACTATCTCTGTGTAGCCCTGACTGTCCTGGAATTCTTTCTCTAGACCAGGTTGGCCTTGAACTCTCCGAGATCTGCCTGTCTCTGCCTCCAGAGTGCATGGGCCACCACCACTTACTTTGTCAAAGTTAATTCTGTGCAAAGACTGGAAAACACAAGTGACAGTTCCCAAAAAACTTTTCCATGTTGAAATCCTGAGTAGAGAGGACTTTCTTTCAACCAAGCTCGTCTATCTGACAGTCAGGCTATGAAAAGCTGCTTCCTTATACAGGGTTTCAATGCACTCGGGAATGATTCTGAGTTTGCTCCCCTTGCCACCATGCCCGGGGGGCTCCACTCATCACAAACCACTCTTTTAGGGTTCAGGTGACTGTACTGAAGCCAGCTGGCTAAGGTCCTCTCACAGTGTGACAAGCCAGCTTTAGTACACCATTAGAGGGGCGCCCAGCACATCATGCTAAAAGGGAAATCATGTTGAAGAGGCATTTTGAACTCTCCTCTCCATCATTCATTTGTAGTTGCCATGACTATATGACAATATGAAAAAAACAAGAGATTTCTGTCTCTCTTTGACCTGGGGAGTAATGTTCAAATTCTCTAAGCAAGGTAATTTGTGGCCTGTTTGGTATTTACAGGTGCAATGTGATATAATAGGGGACTAGGGATCTTAATTCTTACCTCTCTGTCTTCCTTCCTTACTTCCTCCCTCCCTCCCTTCTTTCCTTCCTTTCTTCCTTCCTTCTCTTTCTCTCTCATATGACTTTTGATAACTTGTTCAATTGATCAATTCCATGATCCCATTCCCTCAGTTAAATAATTTGAGAATATTACCAGAGGGTGGCTTTGCTAGGGACATGAATAGTCTCACTAACCATAAAGGAAGTAAATAATTCTAGCTGTCAGTCTATCTATTTATCTATCTAATCTTTCTGTGTGTCTATCCATCTTATCTATTTAGATAGACACACATGTGTATCTATCATCCAAATATCTATCCACATGTGATATATGTATGTATGTAAGTATGTATGTATGTATGTATGTATGTATGTATGTATCTATCTATCTATCTATCTATCTATCTATCTATCTATCCTCTAAATGTCCACATGTGACTGGTATTCATCAGCCTTATATCAAAATTGGTGCCTGTTGGAGGTGGTTAAATTCAGACAGTCAACTCCACTGCTGAAGAAGAGGCTCAGTGATCACAGAATATCTTTGTTTTGGTCAGTTCTTTGGGATTTAACAGTGTCTCTGTTAATAGACCTCTACTGAGGGGAAACACACCAGTGCACACTCTTCTTGTTTGCTTGTTGTTTGGTTTTCTTTTTTTCCCCCAAAGGGAAGAAAGACAGAGGCTGTGTAAAGACCAATGGGGGAACGGGGAAGCTTCTGTATCCTCTTCCCTGAATTGTATTTGAACTTGCAAACAGGATTTGTGGCTCGCTGAATGACAGCTTAATGCAAATACCTTTCTAGGCTGTCCCAGGCAAGTGATTGATATTGCATGGAGGCATTTAGTTATTAATTTGTTTTCAAGCATCATTTGTTAATTTTATGTGTTTGAATGTTTTGCCTTCATGCGTATAGGCTCACGATGTGTGTGCCTGGTGCCCTTGGAGGCCGAAAGAGGGCATTAGATCCTCTGGAACTGGAGTTATAGATAGTTATGAGTTGCCATGTGGGTGTTGGGAATCAAATCCAGGTCCTCTGCAAGAGCAACAAGTGCTCTTAACAGCAGAGTCCTTCAGCCCCTATTTGTTTGTTTATTGTGTGTATGTGTGTCTTCCTGAGTACTGATATGTGTGCACACATGTGGTATGCATCTAAAGGATGAAGACTAGCCTTGGGTATTCTCCTTAAGAATCTTGTCTACCTCTTTGTGACATGGTTTCTCACTGGCCTGGAGCTCATCAATTAGTGTAGCCTGACTGGCAGGGAGTCCCAGGGGTCCTCATGTCTCATCATGCCCAGTGCTGGGACTATAAGCGTGTGTGAGCATGGCCAACATTTTTAGGGGAGCTCTGGGAATGAAGCTCAGGTCTTTGTGTTTTTAAAGCAAGCGTTTTACCAATTAAGCCACCCCTAAGCCCACATGGGAGTATAGGAAGCACCAGGTGTGAAGTCATTATCTTTAGGGTTAGCTTCAAGTATTAGAAAGACTTTGCCGTGCTGAGCCCATATCCCTTTGATAACAGCATCCCTCTACAGGCCTCCATTTTGTATTCTGAGCCACACCGACCGATCTCATCCGTTCTCTAATGAAAAGCTAGCATTCTCCCCCCAGCTAATGGCAAATGGGGCTTCTAACAAAGAAGGCTTATTTTTGTTTCTGTAGAAAAAAAAATGGCACTTACCCAGATCTCTTTTCCAGACACCTTGGGAAATGGTGCCTTCCAAAGGCAGACAGCTAAATCTTTTTTGGGGTGCCAGGTTGTTTTGGTGCCACATTAAAACCCACAAGCTTCACTAAAGGGGCTGGTCTAATGAGTTGATTTCTCAGTCCAGGTCTAGCGACAGAGCCGTGGAGTGACTTCATGGCCATCAGTATTGCTGACTAATGCCTGTATCAACACCTACCGCAGCCGCCACCGCCACTGTGGTGATTTTACGTTTAGTTTGATTTCTCCAGACAGAACTTTTCCACATCATTGGAACTAATTGAAGTAATGGAGAAATTACTCTGGTGCCAGAGCCCTCTTTATTTCGCCCACTTCCCCTTTGGTATTGAAAGACAACAATACTCACAGGCTCCCAGTGTGTTTCTTTAGAGGTAAGAGGTGGGGAAAGAATTTAAGAGTCAGAGGATGGGAAAAGAGTGCTGTCAAACCGTTTTCTGGACAGGACTGTTACACCGTGGGCTCCCAGCAGTAGCAGCTTCCCATGCAAGATTTGCTACCCAAGATTGGCTTCAACAATATTCCACCACAGAGGTGGGAGGGGCTTGCAAAGGCCCCACCCCTTCCTGAGGAGCTGTAGGCAGTTGATTGTTGCTGGGGAGAGAAAAAAATCAAGTTCTTAGATAGCAGCCACTAGTGCATCCTTCCTCCGCCCCCGCCCCCAATCATGCTCATGAAGACAAACCTAAATAAATACAATGCAGCACAAAATAAAATAAAATAAAAGACCTGAAAGTAGAAAGGTTTCTCTGGGAGGGAGAAGGCCACAGACAAGGTTAATTGAAATGTTTTTGATCAAAGAACATTATATGTGTGTGCATGCATGTATGTGCGTGTGTATACATATATACATATATATCTATGAAATTATGAAATAAAGTTTTAATATATTGAAATGTAAAAATGAACAAAAAAGAGGAGAATGTGGTCATGTCACTACTGAATTGTCCCTACTGTTAGCCAACGTGAGTTAGCCACCAGGCACTCGCCTTCCTGTCTCTCATCACGCTGCACACTCACACCCCATCCTGTGTGCCCTAGCTTCTCAGTGGGGCCTTGAGAATCCTTTCTGTTTCTTCCTGAGCCTGGCCACAAGAAACCTTCTCCAGATCGCTGAGACAGCCAGCCGATGGAAAGAAACATTTTACAGGAACACACTCCACCTTAACTACATGCATTGTCTGCCAATGTTTATAGCGTCTCTCGGGGAGTTTGGAGGTAAGACCAAGTTGGCCCGGTATGGTTTTGATTAGGCGGATTTGTATAGAAAGTGGGTAGCGATGGTGCCTTTCGCTGACTCCAGCCTCCCTCTCTTCCTCACACTGCATGTCCCTTACTCAAGACCGTGGAAAGGGTCACTCCTAGACGGCATGGCTTACCAAAAAGCCTGTGTGCTTGCCCAAAGTCAACAAGAGTTTGGGGGCTCAAGGAGTATTTGGGGTTTGATTTCGGTAGACCATGTAACACCTCTCCAGTGCAGGTCTTTGGCATCGTTGGATTTCCGGGGTTGCTCTGCAGAGTGGGAAGGTGTGGCATCTTTGCAACCACAGTCTGTTTGGCATGCAGAGAGTATAGGGTGGGAGGGCCATGGAGACTGATCAGGAGATGTGCATGTGTGTTAGAGATTGGAGAAAAACATCTACAAATTCTAGAAATGATGCCTTTTGTAATACTCAATATACAAATTCTATTGGTATCTTTCCCTGGTAACTTCCTTTTCCTTTGGCAGGTAGTTTTGCATCTTTCCCTTTATCGATTAGTTCATCCAAGGCAGGTACCAGGAATGATGCAGTTCTGAGCAACAGTCTGTAAATCCAAGTCAGTTCTGCCCAGGAGCTCTGGTCCTCTGGGAAAGCAATGGCTGTGGAGGCTCAGGGCTCAGAGGAGTGTTTTGCATTACTTGTGGGTTTTATTTCTTCACATGACCTATGACCCCTTTTGCAAAGTTAACTGAGGGTTGGCCTTTTTCAAACCAACTGCAGGAAATTGACCTTTGTGTTCACGCTATGTTAGGAACTGCCTGGATGGAGAGTAAATCAGGAGGCAAAAAATGGAAATTGTCTGGGCCTTCATTCCAGCCAGGCTGTGGCCCCAATGGGAAAGGCTCACAGGGTGCCCTGTGCAGTCAGAGGGGCTGTGTACTTGCAACATTGTTTTCCTACAGAATCAAGCCATGAGTCAAAATTCATAACAGGTCCACATAGCATCTCTCAAGTGGATGTTTGAGCTGTACCTTTCATTTCAACCAATGGTTCTGTCCCCATGTTTACCTGCTTTTCTACTTTAGAGGTATACACGGGACTCAAGAAATCTAACTCCTCCATTTGTCTGTCCGTCTGGCAGCCAGCAGGGATCTATTCTTCTGGAAAAGTGGAAGGACAGTCAAAAACAGCGCACTCCTTTCGGTCCCAGCAACCCAGGCTTCAAAACTAGTCCTATAACTCATTCTCAGTTTATGAAAACTACATCAGGTCCTTGCAACTCAATGTTTTATCTGGACGATGCAAGCATTTGCAGGAGACGATCCCGAGGGGGCGAATAGGTGAATTTCACTTTTCAAATGTTTCAAGTGTATTAGTTCTTTATGCATGCGCAAGTGTAGGTGTGTGTGTGTGTGTGTGTGTGTGTGTGTGTGTGTGTGTGTCATACGTGTGTGAGAGCAATGAGTGTGTGCCCCAGAGCACACACGGAGGTCAGAGGACAACTTTCAGTCTGTTTTTACCTCTCGCCATGTAGAGGGGGGGTCTCTCTTGTTTTCTGCAGTTTTGATGTGTACTCTGGCTCAAATGGCCCACAGGCTTCTCTGGCTGACTCTCTGGTCTCCATTTTACAGAACTCGTTTTTGGGATTTCAGGTGGGAGTTAGTGCATCTGCTGTGGGGTTTGTTTTTGTTCTTGTTTTTAAGATTTGCTTCTTTTTTATTTATACGCATGTGTTTCGCCTGCACACGTGTTTATGTACTGTGCACATGTTCCTGCCTGGGGCTGTGAGGCCAGAAGAAGGTCTTGGAGCCTCTGGAACTGGACAGTTGTGAGCCTTCATGTGGGAGCTGAGAACCGAACCTGGGTCCTCTACAAGAGCAGCCAGTCAGTGCTCCTAACCTCTGAGCCATCTTCCCAGCCACTGCACCCAGCTTTTTTTTCTTTCCTTTTTTTCTTATGTGGGTTTGAGGGACTCAAGTTAACGGCTTGTGTGGGAAGCACTTTTATTTCCTGAACTATTTTGCCAGCCTAAAGACATGATTTCTAAGGCTTTAGGACACAGGTCTTCTAAAGCCTCTGTTGGATATTCCAGTCACGTGCTTGGTGTGTGTGCACCAGAATCCCAATTGCAAGATGCTCCAATCCAGTTCACAAGATTGAAGGAACTTGTGAAGATCACACTCTAAGAGTTTGACAGCTTCTTCCATTTTTCCCCCCCTCTGGAAATAAGGAAGCCTCTGGCTTAATCCAGCACGGTTGGAAACTCAGTAGGAACTGAACTATTGTTTATCAGTAGGAAGCCAGCACAAGAAATGGCTTCTCAAGACACACAGCTGGATTAAATAATTCTGGGTCAGAATCTCCATTTCGCGGTCTGGTGGGAAGGTCAGGCTAGGCTTACAGGGAGAGTGTCCCCCTCCCTGCTCAATCCCAGACAGGTGCCTTAGCCCTGGCTCAGTCTGGATTCACGTTCGGTTTGTTTGTCTTACCTGTAGCGTTGCTGCAATAGCAACAGAGCCCTCTGTATCTGCAGATTCCATTTCTAGGATTCCAGCAGCTGTGAGTGGAAAGTGTTTGGTGATGCCGGGTCGGGCATGGCCACTGCATTCGTACAGACTTTTTCTCTCCTCGTTCTTCCCTGAACAATTCAGCATAACAACAGTCACAGCGAGCACGGGTTATAGGTATTGTAAACAGTCTAGAGCAACTTAAAATGTGCTAGAGGCTGTGTTTAGGTTACATGCAAACAAACACAATACCGTTGCCTAGGAGGGTCTTCAGCACTTTCGTGTTTGCTACTTGAAGAAGGGTCAAGGCCTTGCACCCAACTCCCCAGGTTGGAACTGCAATATTATTATTTTTCAAAACCCTGTGTGTTTGTCACTGTAAAACTTGGTAAAATAGGCAAAGGTGACATAAATGAAATTAAAATTTTTAAAAGTTTTGTTTTATTTTTATTTTGTGTGTATGTATGTGTGTGTGTGTTGTGTGGAGAGAGAGGGAAAGAGAAGAGGGAGAGAGAGTAAAAGAAAGAGAGAGAGAAAGAGAGAAGAGAGAGAAAGGGGAGAAAAAGAGAGAGAGAAAGGAGAGAGAGAGGGAGGGAGAGTAAGAGAAAGAGAGAAAGAGAGAAGAGAGAGAGAAAGGAGAGAAGAGAGAAAGGAGAGAGAGAGGGAAAGAGAGAGAGAGAGAAAGGAGAGAAGAGAGAAAGGAGAGAGAGAGGGAAAGAGAGAGAGAAAGGAGAGAGAGAGGGAGAGAGAGAGGAAGGAGAGAGGGGGGAGAGAGAAGAAGGAGAGAGAGTAAGAGAAAGAGAGAGAGAGAGGAAAGAATGGGAATAGGAGTGCTTGCGGAGGTCAGAAGAGGACATCGCAGTCATTGTCTGTCATGAGCTGCCCAGCATAGTTGCCAGGAACTGAATTCATGGCTTCTGTAGGAGCCGTGCATATTCTTAATCACTAAGATATTTTCTTAGCCCTAAAATAGAACCTTATGTTCATTCTAATTTTAATCAAAAATTGAAGTCTAGAAACTCACCTTCCCAGCAATTTGATTATGTTAACAAACCACTCAAAAACAAACTAATAGGGACTGGAGGGGTAGCTCACACGTTAAGAGCACTGACTGCTCTCCCAGAGGACCTGGGTTCAATGTCCAACATGTGTATGGCAGCTCGCAACCATATATAGCTCCTGTCCCATTTGATCCCATGCCCTCCTCTGTACTCCATGGGCACCAGGCATGCAAGTGGTACAGACAAACATGCAGGCAAAACACTCATATGCATAAAATGAAGGCTAAAAAGTGTACAAAGGAACAAAAAGCAAAATAATTATAGAGAGTCTTGATGAAGTCATAAATTTTAAATATAATGATTCAAACTTGTTTTCCAGTGGTGAAAGAATAAACCTCAGACACAACAGTTAAAAATGGCTGGGGAGGAGAAACAGCCAAAAGGCAATTCAGTGTACAGCCTAGATCCCTAATAGTTATGCAAACAGAGGAAGCTAGATTGGACCTGAGTTCAAATTTCAACGTTTTCTATATCAGTCAGCTATGGCTGTGTAACACACATGCCCCATATAAGTAGCTTAAGGCCACAGCTATTACACAAAGGTCTACTAGACATGTCTATAGGTTGGGTTAGTTTAGCTCATCTTGGCTGGGTTTTCTCAGGAGTCTACTGTTGACTTGAAGACCAGCCAGGTTCAAGCTAAGTCTCAGATGGTCCATCCCCAAGCCTGGTGTCAATTAGTTGGCTGAGTGTTGTCCCATGTGATGGATGTAGCTGGGACAACTGTGACTGGTTATTCGGCCTTCTATGCCAGCTGTGTTGACATGGTAACCAGAAGAAGTGTTGTTACACAGGGTAGCATGGAAAAGATCTTAAATATCAAGCTATGGATTGTCACCTAATTTCTTGGTCACACTCATATTCAGTGATACCGAGAATGATAAAATATATCTACTTGGAAAATGAAAAAATAAGTTCAACATTACCAACCGTCTGAGAATCACTAATAAAGACTACATTGAGATCCTAACTTAACCCAGTCAGAATGACTATCATTAATAAAGCAAATAACAATAAATGCTGGCAGGGATGCAGAGAAGACTGTGATACACCTCTCCTCGGAGGGATAAGTAATCCAATCACTGTGAATATTCAGTATAGGCGACTGATATGGGATGCCCCTCTGTATGCTGTGAATTACATTTTATTACTGTTGGTTAATAACGAGACTCATTTGGTCAGTATTCAGGCAGAATAGAGCCAGGTGGAAAATCCAAGCAGAGCCACAGGAAAAAAGGAAGCAGAGTCAGGGAGCCACCAGGAGCCACCAGAGAAGTAATATGTGAGGCATCGAGGTGGTAAAATATGGAATAATAGAAATGGTTTGATTTAAGTTTGTAAGAGCTAGTTAATAATAAGCATGAGCTAATAGGCCAAACAATCCGTAATTAATATCAAGCCTCAGAATTGTTATTGGGGAACTGGTGGGTGGGAGAGCAACCTCCGGTTACAGGAGATATCTGTCGCTGTTCTACTGTGATAAAAAAGCATCCACAAAGGCAGGATACGGAAAGAAGGGTTTAGCTGTGTTCACAGTTTCCAAATGTAGAGTTCATCATTGTGACAGTGGGAAATTCAGCAGCAGGCAGGCATGCGGCTGGAACAGCAAGCTGAGAGCTCACACCTTGAAACACAAACACTAGGCAGAGAACCAGTGAGAATGACATGAATCTGTGAAACCCCAAAACCCATCCCCAGTGACCAACATACTTCCTCCAGCAAGGACCCCGTTCCTAGGCCTCCCCAAACAGCGCCGCCCACTGGGGATCAAGCATTTAAGCCTATGGGAGATATTCTCATTTAAACTACCACAGGAGGTTCAAACAAAACAAATAGCAACAACCACACAAACCAACCCTAAAAGTAGAGCTACCAGATGACTCAGCTATACCGTTTCTGGGTGTTTAATTAAAGGAACCCATGCCAGTGTATCACAGAGACACTTTAACACAGCCTTGAGCCACGCCTTTAGTAGCCACTCCAATGTAAGGAGGTGCGACAGAAAAGAAAAGCGGTCCAAACTTCTATGTTATAAGCATGTCACTGGGCCCAGCCCTCTGATTCAGTTCAGCAACACTGTGAGTAGGAGCAGAGCAACAGGAAGCTTTTGCTCACACTTGAGCTTGTGAGGAGATGGCTACACAGTGGCGTGCATGCTCTAAGATAATGATAAGCATTATCGTGAATGCCTAGGCCACTACAGCATATTTATCATAATTATCGAGTATTATGCATTATTTGCGGTTTTAGGTTCTGTACTTGCGCATGCCTGCCAGCACCATGGATCTGTTCATTGGAACATTGTGATGGCCATGTGAGTTCTGTGTTACAAGATGCCCTTGGAGCAGCTGCAGTGCCGTTAGGCAGTGGGAATTCTTTGTCTCCATAAAATTTTATAGAACCTCTACTGTGTATGTTGGTCATTGTTGACTAAAATGACTGCATTCGGATACTGTGTCCCGGACCTTATTTTGGAAAGGAGTGTTATAAAATATGATTAGTACCTCTTTAGTGAGTTATACTTCTTTCTGCTAGTTATTATTTTCCTTTGGTGATAAAAATAGTTTTTTTTGTTTGTTTCTTTTAAAGAAAGACAAAGGTGGGCCTGGAGAGATGGCTCGATATTTAAAAGCACATATTACTCCTACAGAGGACTAAAATTTTGGCTTCCAGTAACTCACAACTACCTGTCTCTCTGGTTGCAGGGACATCAGAAACTATGTATGTTTCTGGCCTCTGTAGGTACCTGCCTTCATATGTGCACACACACACACACACACAAAGAGAGAGAGACTAAAGAAAAAGGAGTGAGAGTTAGGGGAGTTAGTAAGTTGGGGGAGGGTGCACTCAAAGACCTTTCTGCTTGTTATTATTTGAGGCACCATCTCCTGTAGCCCAGGCTAACCTCACACTCACTATTTAGTCATGAATGATACCCCCCCCACCCCGGCTCCGTTTCCAAATGCTGGGTGTTCTGTTTGCTGTTTTCTTACCGCCCATCTGTACTCTTTGATAAGCAGAACAAATAAGCCTTAATCACCTAGCAAGCACAGAAGCTAGGCCAGTCGAGATGGTAAGGAGCCCAGTTGGGGTGGAGTGGCTCCCCGGGGGGCTGGAGTAGCAGATATTTTCAAACTCTGTCAGTGTTTTAATAGCTTTGCTGTTATCACTTCATAATGGCCCACATTTGGGACCGTTTACGGCTAATGGACATGTGTTGAGAGGTGTACGCAGGATGGTACGTCATGCAAAAATGCAAGCTAAATGTTTGATTTCGCCCAACCCAGAACGTACACCAGGAGGGAGACTCCATTGCTGTTGCGTTAAGTGCTTCCAGTCACGGTAAACAGACGCCCACACTCACTGCAGCCGCTTTCACACGTAGTGAAATTTTCCTTTCGAGGAAAGGGTCCATCAAGATGTCAAAGTCATAACAATATTTTAAATCACTCATGGTCTATAGGGCCCCGGTCTTCGCCTGAAAGCAAGCCATGGTCCTCTTAGTTGGGACATGTTGACAATGTCCCTCTGGCATCTGTCCCATGATCTGGATCTAGCCAGGAATTACAGAGAAACTCCCGTGTCTCTAATAAGGGTTTTAAGTCCAACGGTTCTTTATTTTTGCTACTGCTTCTAAGTGAATTGATTCTTTGGACATGCATTTGGCCGTTTTCAATGAGAAAAAGAGAATTATGGCTGGAATTCAGATGACACCCCCAAGAGAGAGATATAGGAGTCCCCCCTTCTGCTATAAGAATAGCAATGGCTATAGCTCAGATTCTACTTGATCTTAACAATAAAAACACGGAGTCAGGTTTGAGGGTTAAAACCTGAAAGATCAGAAAAGCAGAGCAGCCAGTCACCAGAGAGACTTTTTTCCCCTCTACTAAGTCCTCAGACCAAAGTGGGCAAGATCCTGTCTCTATGAAACCTCAGACTGAATCCTGAGTTCCTGTCTCCTCCCACCTTCTATTCCTCTCTCCATCCAACCATATCACTTCTGTCTCTGCCTCCCTTAGTACTGGAATTAAAGGTGTGAGTTACCACCACTTGGCTCTGTTTCTCTTTTACACTGACTCAATCTTGTGTAGCCCAGGTTGGCCTTGAACTCACAGAGATCCTTCTGCCCGTCTCCCGAGTGCTGGGATTAAAGGTGTGCACCATGCCTGCCTGGCCTCTATGGCTAACTAGTGTGGTTAGCTCCACACTCTGAGCTTCAGGCGAGCTTTATTTGTTACAGCACAAGTGAAATGTCACCACAAACGGAAGCTGATTCGTTTGGGGGACTATTGGGCGCCGATTTAAGACGTTTTCATGTTTTGACCTATTTCTTCCTCTGGAAAATCTGTTAGATGGGCATGCAGCACGAAGAACAAGGAACCTTGTCCCATTCTTTGTGTGACCGACTTGTAAATTGTATACCCGTGCCCAGCCAGGGACCGGTGTTGGAATTCCTGCATGAATAACATACGCAATCTTCAAGTCTTGGAGCACACAAGCTCAAGGCCAAGAGCACGGAGCTGGTGCAATGGCAGAGCCAGGCTTTGACTTCGTTGTTTGGTCACAAGAGATGGCATTTAAGAGCATGCAGAATAGCACTGAGAGTTTGTCTGTGTCTGTGGTGATGATCTCACGCCATGGTGTAACAGAACTCAGCACGATCCTGTGAGCAGCACCAACTTGGTTCTGCCTTTGAACGTCAGTCAATTCTACAAGGCTCCGTTTGGATGCCATCCAATTTACTGGAGCTTTGGTAAAGCTCAGTGGAAAGAATTACTTTTCTAGCCATCAGTTTATCCCCCCCTTCTTTCTTTCTTTTTTTTTTTTTTTTTTTGGTTTTACAAGACAGGGTTTCTCTGTGGCTTTGGAGCCTGCACTGGAACTAACTCTTGTAGACCAGGCTGGTCTCGAACTCACAAAGATCCACCTGCCTCTGCTTCCTGGGATTAAAGGCGTGCGCCACCACCGCCCGGCTCCCCCTTCTTTCTTTACAACCAACATTTCCTGCCTTTTCTAATTATCACCGTCATCAGAGGCAAAGAAAGAAAGGGGATCATTTAAGACGAACACAGGGCAGGACGCGATGTGCAGCTGAAGTCAGAGACACTTTTTTGGTGCTGGTCTCAGTGATGTTCTTTGCCTCCTCCTTGTGCATTTAAACAGGGCAAATGCCAGGCGTGAGGTGTATTTAAAACATATCCTAGGTTTGGTCCCTCTGGTCCTATGTCAGGCCAGCATCTTTTTGTGCTTGGGGGATTAGCACTTCCTTTCGGAGAACTGACATCACTTGGATGGCTCAGAGACTGTCTATCTAGAATGGGGGTGATCACATGTCTCAGTGTGGCTATACATTGTTGTTCTAGTAAATTGAAAATACCATCCTTTCACTTTCGTGAGGATTCTGTTTTGATCTGGTAACCCTTGGTAACATTTTCCTCTGAATAATGTACCCCTTCATTTTGCATTGTCCCGTGCCCCAACCATCTTCCTACTAAGTTATAATTTGTCTTGAGGAAGGAGTGGGAAACATTCCCCCTTGGCCAATTTTCTTTAATTTTTCCATCCAGGGAATATGGCAGCATCTTCTTTCTCATGCGCATGTGCCGATCCGCAGTCTGTACACATTTCCTGTGCGCATGTGCTGATATGCAGTTTCTCTACATTTGCAAACTCAACCCCGAATCCTTCCTGTGCGCATGTGCTGATATGCAGCTTGTCCGCATTTG
>JAQHUG010000141.1:2772251-2788578 GCA_028555095.1 Dicrostonyx torquatus | reverse complement strand
TCAACCAGTGCAGTTGTAAGTGAAGATTCCCGCAATGTTTGACATACATTGAGCCAGACATTTCCCCTCTTCTTTCACCAAGGAAACTAAAGAGGCAAATAAATCCTTAAGGGGAGGAGGGAAGACAGCTCAGCTTTCTAAGTCCCAAGTTAGCAACAGAAAGACTCCTCAACCCTTTACAGTTCAAGTTACAGTCACACCGGTTTGCCCTTTCTTCTGCTTAGAGATCAGTTGTGTTGCACTTGGTTTATAGTGTGAGAATTTTCTAAATCGGGACTTAAAACACTCAACAATCCAAAGATTTTTTTTTTTTTCTGTGTAGGATGTTATGAAGTTCCGGGGATAATTTTTTTTCCCCCACTAGAAAGTGGTTAGCTATAATTTCCTTGGCTCCAATTTCTGGTCCTCGACTGAAATGTTGAAAAAAATAGAGAACTGTATTCTCCTGCAGTATATTAGACATGTAATAAAACACAGAGGATGGGGAGCCCTCCCTGCCCCCAGATGAGTGCTGGACACTGCGTGGGGAAGTTGATTAAAGGATGGGGTGACATGATTATGAGTCTTTCAGAGGACAGTTCAGCTACATGTCTGTAAAAATTGATCTTAGGGTGTTGTGACCGGTAAGGATTAACACTAGAAACTATAAGTGCTTATTTCCTGTGTCTTTTCAGATGAACAGTGGTCACCATCGCTGGAGTATCTAGAAGGAACCAAACAATGGGCAAAGGAATGCTTTTTTTTTTTGGATTGTTGAAAATATAGAAGAAATAATCCACACCTTTAATAGGCAGGCTCCAACTGATAAAGAATAAGACTATTGCATATTTGGGTAAAATCAGGTTGAAAAACAAGCCATAATGAATGTGGATTATACGTTAAAAAAAAGTGTAGAGGGGGGAGCATGATGTTTCTGTCTGCAGTTCAGCTCTGAAATTTCAGGTCCCTTAATGTTGAAGCAGGAAATTTAGATCATGAGGAAAGGAAGAGAAACAAGCACTTTCTCCTTGTCAGACCCGACCGTGGAAATATTGCAGGGTGGCAGGTAACTTAAGAGAGGGAAAATCTAGATTCTGCATAATAAGCCATGCAGTCCCTCATGGACAAAATATGTCAAAAATCAGGGACTATGACCTATGCCCGAAAATGTTTGATAAAAGCTGCTAGAGTTTGCTCTAAGGGTATCAGATGTGTGAAATTGATAGAAAAGTACAATGTCAAGGTGGGCAATGGGAATTTAAGTCCGATAGTTCTACTGCCTTCTGCGCATAAGCGTAAGAACCCATAAATTCTTTATACTTCAATAGAAACATGTACTTTGTAGCTACTGACTACAGTTCACTTAGTAAGAATATAAGATTTATTATATATTAATATACGTGCATGTTTGTGACAACATGCAAAAACAAATCAGAAAACATTTTCAATGTAAACGAACTAAACTTGTTTTGGACATTGGAAGCAGAATTGCCGTGCAGTTGCCTTTGGGCTCTGATGGGATTCACAGAAGCCAGGCTTATGTTGGGCAACCTCCAGCTGCCATGGGCCCAGGGCGGTTTGTCACTTCTGCTGAGGCAGGTGTCTGCTCTGGGTGGTCCTCTTTCCTGGAGAGGTCTTCTCAAAGCAGACCCGGATATGAGGCTCTTTCTACCCAGTTTTCCTTCCCCCATTTCTTTGCCAGGCGTCAGGCCTCAGAAGAATGTTTTTTCTCGGTTCATCAACCTCTTGTCAATCTCTTGCGTGTCTCCTTCCATCTTGGCACCTGCTTCTTACAGAACCTTGGCATGTGCTGGCTTTTGATGAATTGGTACTAAAAGTACAGGTGCATCTTTCTTTTCTTTTCTTTTTTTGTTTGAAAGTGGGTTCAGAGGTTGGAGAAATGAAGCAAATATAGCCACTCAAAAGGAAGTCAATGTAAGAAGTCTTATCGTATTGTATGATAAAAATAAGATCAAGTATTTTATACACGTAATGGGGTCCCAGACAAAACCCAGCTACCTATTCCTTATACAAGACTCCCAAGGGGGTTCAGAGAAAGGAAACAATGAAAACAGTGGCTCAGTGATAATAAGCACACACAAAAGAGAACAGAACAATTAATTCGAGAACAAGATTGAAAGGTAATAATTTTATGAGACACTGATAATGAGTTTCAAAAGAATATTAGAGATTTCATTAGAAGCTAATATACAATGGAAACGACCTGAAATTCAAGAGCCGATTCTGTGAAGGTTTAGAACATTTAAAGCCAGTTGCTAAATTTCAAACACCCTCCTGAGTTTGGTTCACGTCTCTTGAACCACAAAACAGTTCCAGGGAGATGCAGAATAACAGGATTACCTTGCTAAAACAAGCAGACACACCAAGTAAGAGGTTTTGGCTCTCATAGGTGAGGATTATGTCTCTGATACGAAAGAAGCTTTGCAGTAAAATCATATCAATCCACAGATTCCAGGCGCTTGGATGTTTAAAGACGGATTATTTTATCATTAACTAGAAATATGATCTTTTTGTCTGCAGATGACTTTGTAGCAACCTTTGATTTATTGATTTACTGCTCTTTATATGTACACATGGGTATCTGAGTGTGGGTGTGTGCTCATGCTCCTTAGATCCGTTGTCAAGGCTCATGGCCATGAATCGCCAAAACTTGGAAGTTACAGGCTGATGTGTGTACTGGGAGCCCAACCCAGGTCTTCTGCAGGAGTAGTACATATTCTTAACTGTGGCTCTGTCTCTCTAGTCCCCATACTAACTCTTTATGATACAGACGTTGATGGTGTGGGAGGTCCTTCTGTCTATGTGTTGCTTTTATTGGTTAATGAATAAAGAAATTGCTTTGAGTCTATAGCAGAGCTAGGCGGGGAAAACTAAACTGAACGCTGGGAGAAGAGAGGCGGAGTCAGAGAGAAGCCATGGAGACAGACACACTGGAACTTTGCCTGTAGGCCACGAGGCTTGTGGTAAAATATAAAATAATGGAAATGGGTTAAATTAAGATGTAAAAGCTAGCCAATAAGAAGTTAGAGCTGACAGGCCAAACAGTGATTTAATTAATACAGTCTCTGTATGGTTATTTCAGGAACCTGGGCATCCAGGAAATGAACAAGCAGCCCCTACAACACATTGACAGTTGTATTTTTGTCGTGTTGTATTGTCTGACTCTTTGTCCTTTTAGGAGTACACATGGTTTATACAGATAAAACAACCATGTGATGGGCTCTTAGTAAATCTTGACTCCTAGACTCTGTGGAGCATTTAAACGGACTCCGAGAGTTGCTTTCTTCCAGACTGTACTAGGTGATCCATTCCTCACCCTTCCTCTGTCTCTAGTTGGTAGCAAAGGACTTTATAAAGGCAGAGTAATCAGGATCCCAGGAGAGCCCCTCGAAGACAAGCGGCCCCATTGATAGTGACTCTTCAGGTGTGAGATGAAAAGTCCCTGTTGGGCTAAGCCATGGGTTCTCAGCAGCCATTTCTTCCCAAGGCATTGGTTATATCCTAAAGGAGGACTGTGGTATTTGCTTAATCTTTCTGTTGATGCTGATGAAGAAATAAACCATTATCATGGCTGATTTCCATGTCTGTTTGCTACCTGTTAGACTGTGATGAAATTTCATTGTCTTATGGATGAAATCAAGTTAATTTGAGATTAGTTGTGTTGAATATGATTCTTATTGTAGAATAACAGGTTTGATCGCTGATTGGATAATTCTGAAGTGTGTTTCACTGAAGATTAGCATAGAAGATTGAAAATTTCATGAGCGCAGTTTCTTTTCCTTAGTAGGTGTGCATGTGTGTGTGCATGCATGTGTGTGTGTGCATGTGCAAGGAACATATTTTAATAAACAACCTTTGGTCACTTATCACTAAATAGTCTGAGAAAATAGAGAAATCCAGGGATTGGCACAGGGGAACTTTTTTCAAGTTGGTTAATTTTATATAAGCAGACATTTATTACATTAACTAAATCTTGTTTGCTATCAAAAGTTTAGATGGCACAGGCAATTATTTTTCCTGGTTTCTCAAACATGGGCCAACTATTTATAAGGCCACAGAAGTAATTTTGTTTTTCCCTTTCCCCAGGAAAAACATTAACACACAAAATCTGCAGTATCAGCACCTAGCTGTCTGCCAGGAATGCATTGTGCTCCCCTCAGAGTTGGCCCAGATCTTGACAAGTCCCACAGAGAGCTCCTACCTGAGAGCCTTGATTCCGAAGAACCAGAGTGCTGTATGAATCATGGGGATCCACCCTATTGTTGATGATGAGAACCTCTTGAGTTTCCAAGGCAGGTCTTGTTGCTTGAGATCTGTTGTCTGAAGGTTCACTTTTATGGAATGTCTTTCCCATAGAAACACATCCAACTGTGAGCATCATCCCTCTGTCGTGGTTGTTGGAGTCCCAATGACACCTGCATGCTTACATAAAGATCTAGCCTGCTTATTTATGTCTGTGTGTGATCCCATGCTTAGGTGGGCCCAGTACATTACTCTAGGAGACCTTGATAAAGAGTGGGTCTATAGTGAGTTAACAAACAAATGATAACTTTACCAAACTCCTTCTTAGAATGTTTGACCCTGAGGAGGAATCAACAAACCTTACAGTACTCACATTATTGGCGTTATTGATGCCCAAACACGGGGGCCTGCTGTTTGAAGCTTGCTGATTGTACAAGAGCTACTGAGGAAAGTCAAAGCTATCTCCCATTCTGCCCTGACATTATGATCAAAACCAGGCACTCGTGCTTTTAAAAATAACTCCTTTGGATTGAAAGGGACAAAAGATGGGGGTGGGCAGGGGAGAATAAGAACACAGAGTTGTAAGTTCCAGTGCTTTTCCTGCCAATATACACAGCCCCACGTCCAGAGCACATCTCATTTACATGGCTGTTTATTTTGTTTGCATGGCTGTCTGAAATCTGGGACCTTTTCTTTCTAAATCGAGACAAAGAAAAGTTAAGATAAAGTCAACCCTGGCTCTGTTTAGTTGTGTCTGTCCCCACAAGGACAAGGTCTTCTTGTCACTGCCTGGACAGATGTTCCCATCATCGAGGGACAGTGTGCATTTGAAGATGCACCGCTGAGGACAGGGAAGGCAGAGGGGACATTCTTCCATTTGAAAGTTTCAGATGCACAAACCTGGTTCCAGGAGTTAGCAGCTTCGCTTCAGGAAGACTGAAAGCAGATAAAAGGGGGAAAGGCTTTCAGACAGCTCACAGAATGGAGACTGAATTTGTAGGGATTTTGGAGAAGATAATAACATATGTGGGTAATGGCACTCATAGATTTTTTTTTGGTGTTGTATAGTTAATAAACATTTACTCTGGATTAAGTATTGAGCTATAAATATTTATAAATATTAACACTCTAATCTTTCTTTTGTTGTTGTTGTTGTTTGTAAAACAGGGTTTCTCTGTGTAGCTTTTGGAGCCCATCCTGGAACTCCCTTTGTAGACCAGGCTGGCCTCGAACTCACAGAGATCCACCTACCTCTGCCTCCTGAATGCTAGGATTAAAGGCATGTTCCACCACCTCCCATCTTAATAGCATTATTAGGACTTATTATTTCTATTTTTACAGAAAGAAACTGATGTTCAGAGAACTCAAAACTCTTGTCCAAGGTTACAAGTTATAGCTTGAACTCAGACAGCATTGCTCTTAGACCCAGAATGGCCTTCTCTTTTTTCCATGCTCCTCTTCCCATAAAGCTACCTGTTTGAACAGGGTACCACTTTCCTTTGGAATTCTTCAATTCATCCTTGACCAAATGTTGCCTTCGGGAGATTTCCTTTGTCTCTGCCATTGAGTCCTATCCCCCTATAGTCAGCTACTCAGTTCCCAGACTTGATTCCATATGAAGTTGGGACTCAGAGATAAGATATAAACCTCCAAAGATGTAAGAATTTCTTTCTTGGGGGAGTGTGTCTACTCCCTCTTTCTAAAGTTCCAAACTAAAGTGTGATTTTTTTTCAAAGTTCCTCCTGGGGAAACAATGAGCTTTTTGGGCAATTTACAAAAAACACATGAGGGGCTGCTAACTGGACTTCGAGTGAACCAAATTAGTTATACTGGAAAGTCACCACCCAATAAAGATGCTATATCCCCTCCCATTGCCACTGTGATGGCTATTCTTAATTGTCAACTTGACTACATCTGGAGTCAACCATAACCCAAGTCACTGGGCATAGCCGTAAGGGACTTTTTTTCTTAATTAAATCATTTGAAGTGAGAAGACCTACTTTCAGTTCAGATATTTTGAGGCGGGACGATCTACCTTTAAACTGGGCCCCACCTTCTGCTGGCAGCTGTTGTGGAATTATTAGTTTGAGATGTGTTACATTTGTTTATGCGGTGGAATATTTGTTTTAATGATGCAAAGATGTGTTGCATCCTTTTATGTTGCATTTGTTTAACTCTGTGAAGCTGTGTTACTTTGCCTGCCAAAAACACCTGACTGGTCTAATTATGAGCTGAACGGTCAATAGAGAGGCGGGAGAAAGGGTCAGGGGAGATGGCAGGGAAAAAGAAGGAACAGGAGGAGAAATCGGAGACGGGAGAAGGAGCAAGAGAACAAGGAGAGGAAAACATCAGGGGACAGCCACCCAGTCACCCAGCCAACCACAGAGTAAGAAGGAAAGTAAGATCTACAGAAGAAAAGGAAAACGCCCAGAGGCAAAGAGTAGCAGTGTATATTAAGTTAAGAAAAGCTTGCTAGAAATGAGCCAAGCTGAGCCTGGGCATTTATAAGGAATAATAAGACTCTGTGTGATTTATTTGGGAGCTGGATAGTGGCTCCCAAAAGCCAAAAGAGTAGAAGGAATAAAACAACCAACTCTAGGTAGCCTATATAAGTGTCGGGGAAGAAGGAAGCTTGCTGTGTTTGCCTGTTCGCTCTCACTCTTTCTGCAAAGTCCATTCCTTCACTGGCATTAGAGTCTACTTCTTTGAGATTCTGCCATCCACTGAAGCACAGCTGAGGTTCCTAGCCTTAAGGACAGAACAACTATTGGATTCTTGGACCTTCTGCTGGTAGACAACCATCGTTGGACTAGCAAGACTTCACACTAAGCCATTCTCATCCATCTCCTTTAAATATATTCATTCTCTAACTTCGGCTCCCACTAATACAGCCACCCAGGTGGAGCCGCCTTCCCCAGCTTGTACATTATAGTCCCTCCCATAGATCTCCAAGGCCACATGCAATTAGGACAAAGTCACATGCAAATGGTTAGGAGGGGAGGCTGGCATAACAGGCGAGGGTCTAATGACCCCTAACTCCTTCTCTAAAGGAATACCACCACTCCACAGGCCCTATCATGGTAGACTCTGGCCAGCAGGCCCAGCTGATCTGATGAAGATGACAGCAAGCTTCGCTAGGAGAAAATGTTGCACGCCATGGTTATTATATTAATTATTAATAATACTGCATACCAGGAAGACGGTCGTGTGTCGCATCTTTCCTGATGGCAACGATCTGCATTCAGGCCCCATTGTGTCTTTGAGATTATCAGGGGTAATCTCCATTCTCAACAACTCCGTCCCTTTGTTACATCTGGATGAAAGTGGCACAGGCCTCCTGGGGAGCATCACCTCCCTGGGTGAGGTAAATACTCCGGCAAATGTTGGACAGCCTTCCAGGAGGATAAACCATCCGCCCATAGATCTCTGCAGGCTCAGCCCAGGCCACAACACGGTAAAGAGCTTTCGAATTGGGACTGTAAACTACATCCCCAGCAACCTGAGCTGGCAAGGGTTCTTTCTGAATTAATTGTGCTGAAATGTAAACTTAGCTGCAAAATGGATGTTCAACGCTCGGGGCTTCTTGGCCACGTCCCATCTGTGCACACTCCAGGGTAAGAATGTGTAAAGGAAATGATATTAGTTTGTTGTACATTCAGCAGTTCCCCAAGGGCTTCTAAACAAACATGTCTGTCCCTGACTGTCTGGGTCCACAGTTCCCCGGTTCACAGAACATCTTGCAAATACGCTGTCCTCAGATCAATGCAAGGTCATCCTTCACTTTTTATCGTCACTAATGTATATTGGTCACTATTGTCTGAGCCCTCGTAGCTCAGGCAATGCTGATCTACTTCGTAGCATACTTTGCAACTTCCTCCTTTGGCTTCCAGAATCCTACTTCTTTAACTTGAAGCCCTCTGGATTTCCTAAGTCACCCAATGCTTCATTGTGGGATGACTAAGCCTTAATGGGCCTGAGAGCCAGTCAACCTAGACTGATATTAAGAGTGTGCGCAGTAGAGCCAGCCTGGGTCTGCGGGGAGGGGGGGGGCGCCTTGACAACAGCAGCCGGGTTTGATTCAGTACGCCTGGACTGCGGTCATTGTTGTTGCTGCCTCAGTAATTTTTGGGGGCTAGCATTTTTGCCCTTTTCTGTCACCACTGCATTCGGTGCAAAGTGACCCAGTCTTGCATTTGTTTTTGGCATCTCGGCCCCGGAAGATCCCTTCTTCTCACTCGCCGTGATAGACAGTGCCCCATGGTTGGTGTTTTTCAGTGAGTAGTCTCCTCTGTGTGTTGAGTGTTCGTTCCTTTAGTCCCGCTGCAGGATCCCCCTCACTTCTCTTTTTTATTTTTCTTCGAGACAGGGTTTCTCTGTAGCTTAATGATAAGGATTAACGCCTTCAACAAACTCTGTCAGAAACTGTGCCATGCCACTTGATCTAATACCTCCATTCCAACAAGGTCTGACATCCCCTCCAACTCCAATGATGACAAGGAAGCCGCAGAAAAAGAGGAAGGAAAACAAAAGGAAGAGGGAAAAGGGGGGTGGGTGGAGTGAACAAAAGATAGAGAAAAAGAGAAGTAACATCCTCCCCCAGGTCCATATCAGTCCCCTCTTCTGTTCCCCCTGTGTCTCGCATGTGGCTATGCCTCCCCGACAGTACCCATGGGGGAACTTACCACGCTGTTAACCCATCCCATTGCAGCAATCCCCCTGCTAACTTCTCCTTAACCCATCTCAGCTGTGATACGGCAGGGTCTAACCATGGCCTTTCCCGTGAACGTAGGTCCTAATGGGCTGTTCAGTCATGGATTCCTGCTCCCTTGATGGATCTCTCCCTTATTTGCAAAGCGGCCCATGAGTCTGGTCCTGATTCCTGCCATACTTCAAACAGGTCTTACGGCAATGGGCGATGCATTTACAAACCTATTATGACTGGTACCATCTAACGGAGGCTATCTTAGAGCCTGAGGTCTTCCTTTACTGGCACTCTGCCTTTGATGACCGGCCGAATCAGAGGCCTGTATACGCCTTCCTGTAACTCACGACATGCTCACAGGCTGTGGGCAGTATGTCAACCCCCTGTTACTCGGGCCCTACTCGGACAGCAAGCTTGCTTTCAACAGGTCTCTGACCTGGCCTTTAAAGTCCTAAAAGCATGCAGCCTGTCCCCACCCATCTGTGCACTTTTGTAACTTCATCCAGCAGCCAGGGGAGCTGTTGTTGACTGACTTCCTTGCCCAGGTTAATGAGGCAGTGGAGGGGAGGGTGGACTCTGGCCCCACAAGGGATAGGCTAATTAAACAGTCAACATGGGAGGGGCTTAATGCCTTGACCCGTAATGCAGTGGCTGCCATTAGCAATGAAGACCTTCAGATGCCGGTAATAGCAACCAGAGACCTTGATCCCAGCCATGGTCTGATGGCTGCTCTTACAGCTTCCCTGAGTGTCCTTCTCACTGGCAAACAACAAAGGGTTAATACTCTGGCAAAACCAGTTGACAGCATGTGCTGGGGCTGCGGCAGGCCCGACCACTTATGAAGGGATTGCACACGGGCCAAACCAAAACCTAGGTGCTCAAGATGCAATAAGGACTTTCATTGGGCCAAGCACCACCATTCCCAGCCTGAGGGGACTGAGGTTCCTTTAAACTCCAGACAGGGCACTCCTTGGCCCTTCAAGTAAGAGGAGACCATGCAAACCTCAAGATACTTTGGATGCTGCCCATCTTCCCTCTCTCCCTATGATGACTGGTTTCCTGGATGGGCAACCCGTCAAAGGATTGGTGGACACAGGTGCAGACGCCACTATATTCATTGAGACTCAGGCGCTCTGCTTCCCACCTTGGAAGTTTAAACCTGGTCCCCTGATTAGCAGAGTAGGGGACCAGCAGGACTCTAAGATAACTACTTGCCCAGTTCATTGGAAGGACCTTGATGGAAGTCAGGGAGCCATCCATGCTATCATCTCTATTGTGCCTAGAAATCTGTAGGTCAGTGACATCCTGGGCGCTATGGCAGGTGTCCTTATGACAGATGACAGAGCCTTTTTTGATGATCTTGTAGTACATGACAAGATAGGCCTTTTAGGCTGGTGTCCTGGGTAAGATCCACACCGCCAATTCTAGAGTCCCGTAGGTCTGGGACTATTAAGCAGCTTGACCCCATCCCAATTAATTGACTAACAGATCAAGATGCATGGGTAGAAGAGAGGCCTATAATTGAACCCAGATTACTCATTCCGAGATAGCTGGTGGGGGAACAACTGTGCCTGGAACATACAGAACTATCCACCAGCAGACATAATACCCCTATATTTGTTATTCAAAAAAATAGGAAAATGCTTGATTTACTTAATCCAAGATCTTTGTACAATTAATGAATGGATGGGAAAAAATGGGCTTGGTGCAACCAGGCCTCCCTCCTCCTGGAGCTATTCCTTAGCAATATAAGACATTAAAGATTGCTTTTTACAAATTCCCTTGGCACCCCAAGATCGGGGCCACTTTGCCCTCACTATCTGGAAGTCCAATATGCACAAGCCAGTGAAAAGATATCAATGGGTAGTCCTCCCGCAGAGAATGAGAAATTGTCCTCGTGTATACCAGTTATGTGTGGCACAAGCTCCAGTCAATGTTCCAAAGGATGTCGTCCTGGTGCATTATATGGATGACTCACTGCTGACCCACTCTGATACAGTTTACCTGCAAAGAATTGTTAAATTGACACTCCGAGACCTGGTCTCTTTGGAACTATTAGCGGCCCCGGACAAAATTCAATCAGTGCCCTCATTTGCATTTCTAGGTTTTGTCCTTGCTAGAGATACTTGGCCTCAGTCTTTTAAGTTAAACATAAAAAAGTGAGTACTCCCTCTCAGAGCTCCAACAGTTAAGTGGAACCGTCAACTGGCTCAAACCTTTCATGCCATTCTATTTTTAAAATGATATTTGCATTTATTCTCTGAAAGATGCATACATGCATCAAATGTATCTTAATCATATCCATCCCCACTCTCCCGGTCTCTATGATCACCCTCAAAACATATCTCTCTTCTGACTCACATCCACCTTAACAAATTATTGTTGTTGTTGTTATTGTTACTTTGAGCCAAATTGTACTGCCAACTAGTTCTGTCCATAAGAGCATTGCTTTAGGGTCATTGTCTGGGACATGAGCAATCTCTCAGTAACTGCGTTCCCAACAGAAAGAAACTCTCCCTTCCTGTACATCCATAGATTGTCAGTAGCACCTCAGCTAGGGGATCTCTGGGATACTCTCCCCCTCAAGTTTTAAGTGGCTTGATTCTATATCGGGAATTCTGGTAAATTCATGTGTGCAATAGTCATGTTGTATCCACTGGGCAGCAGTTCATAGCACTGGTCACCTTTCTTTTTTCAATTCTTTCTGCTTTATTTTCCATTGTGTTCCTTGAACTTTCTACAACTCACGCATTCCCCTTCCTGTTGTTGATAATTTTTACTCTTGGCTTTTGTGGGGGGCCCACCACCCAGCTCCCAAATAAATACACTGATGCTTATTCTTTCTTATAAATGCCCGGCTTTATCTTGGCTAGTTCCCAGACAGCTTTTCTTAACTTACATGATCCTGTCTACCTTTTGCTTCTGGGCTTTTAACTTTCCCTATTTTTGCATATCTTTTCTTTTTTTCTTATTCCTCATTTGACTGTATGGGTGGGCAACTGGATCCTTCTTTTTTTGCTCCTCATTATTCTCTTTCTGGATTTTCCCTCATATTTATTCTCTCTGCCCACCTATTTCTCTCTCCTGCCTACCTTTTGGTTGTTCAACTCTTTCTTAGACCAATCAGGTGTTTTAGACAGGCAAAGTAATACAACTTCACAGAGTTAAACAAATGCAACATAAAAGAATGCAACAGATTTTTTCATCATTAAACAAATATTCCGCAGCACAAATGAATGTAACACATCTTAAAATAAAATTGCACAATAACCTCCCGTCACTATTAGCTCCCCTTGAGTACATTGTCCCACTTGATTGATTGGGCTCATTGTGGACAGTGTTATCATAAGTTTTTAGTTGCTCAAGGCAGGGCACTCTTCAAAAAGGGTGAACGTATTAATAATTATTCTGGTGCAACACCCATAAGCTAAGATAATGAAGGGAAAATTGAGCTGTCTTCGGCAATATTTTTCTTAAATTTTAACCTCCCCTTTTTATACATTTAGGTGCAGGAGAACCTGCTCATACCTTGCATTCTGATTATTTGTAAATTATCGTTCTAATTGGCTTCATCTAAGTTTCTAGCTTATTCTCAAATTTTCTTTATTCCAATGTCTAATTTATAATTTTTTTTGGATGAGGTTGCAGAGATGGTTTAATTGGTAAATGCTTGCCTTGTAAACACAAGGATCTGAATTCAATCACCAGTAAGCATAGTGATGCATGTTTGTAAGTCTAAGGGGTGATGGAGACAGAAAGATCCAGAGTCAGTCAGTCCAGCTTTCTTGGTGAATTCAGATCAGAGAGAGAGAGAGAGAGAGAGAGAGAGACATCATATCTCAAAACAGGAAGGTATGGATGACAACTGAGGAATCACACTATGGCCTGGCCTCTGATCTCCTAAGGCACATGCACACACATGCTCTCGTATAAACTTGCACACATATGCAACAGCCGGTAGCAACTTTGTAAAACAACTCATACATATATAAATACACAAATATGCTAAAAAGCAAATTCATGAATAATAAAAATTTATTTAGTAGATATAAATATTACATGTGCATGTCTACATTCTGTCAGGCAATGAGTAAGCTAGTTGACATGAATGGATGTACTAATTTTTTACAATTCTCATAGATGGGGATGCTAAGGGATGGAGAGATATATGAAGAGCTAAGATTCTGTCCCTGGACAGTTAGCTATTAAACTGTGAATGTGATGTTAATTTTATGTGTAAACTTAGATGGACCATGTTATGCCCTGATAGTTGCATCAGCATGGTTCCTGGGTGCATTCTGAACGATATTAGTATTTGAGTATAGTGGGTGGCCCTCATCAATATGGGTGGCCCTCATCAATGTGGGCAGATTCCCTCTAAGCATTTGAGAACTAGCATGGAGCAAAGAGGTAGAGGAAGGGAAGATTTGATCTCTGTTTGGTTGATCTAGGGCACTCATCTGTTCTTTGTTTCTGGTTTTCAACTCTTAGCTCACAGTTGGCATCTATGCCATCATCTTTCTGCAGCTCAGGTCTTTAAACCACAACAGTAGCTGTCCTACATTTCCAGCTTTTGAAGGATAGGTCTTGGTACTTCTCACTCTCCGTGATTGAGTAAGCCAAATCCTTACAGTACATCTTACTAAGTAGAAATAGCTACAAATAGATAGATGATAGATAGACAGATGATGTATGGGTGGATAGACATAATGTACAAGCAATGATGGATGAATGGATACATGGGCAGGTGGATAGACAACTGACATAATACATACACACATGGGTAGATGAGTAGATCGACAGGTAGACAGATGAACACATGGACACATAGATATATAGGCGATAAATGGTTGGATAGATAAACATGGATACATGCTATGTGAATGGATGGATAGTTGGGTAGATAGATGGATGAATAGATGATAGATAGATAAATGGATAGATGATAATTTATAGGTGATAGTTGGTTTTGTTGCCTTGGCGTATCCTGATGTACTCCATCTGCTTCAGGCCATGCTCTTTCACTTTTCCCAGATGTCTACATACTGCTTCCAGGAACAATCTTAACATTTCAAGCCATGTGATTTGTCCTTTGAACTTGTCAGAGGCCCCAGGAGCCAACACACGTCATTATTTATGTGAGACGCAATTATTCCAAATAAGGAGAAACCTGAGCAAAGGACACAAACAAAAAACAAGTCCAAATTTTCTCATTTTTGGTAATGTTGAGAGAGACATGGAGGAGACAGGGGTGATGGGGTGTAGTGGGGTGAAAAAAAAAAGTCTTTCTGGCTAAGGTTGGTGACTAGGACCAGGGCTTTGAATTTTATTTTCCAGAGCTTGAACAAATACACATATAACATTGAACACTGTGTTTTGCCACTGTGACCTTCAGTTCTGCTTCCAGCTAAGAGAGCGGTGGTGACCCCTGAAACAAGTCTACACAGGGCTGGCATTTCCTTCCCTTCTCTTCTCCAAGGTAAGATAGACACATACAGAATTTTTCTCACCTCTCTTTTTTAAGAAATATTTTTTAAAAAAATAAATTCTGGTCACTGTTGCCCATCCCTCATTTCCTCCCAGATTCCCAACTCCACCACTCCCCATCCATCACCATACCTTCTCTCTCTTTCTCTTTAGAAAACAAACAAGCTAATAATGATGAACAAATGAACCAGAATCAAACAAAAAGAAACAAACAAACAAAAAAAACCCCAAAAATCAAAGAAAAAGTACACTCCTTCAGAGAGGTGGGGAGGGAGCATGAAACACATAATCAGAAAACGTAATATATTTGCAAGACCAGTAAGGTATAATATACTCAAAGGAAGCATTATTAGACACACATACACAAAATCTCCACAGATACCATGGAAATGATGTTGTATTGGCCATCTAGGGCTGGGCATTTGGCTTTAGGTGTGGTTTCTATACCCAGTGAGCTCCATTGGAGAAGACTATGTGTCTCTTTGTGAGTAGTTGTCAATTGGAGATAGCATTGTGGATACGGATGGGGCTCATGTCCACTTCCCCTTTCAGTGCTGGGACTCCATCCAGCAGGCACTGTGAATGCCACCATAGTATCCCTGAGTCAACCCGTGCGTCTCTCGTGCTGCGTTTAGAAAGCCTTGTTTCCTTGCTGCCCTTCCTCCCTGCTGGCTCTTACACTCTCTTTGCCTCCTCTTACCTGTAGCTCCCTGAACCCCGAAGGGAGGGGTTTGGTGAAGATATCCCATTTAGGACTGAGTGTTCCAAGGTTCTTTGGTCTCTGCCCATTGTCCAGTTGCACATGGCGACTCAGACTCTCAGCAGCCCACCTTCTATTAGCTGTGTAGCCTCTAAGTGGAGCTGTGACCCCATTGTTCTCTAGTTCTTTCCAGTTAGTGATGAGTGGTCTCTGCGCTCTGATATTGAGACAAGACACACACTGGAAGCATCTCTAACTTCTTTCCTCACGCTATGGCCATGTGTACTCTATGTATCGGACCATGGTTTCCAACTCTCTCAATGCATTGTTTCTTTTCACTGTAGCGTGTGATAATCTGATTGATAGAGACTCTGATTATCTGGTGCCAAGAACAACCAAACATGGCTTAAAGGAGTGGCCTGATATTGTCCAGTGCAAGCTGAGTTTTAGTCCTAAACAGACCATGGGAAACGCTGATGTTTGAATGGCTGGTGGGCTGGTTCCATGTCCCATAAGTAAGTTCACCTGTGGAAGCATCAGTGCCTTTGATAACTTCAGTTATAAGTGTTTGGTAGCTTTCCAGTCCCTTGCCCCATGTGTGAGTCCTCACCAATTTCCTTTAGAAAGGGGGAATGGATGAGAAATTGATTCTTAAAGCAAAGAAGTATGAAATTATATAATTCTCTGTTTCCCAAGGATGGGAACCCAGTTTAGAGTTCAGGCTACTTTTTAAATGATTCTGTTTTTAAATGATTCTGCTGTAAGAGTTATCTTTAAGTACAGTTGGTGACTATCACCACTTCTGCACCGAAGCCTCAATTTTAAACTGTTGAAGGAGGCCACTTGTTTGTTTCCTGGCTGCCCAGAAACTGAAATAATCACACAGAAATTGTATTAATCAAATAACTGCTTGGCCTATTAGCTCTAGCTTCTTATTGGCTAACTCTTGCATATTAATTTAACCCATTTCTATTAACCTGTGTATCGCCACGTGGCTTACTGGCAAGATTTCAACTGGTGTCTGTCTCTGGCAGAACTTCATGGCTTATCTCTGACTCTGCCCTTCTTTCTCCCAGCATTCAGTTTAGTTTTCCCCTCCTACCTAAGTTCTGCCCTGCTATAGGTCCAAAGCAGTTTCTTTATTCATTAATGGTAATCACAACATTCAGAGGGGACTCCCACATCACCTTCCCTTT
>JAQHUG010000141.1:2754901-2771602 GCA_028555095.1 Dicrostonyx torquatus | reverse complement strand
GGGTTTCTCTGTAGCTTTGGAGCCTGTCCTGGAACTAGCTCTTGTAGACCAGGCTGCTGGTCTCGAACTCACAGAGATCTGCCTGCCTCTGCCTCCCGAGTGCTGGGATTAAAGGCGTGCGCCACCACCGCCCAGCTTTAGCCTATTTTTCTTAATTATATATTACATTTTTAAATGAGCCGCACAAGCATAATGCCTTAATCAAGAGCAGAAGTATACATTTTACAAAATTGACCTTAAATATGTATCAATAATCCAAGATCCATACTAGTGCAAATCTCCATAGCATATCCCCTTTAAATATAAACAAACATTTATAGACAATATTTGGGAATATGGGTGTGGTTATCCTCCAAACCGCTTCCTGCTGTTTATTGGGCAAAGTAATTTTTTTAAAGGGTGTTAAAGGCACCCTTTCAGAAGATCTTGATCCATCAAACCATATTAGTCTGGAAGCAACCCACAGGTTCTCATCTTCTGTGGAAAGAAAAGAAAAACCTCTTCTCCAAAGCAACATATCCTTAGACTCAAATTTTGAATTCAAGATACCTTTAAAATATATATGTTGGCTTAGCTTAGCAGTCTCCAGAATCAAACATCTCTCTGTAGGTGAAAAATTCAAAGATAATACAATAATATACATAATCCAGACTCTCTGTGAATTTTCCATTTCCTTCTTTATGTGACTGGCTTTTACTCTATTACTTTTCCTACAAGTTTAGTATCCAACACCGTGACCCATTTAGAGGTCTTTTATGTCTGAATCTGTCCTATTGTGTATCTATAATTCTTTACTGTCTTGAAGAGCTTTTAAAATGGTAAGCAGCCTGGTTGCAGTGGCTCTGGATGTTGGCTTCATCTCTCTCCACTTTCAAAATGGTGGAGGTACCCATTACTGCCAGCTCTGGTACCACCAGGGAGGAGCCACACTCAGCACTTTAACTCTGAGAATGAGCAGGCAGCACATAAACCCTTTCTGTCTGAGTAATAGCTAGATATGCCATGCAGAGCACTGTGCAGCCTGGAAATAGCTCTGTGTATGGCAATGGGAATCTGCCATGCTCTCCTGCCTGTGCACTCCTAGCAGTCCTGATCCGGCCACCTGCCTAGGCAGGGGGCACTGAGCTGCGGGCATGGTCTCAGCTATTTTCCGAAGTGGACATACAAGCACCCAGGCCCACAAAGCCCATTCAAGTGCTCCATAGCCAGACCTCCAGAAAGAGTCAGAGTTCACACTGGTAGCATGACCCAGAAAGTTGGCATTTTAAAAGTGCTGCTTTTTTCCTGCTACCGCTGAATCAGGAAAACCTCTCTTAAAGGAGCTGTAGCATGCCTCTAGCAAAATGCTGGCTACCAAAAAACCATGCTTAACTGATTCCAACCAGTGCCTGTCTCTGGTGGGGCTACATGGCTTCTCTCTGACTCTGTCCTTCTTTCTCCCAGCATTCAGTTTAGTTTTCCCCACCTACCTAAGTTCTGCTCTGCTATAGGTCCAAAGCAGTTTCTTCATTCATTAATGGTTATCACAGCATACAGAGAGGATTCCCACATCATTAAACCACAAGGGCCTGTGTAATGGAGTTTAGTTTTCTGTTTTCCAAAATAACCTTCATGTTGTTACAATTAAATTTCCATTCTTTTTGATATTTATAACTTGAATAATGTATTATAAGTGACAATTTTCAAATTTCTTTTTTTCAAGGGTAGAGAAGTCTAGAATTTTTAACACGATTAGATTAAGCTACCTTAAAGAAATTAAGAGAAACTCCTTGGGTATTTTTTTTTATTCTCTGATTCTACAGACTTTTCTCAGTATTTCTGTACAAAGTTATATAATTGTTCATATCAAACTTGTCAAAAATTCTTTTCAGTATCTCTAGTTCCTATAAATTTAGCGTATCTAGGATAGTATAGACATTTTGAAGGTTGAACAAATAAGATACCCCATTAAAGTGTGTTAGCATTCACATCATGCAACTAACGAAACACACACACACACAAAATCAACAAATACGACAAAGAGGAGCAATTGAGCTTATCAAGTGTCAGAAATGCCTTGGAGAGCTGCGGACAGAAAGATGAGTGAAATGGAGGTCCAGTCTGTGATGAGTGAGTTTAGCTCCTACTTCGTCTGGATCCACCAAGAGGACATTTCCTAGAAGGGAACACCCTCCCCAGAGTAGATAGCAATTTTTGGAGAGATGGGAAAAACCTATTTACCAGATGCCTCAGCCATTCCTATCAGTACAAGCTGATAGAACAACGGAAGGAGGAAAGGTTCATGTTGGGTCACAGCATGGATTTTTTTAGTTCTTCATAGTAACAAGAGAAAAATTCACCCATGATAGCAGTATTGTCAGAAGGTCGATTCTCACATGAGATAGACTAGAAAGCAGAAAGCTCAGGGTGGTCTCTTAGTTCCTTTTCTATTTCTATAACATAACACCATGACCAAGACGACTCATAAAGAAATAATTTAATTGGTCTTATGGTTTCAGAGGGTTAGAGTCCATGATGGTGGAGCTAAGGCATGGCAGCAGGAACCACAGAGAGCCCGCATCATGATCCATAAGCTGGAGGCAACAAGTTGCACACTAGCTGTGGCATGAGGCCTTAGTGATAACTCTCCTCCAACAAGACCACGTCTCCTAATCCTTCCCAAACACTTCCAGCAACTTGAGACCAAGCATTCAAATGTATAAGACCTGGGTGGCCATTATCCTTCAAACCACCATAGATGGGATCCAGTGCTGAGGATGAGCCTGGCCGCATGACCCTCCTTCCACCATCTCAGGCTCTCCACCAGAAGTCTCCACAGCTGAACACAGCTCAACCGCTTTGGACTTTTGAATCTAAGCATTTCAGATTCAAGCCATCACACCAAGGAAATATCCCATGATACAGAGGGGTTTAAACTTTGAAAGATCCTGGCAGGTCAAATGTTATGGGGAAGCGAAAAGACGAATGACCTAGGAAGCACGTACATGAAGGTCTTGACCCTAACATTAGTATGAAACTTTCCACTTAGGGAAGTCATTTACCATTTTTTTTTTTGCTTCTGGCACAAAAGCACTGTTTGATATATTTAGGATGCTTATTCATATGACCTGATACTAAGTTTGAAAAAAAAATAATGAAACAGTCCTACGTATCTCCCAAACTAGAACTATGTTCAATTTCTATTCCCATGGTAGTTGCTTCATCTTATAAACGGGACTGAATTTATATGGTGTAATCAAGCAGAAGCCTTGACATATAGGCTGCCCGGCTACAAATATCCTCAGCAAACTAACAAGAATGAAGAATGAGAAATTACATTCCCCAAAATAAGAGAAGGAATAATGGCCTGAGACAAAGGGCAGGACTTTTTTTCTCTCTCTCTCTTTTTTTTTCTTTCCAGAATAGACTTAAAAGCCTTCCTAATCTTTGAGAGCATCTGGCCTGTATTCAGCCTCCCCAGAGGTGCAGAGAAGGGCTCCTCTGAGAGTTTCACAGGCAGGCATGTGAACTCTTGAATTGCGGGGAGTTGGGAGGGGCCTAAGGGGGTCCTGACTATTATCTCCAAGATGAAGCAAGAAACAATGGACTTTAACTGGAAACTCAAACTGTGAGCTCTGCTTACCTGGTTCTGGCTACCCAGCTGGCTGTTTTTTGTTTTATTTTTTTTTTGTTTTTTGTTTTTTGCCGTGTTGCCTTTTACAGAGCTAACACATACTGAGCACGTATGTCTGGTGCCATTTTATTAACTCATGCGTGTTTGCTTCTCAGGATCACTCTGGAGAAGAAGGAAGCCAACACTCAAGGCTTCTGCTCAGTTGTTTACTCAATTTAGCAGTCTGAGCGATGCTTTTCTTTCTTTTTTTGTCTTTCTTTTCAGCAAATGAGATCTCACTGAAACCCCAAAGCGGCTTCCACAAGGAAGTACTGCTTTATGTGAGCACTACAATCTTCTGCCTTGAATTGTGGAAAATGAGAAACTTGAAGCTTAGCTCCAAGACAAAAGAAAGCTGTCCTGAGAGAGAGAGAGAGACTGAGTGAGCCTCTAGACACTGACTTCCTCCACTCCAAGGGTCACGCTCCAACGACCCAACAAACAACCTAAGAGGATATGGTCAGCTGGTTTCCCGGAGCGTGGGTATTGCTTATGATCTGCTGGGAAATTTACTTTAAAAAAAAAAAAAAACAATGCCCATTTGCATCTGGATCTGCAGGTGTTTGAGACCCGGCGCGTAAAGACTCACACGTGGCCAGTAGAAGGGCACCCATTTTTCTTTCTTTCTTCAGGCTTTGAATTGGCTCCAGCTGTTCTTTGATGCAGCGGTCAAAAGACCCCAATATCCTGCTCTTTGTTTTTCTGGAAGTTATTGATTATTGTTGGTCACCCGAAAGGCTGGGTTGGAGCTCCTTGGAGGACTACTAGTTTGTCTGTCAATGGGTGCTGGGAGCAAGGTGGGTACACTGTGGGGCTAATGGTGTTTCAAGGTGAAAACTAGGTTTCAAGGGTTTCAGAGTGGCCAGCCCCATGTCTTGCCCTTATGGGAAATCACAGGCTAGAAACAGACCTTTACAAAGACACCAACTGGATTCTTCCCAATTTTAAATGAAACAGACGGTAGAGTCATAGCTTTAGTGATCTGTTCTCTTGGTTTAACTGCCAGCACTGTGATGCCCTGTAACACGTTCAAACACGGCGATGGCGTGTCCGACATGCGTTGAGCATCTCCTATGAAGCAGGTCCTCGCATTAAAGCATCGACGTCTTCGCCATCAGATGGGGCAAACGCTACTACAGTCCCCATGTTTGCGAGGTGATCCTTAGCCTCGCGATCTTTTTTGGTGTTCCCTCACTAACTGGCGGCAAAAGTGATTAGAACAGACATATCAAGACCCCCCGCCCCCCGAGGACCAGGCATCGGTTGCAACAGGGCTCGAAGGAAACGAGAAGCAAAACAAAGTCCCCTTGAGATATTTCCAACCTCTTGCACGCAGCCAGCCTTACCCAGCAGGCTCCTGTGTGCCTTCCCTGCATGTCTGGGCTTTAGTGTTGTCCCCAGGTGCAGAAGAGCATGTGGGTTGGAACATGGCTGGTAGCGGGATTCCCCTGTTTTCTACCGGAGAACACCACCAGTCCACACTTCTATAAATCAGCTTACTTAGAATAAGAAGCTCTTTTTTTTTTCACTCAAAATGGATTTCATCCTAGAGACGGGGGGCGGGTGTACAGAGGGCTTGTGGTGAGTCACTTCACTTTTCAGGGGGAGCGAAGCCCTAACTCCCAGTGGAGCAAAGAGCCTCAGCTCACTGGCGCCCAAGGAACTAACACAATGGGCAGATGTCCGAACCCTACTGGCCCCGGCCCAGAAGCAAACAATAGAACCCTGGCCAACTTCTACTACAGAGAGTTTCTGAAGCTATGGTATCGCGGTGGCCAGCCAAAAGCGCATTACGAGACCGCAGCTATCCACAATAGTCTCACTTCATAAAGAAGGGGCAGACTGAGGAGGGGAGGAACCCGAGCTTACGTTTCTCTGGTGGAGTTTAAGGAAAAGGGTGCAGGGATTTTGCCTCTTTGCCCTCTCGGATGATGGATTGCTTCGGGTTTATGAAACGCTGGAGCTAAGTCCTTCAGGGTTGGGACTGCACGAATATTAATTGGGTCACAAAGAAAAAGAGGGAAGCTCTGCCTCTTGCCAGCCTGGGGCAGTTTTCAGGACCAGCCCTTTGCATGACAGCGCTTTGCACAGAGACAGGGGAGTCAAAAGTTGGACCTGGGATGGAGATTTTCGTCAAACTTTCTGCAGTAATCATTATGTGTCCCTTAAAAAAAAATAGCATGGTGTTCTAAGACTGTAATGGCGTGGGATTATCTAAACAGATCTTATTTCATATCCCTCAAATGGATGCAGATAACAGAACTCAGGAGAAGTCCACTTTTACAGTTCCTAGAATTTTGTGGATTTGCGTATTTATTTTACACGCGTTATCTTCCCTGCTGATGGATAAAGCAGTCATTGTATTTCCTCTTTTATAGGTCAGATCAGTGATGGAAGATCTTGCCAACGGATGGGCTCCGGGAAAGGGTGGCAGACCTGGGATTCGGAGCAGGTTTCCTGCATCCAGTTCTCCTGCATCCAGCCTATTTTCTATCCAGGTCCTATTCAGTCCTCTTCCCCCCCGACACTCCCCGCCGCTATCCTTTTACTGAGGCCATCAGCTCTGGATATAACATTGTCTCTGTAAACAGCAGAGCACAGCTTGGATAAAATCACATTAGTGTGATTCTCCAGGGGACCCAGCATCAGTTGCTTTCTTGGATGTATGAAGTCCTGGGCACAAAGTGTTTTCTTTCCTTGTTGTTGTTGGAGAAAGAATTTACCTTTAACTTCGGTAGAGAGTAGAAATTTTCCCCTGGTACAAGTTCACGGTGAATTCTCTCCCATCGGTCTGTATCTATTCGTCATCCCAAAGACACAGAAATTATAAAACACAAATTCATTTGGCTAGACAGGCTCAAAAATGATGAAAAAAAATCCCATGAAGTCTATTACAGGAGTCTTTCTGGGAGTTGCTGAATATCTGTCTATGTTTCCTTTGTGGCATAGTTCTGAAAAATAAGAGTTTTGCTAAATTAGAGATTAAATAAGAGTCCCTCCCTACACCATCCAGTCCCTCAACTTCTAGCTGACTGAGGCCAAGGCTGAATTCCAGCCCTGGTAGATTTGAGTGGGTTCTATTTTGGCCCAAGAGCTCCAGCCCATGCCTGCTGGAGATCTCTCAGGGAAGAGTCTATTGCAGCTTTCCAAAACTTTTCAGTCCAAATGTACATGCTTGGCTCCACATCCGAACCTTTGCTATATTTGATGTCTATTAGAAATTAGCTAGTAAACTGGATCTCAAGATGAAGCTGGACACCATTGGGTAATAGAGTCAGACGCGTAGGGCAATCACAGAACTTAAGCAAACATTGAGACCTGCCTCGAAGTTCACATGCAGCTTCATGTTCGAAGTTTGGCAAGGACCAAGATCTTGGAGATACTGGTGAGGAGGAAGAGGAGGGAGAGGAGGAGGAAGAGGAGATCCCACTTTCTTTCCTAACCCCACCTCTTTCCAGGCAGCTGCTGTGTTCCTCGGCCTCAGAGGACAGAGGCTTTGAACAGGGTAGAACAAAGCCCCTATGGAATTGGAGTCGGAATCGGAGTCCTTTAAAAAACAAGGTGATGATTTTCTTGAGCTACAGTTACCCGTGGAGCTAGTAACATGGAAAAATAAACCAAAAGAAAACCAAAAACAACTCATGATTTCAATTTCACCAAGAGATTGGCAGCTTCCACGGTGGAGAAAATGGCATCGGTTTGCTTGCAGAGAGGGAAAGATAAAGTATAGGTCAGGTAAGATACTAATCCAATCTGGAACTCTCTGGTGGATGGGGATGACATGGTCGATTTGAAGGCTCCCATGCGGCTGAAAAGCAGACAGCACCCTCACAGAGTTCCATCAGCAGCTTTGTTTCTTGGTGGCGAGTTGGTAGCTTTGAAGGATGCTCTCGGGTAGGAAAGTGACATGTTCTGCTATGTCCCCTTTTAATTGCTGAGCCTTTGGTGGCCTTGACGTTCCTGGGTGTCCCGTGCTCAGAGGAACTGTTTCAGGAGTCCCATGTGCTCTATCCATTTGACATGACAGGAAGTATCTGGAGAAGGCGCATATCTGCCTTGCTCATTCTGCCGCTGAAACAGCAGTGTGATCTCGGGATAAATCATTTAATTCCCCGGAGCATCAGTTTCTTCAACAGTAAATGGTTATGCTAATCTCTTTTTCAGAGTGTCCTGTGACAGTAAAAGATAGAGTATATATGTAATCATCCACCACAGGTTTTGCTATTAGTGCGTGCTTGGGAAGTGTTCCTTAAATCTCTGAGGAAATGAAATCCCATCTCCTTCCTCCTTTCTCATTTCTTCCACTTTCACATATTATTTTTAAAACTGGAACTACACACACACACACACACACACATACACACAGACACATATATATTATATAATATATATTTAATTTAGAATTAATTAGCAGAGCCTCCCCCCCCCCCGTGTGTGCACCCCAGCATGCATGTGGTCAGAAGACAACCTTGGGCATCATTGGGCATCATCTTGTTTGAGACAGGGCCTCTTGGTTCTTTCCTGACCCATAAACTTCTGTGGGTTTTCTTGTTTCCATCTCCAGTCTCACCATAGAAGCACTGGAATCATATATGTGAGGTAGTCGGCCATCTCTGTTTCACCTGGAATCTCATCTCAGGTCCTCATCCTCATAGGTCCTCAACCTACTGAGCAGTCTTCTCAGTCCAGTTATTGAGTCTTTGCAGAGAAAGGACTGATGGCAGGTGTTCGCCGTGACTTTTGGGTGATGTGCATGATCCCCTGAACTGTAGGTGTCCTTGAGGTGGTATACAGACTTTATTCAAACTGGCAGAAAGTCGCTCCTCCTGTCTCCATTCTGACAGAGAAATGTGTCTGACTCATGTATGATATGAGTTCTACTGTCCGCAGGATACTGATGTGTTTGATTTTATATTTAGAATATTTATGTTTTCTTAAGTTACAAAGCAGCAAGCTAAGCTGTCATGAGGATTACAATTTTAAAGTCCTATCAAATGAGGTACGACGTCGATTTGCATTTTACCACAATAGCCAGGAAAAAGAGGGTTCCTGATGGCACTGCTCCCGTGTCTGCTGCTCCCATTTGTTATCAAGCGGCTGAGTGGCTGCTACATCAATAAATCCATGGCCCTAGCGTGAGAAGTAGTTTGTTTCGTTCTGTCACCAGGAGAGATTCTGAAAAACAATTCTGGGCATGGTACCCAAATAGCTGGAAGACAGAGTAGGGTAGAGGTTTCTTGGATCTGTTGCTACTTAGAGTCTGGCAGCATCTTTCCCGGGTGACTCTGTTGGTTATCACGTGTGACATGGGATGGATCCTGCTGACCTAGGTCTTTTGGGGGGATTGACAGCAACCACAGCAGCATCTACTAGAGAGCCCCGTGCTGTGTGTAAGTGGGCCTGCATCTGTGCAGAATGCTCTTAAATAAAATGTCACAATGTTAAGCAAAACAAGCCAGATTTGGAAAGAAAAGATAGCACATTTTCTCTTATATGCAGAACCTAGATATAAAAGTTGTGTGTGTGTGTGTGTGTGTGTGTGTGTGTGAGAGAGAGAGAGAGAGAGAGAGAGAGAGAGAGAGAGATATGAATCTAGAAAGGGGATAATGAGAGAGTGGAAAAGGTCTTAAGGAAGGCAGGGGAAAGAGGATAATGGCATCCATGTGATCAAAAAGTAGAATGGGGGATTAGCTGGGAAATGAAGGGAACCAGACAAAGGGAGCTAGAGGCAGAGAGGAGGGCCGTGGGGGAGGGGATTGAAGGAGAACAAAGTATAATGACGCATTGTGTGAAGACGCCAGGATAAAACATTACTTTATATGCTAACCCCCAAAATTAATTTTAAAATACCTCGTTAAATAATTTTTTTCCCAAAAACTAATTCAGAAGCCATGAATGGCTCTACTCTGTCCTCATTTTCCCTTAACCTTCTCCTGTCTTCTTTGCTTCTTAATTTACATATTCAATAAGGTCTTTGACTATTAATTATGCACCAGCCGTTGTGAGGGTCGGTAGACAAAAGCAGGCAATTGCAAGCTGTTCTTGCTTCCAGACTGATCTATAGTACTGGTGGTGGAAGTGCAGAGGGCAAGGGGCAGGGAGCAAAGCCGTGCAGCAAGCAAGCAAACCTTTTCAACACAGTGGTAGGAGTGATGCCCATGTGAAGGATGGCAGTGGGAAACGACAGGTTGCAGAAGGCTGAGCTAGGCGACAGCATTCTGATATGGGAGAGTTTGAGCAGAGGGTAGAGAAAGGGCAAGGATGGTCATATTGGAACAGTCTTTATGGGGGAGGGGGCGGTGATGAAGACAGACCAGCTGAAGGAATACAAGTGAGAGACGAGGAAGAGGAGGGAGACCAGAAGGGAGACATAATATCTGGGAGGCGTTGTCAGCATTAGGCTTTTCCTGTAGATGTGAGTGTGGTCTGTGTATGTACCTGCACATGTGTATGCAGGTGTGTGCACCCATGCACACACAGACAGAGGGAGGGAGACATTGAATGTTTCATTTTTCTTGTTACCGCCTCTGAGTTAGGGATCCACTTTTCTCTAGCTCCCAGTGCTGGAGTTCCAGGCGTGTGCGACCATGTTCAGCTTTTATGTGGACGAACACAGGTCTTCACACTGGCCCATCAAGCGTTCTTCCCTACGGTGCCAGCTTCCGAGATACGGCTCTGGTTTTTGCTCATAACTGAATGTGAAATCATCAGAGGAGTTTAGGTGAGTGATGGGTTTGATGAAAGACCATTTTGGGTGTTATCTCCAGAATCCATTTGGGTGAGAGCAGTGAAAATGGAGTCAGGCAAAGAAAACTGTGGAAAAAATGAAAAAAAAAAAAGATGTACCAGGAACTTCTGACTTTTGTTTATTGTACTTAAAGTAAACTCATCAAAATTATATCTAATATTTCTGTTTAAAGATGCAGCTTTCTGAGTTCCCCTCACCATCCCTTCTTCTTTCTCCTTCCCTTGAGTTCCCCTTTTCCTGAATTCCCCCATCTTACCCTCCTTTCCTACTGGGTTCTCTTTGGCTTATGCAAATTAGGTTAGTTTCAACCATGAACATTCTTTTTTTAAAAATTTTTAAAAAATGTTTCTCATGAGTAAAATACTCTCCCAGTGTTCTACAGATGTTGAGATGGACTGTGACTTAGTTGCCCAGCAAATTCTTTTGAGACCTTGCAAAGAAAGCCTTGAGAACATGGGCTCCATGAGGACAGTCCTTTGCTCTTTCACCCCATTGGTCCGTCTTTGGTTGGAGAAGACCCAACCTCACTCTGCTGAGACCATTTCTTTTCTTCTTTGGTAAGAATTCCAGCAGGCAGCTTGGCCCCTGCTACTTCTCATCAGTGTATTGGTTATTGTGCTCATGTCCTCTGTTGGCCTTCTGCATCCCTCGCTACACAGGTTCCATGTCAGCAGAATCAGTGAAAGACCAAACATGTTTAAAACACATCATGCTTCACATCATTTACGTCATGTAAGGCAGGATACTTGATCCAGATATGACATAAGACTAGAGAAAGCCGCGCACAGATTACAAGCAAATACATAAAGTGCTTGACTATCCACCGGTCTTGGTATCTGTGTGGGTCCTGGAACCAATCCCCCTCTGATCCCGAGGGATACCTGTAATCGATATCAACATTTCTTGAGAACATACTCTGTGTCAGGCATCTGAGTATATTGTGTACAACGTGCGTGGATGTCACTAAGTGCAGCATGCCATCTTGATCTTGTCCTCATGCAGGTGGTAGGGCTAAGTCAAATATGAGGGAGGTTTTGCATATATGTGTGTTTATGTATATATACATATATATATAAAATCATATCTACAAGTATAGTTTTATATATATATATGTGTGTGTGTGTGTGTGTAGTTATGTACACATATATACCACATGTGTAGTCATGGGTGGGGAAGCCTGATGTCAGTATTGAATATCTTCTTTAATCACTCTGCACTTTTCTTCCTGAGACAAAACCTCTATCTAAACCTGGAGCTCATCCATTCAGCTGGTCGGAGAGCCCAGGGATCTTGTTGTCCCTGCTTCCCTGTAACTGGGCACTGGGATCGCAGGACTTTTTATATGTGTTTTGGTTCCCCAAACCAAGTCCCTAGTATGGCAAGAACATTAAAAACTGTGTTGTCTCCCCAGACACACAGGAATCTCTCCCAAATGAGACAGGATATTAAGGACAAGATTACATCTAAACAATCACTTAAATTATTTGTAATCCATGAGCCTTTTCCGAAATGCCCTGACCGCATGCAAGATTTGGACATAGGCATTTTAAGAAAATGGAACTGGAAGTCACAACAGGGATTGCTTGTTCATTTTAATATGTCCCAAATGTGAGTCGATACCTCAGCAAGTCTCTGATTCATCGCATACCATGCAGTGACCCAGGGGCCTTTCAGCACTCCAAGCTGCATCCAGCTTGCTTGCCTTGGCCTGGGAAAGCAAACCACAGCTCACTGCTTCTCCTCAACACACTCAGCAAGAAGGCAAAAGGAGACTGGGTGAGAGCAAACACTCCCGACAGCATGGCCTCCGTTTAGAAAGCTGGGCACAGTGAGGAGTAATGTGTCTTGACTTCTGACACTGTTAACGACTGCGCCTCGACTTTTCTTTCCACTTCTCACCTTATTCAAACAGGAGAGGAATGAGGAGCAAAGGGAAGTTTGGCAGGAAATCCATGTTGGAGGAGGAAAATCATATTTGAATAAAGGTGCCCCATTGAGGAGTCTCTTAGCATTTGCTTCGGGAGCTGGCTACAGCTTTATGAACTGGCTAACCGAAACTGGCGGTTTGGATGGGAGGAAGGACTGGCGATGCCAGGATTTCAGGACAAATGTAAGAGGGGAAGATAGAACAACCCACAAAGTTGCTTCACGCTGCCAGTTGGGTAGGGGTGTCTGTGGGGAGAAACAGAGGGATGGTTGTAGCCTAGAGAGGTCAGAGGTTCTGAACGGGACTTCTCAAAGTTCCTACGGTCTGCAGCTCAACCCAGACATCTGTACAGGTCTCTCTTGAGGTATTTTGGATTTGCAGTAGACTCAAAGGTCCTATGTTTTCCAACTAATTAGAAACAAAAAGTATGAAGAGAGTAGAAGTCAAGTGAGAAATAAAAATATTACTTCCCAGTTGGAAGAAAGTTACTGATTGATGATTGATTGACCAATTATCAGAGGACGAGAATAAAAAGGGAGATCTGAAGTGGATCCCTATTTGGAGGTGCACTGTCCTCGCAAGCAATAGGCCTGGCACTGTGCTGAGGGAGGGAGCAAGCGTGCGTGGGAATGTGTTTCTTAGGAGCTAGCTCAGAGGAACTGAATCTTTATCAGCTCATCTAGTGAGACTGGGAAAGCTAGTGTGATAGATCTCAGAATCTGTGGCCGACAGCTTGTATGATCACCTGCACCCAGCGGTAACTTTGTTCTTTCCAAAATACAGAGCTGTCTAGAACCTTCTCCCAAATGCTACTGGCAGGGATTTTTCTTTTCTTTTTAAAAAACTATTTTTTTAAAAAAAAGGAAAAGAAGAAGAAGATGACGACAACGAAGAAGAAGAAGAAGAAGAAGAAGAAGAAGAAGAAGAAGAAGAAGAAGAAGAAGAAGAAGAAGAAGAAGAAGAAGAAGCAGCTCATCTTTAGCTCATCATTTTTTTCCCCCTTCATGGGGATTTCTCTTATTAGGGAACTCATCCTAGGATACAAAATTTATCCATATGTTTATCACACAAATAAACTTTGCCCATGTTGAAAGTTGTGTGCATGAATGTAATCATATGTGCATGGATGCTCATGTACATATAGACACGAGAATGTGGAGAATACGGGTTGACAAAGTGTCACTTCCTCAATGTCTCTCTCTTTCCACCTTAGTTTTTGAGGCATAGTTTCCCACTAAATGTCGACAACATTGATTTTGCTGAACTGGCTGACCAGCAAGCTCCTAAGATCTACCTGTCTCTGACTTCCCCCCATGTCCACCTAACTCTGACCTTTAGCACTTGGGTTACAGACACACCACTGTGTCTGGCTTTTGTGTCGGTTCTGGGGATCCCAACACAGTGGCTCTTGCTTGAACAGAAATCATTTTACTCACGGAGCGATCTCCCTAAGTCTACCTTGGTCTTTGCGGCAGAGTCTCTCGCTGATGTGGAACTTACCAAGTAGGCTAAGTTGGCTAATTAGCAAGCCTGGGGATCTGCCTGTCTTTGTTTCCCTAGAGCCAGGACTATGAATTCATGCCACCATACAAGGTTTTGCATTGAAGGTTGAGCTCATGCTCTATGTTTATAACACAATCCCATTACTTACTGATTGAGCCACCTAAAAGAATCTCCCTCTGATGTCTGTCAGAGAAGTACTCTACCACTGAGCCATTCCTGGGCAAAGAAAGAAGCTTAGATTCCTCCTGAGCCAATTGAACATTGTAGAGACACAAGTGGAAAGAGTGTAAGGGAATAAGGAGAGGTACATGAAATGCTGTCTTCCGGTCATGACATGGCTGATGACCATGTGAACTCACCATAGTTATAACTACTTCACAGTACCTGCGTAAGATCAAGCCAACAGACCAGTCAGTATCCCAGGAGGTAGCATTAACCAGGCACAGAAGGTTATGGAGAAAGAAACGGGGAGGGGAGAAGAAGTGATGGTGGGAAGGGGATGTGTTAATGTTGGGGGTGTCCCAGGGGAGTTGGAAGGGGAGTCTGGGGGTGGACATGATCAAGATATATCATATACGTGTATGACATTTCCAAATAATAAATAAAAATAATTTTATGAACTCAGGATGTTTGAAGTACTGAGGTGATAGTTTCATCTAAAAGTCAAAATATGGTCATTTTGAGCACCTGGAGTAGTGACTTAGCCATGTAAACCCACATGTGTGAGCATTTGTGTGTGTGTGTGTGTGTCCGTGTGTGCATGCGCACACAGTAGCACTGGGTGGGGGAGATGGGCTTGGAAAGAGAACTAGTAAGAAAGCCTCCGTGAAGGCTGGCAGGAGGAGAGAGCCCAGCTTTGCGATGTTATTTGAAAACAAGTCAATTCAGGAAACCATCTGTACAAATTTCCTTGAGTGATGAAAAGAAGACAGCAAACACGCAGGGCGCATGTAGGAGGAGCGGGTGGTCTGGAAAGGGATCCTAGGGATGGGAGGGAAATGCAGCTGCTCGCGTACTCACTCCCATCCACGGGAGGAGGACCAGGGCCCCGACTGCTTAGATGCCTCCTGGAGCTGCTGAGAGAAGTAAGACTTTAAGCCACATAGAGGGAAAACTCCCTGTGCATTTTGTTTTTTCCTTCTGGGTCTTAGGGCTCCCAACTTGAGCATCTGTCTCTTCCTGAGTTTCATCCCATGACTCACATCCCTGACTCATCCATCCCTTTAGCTCTTGTAAGCAGAGGGTCTGGCTGGCTGGTCTCCTTACTGCTCGGCTGTGGTGATGAGTGTGTCTGTCTCTACCCCTGCCAGTCTTATTATTTCAAATTGCTGCTTTGTCTGATGGGTGCTTTGGCTTCCAAATCAGTTTCTTCTCCGTGATGGTGTCGTAATAACATCGAGGAAAGCAACATCTGCTGCCGTTTATTGAGCTTTAAATACGTACCAGGTGCTGCACAAGGGGTTCAGAATTTGGCAGCCAGCTACTCGGGATTCTGTCAGATGGCTGCTTCAATCTTGCTTCTAGAATTTACTGGTTATGGGGCCCAGGGACAGAAGATCTAGACTTCAGTCTCTTCAACTGTAAAATGGGCATAATGTTACTTTTTCATCCTTAAAAAATTTGTGTGTGTGTGTGTGTGGTATGTGTGTGTGTGGATTATATATATATGTGTGTGTGTACTCATGTGCATGCAAGGACCAGAGGTGAAATCAAGTATCTTCCCCAATCACTTCTTCACCTTATTGTTGAGACAAGATCTCTTACTGAACCTGGAGCTCACAGATTGGCTAGGGTGGCTGGCTAGTGAGTTTCAGGAATTTTCCTGGCCTTCTGCTCAGGGAACAGTGGCTTGAGTCTTGTTACATCAATCAGTGGTCACAGCATCATATGCCCATAGGCACCTAGGAAATTTCTTATCAACGTTCTCTATTCCAAGGTGTCAAATTGGCAAGAACAACTCAACAGCATACCCCCTGACTGTTTTCCTTAGGGTTTCTATTGCTGTGAGGAGACACCATGACCACAACTACTCTTGTAATGGAAGCCATTTGATTGGGTGGCTTACAGTTCAGAGGTTTAGTCCATTATTGTTACGGTGGGACATGTTGGACAGACAGACATGGTGCTGGAGAGGTAGCTGAGAGTTCTTATATCTTGATATGATGGCAACAAAAAGAAAACTACAATACTGGGCATATATGAGTATACACAAACACACACACATATATGAACTCATATATATCAACATATATGAGTCCTGAAAGCCTGTCCCTACAGTGACACACTTCCTCTGAAAGGCCATATCTACACCAACAAAGACATACCCCCCAAAGGTGTCACTTCCTTTGCAGGCCATTTTCTTTCAAACCACCACACTGACATAGTCTAAGGATTGCAATTTCTAAGACATGAGTTTTTGAACAATTATTTCCCTTCAGATTTGAAAAATAAAATGTAGAAACTATGCAGGCCATCTAAGCAATGCCAATGTGTAGTATAGGAGAGAATTAGTTAATCTGATAATTCATACCAGTGCCTTTCCCTAGCATATGACCCCTGAACCTTTATTTGACCCTGGAGTCTTCAAGCAGTCTGCTTGTAACCATTTTCAAAAATGTACTTGTTTCCTTAATTGAAAATGTGTTATTGAAGATGGGGCATGTGTGTCTAAGTGATAAACTAAGCATTCAGTAAGATAGATCATTAAATATGTGTAAGCCAACCATAGGGGAAGCCCTCACATTCTGCTTCCACACAGTTCTGTGTTCAGATGATTCCAGCACAATGTAACATGAGGGGCCTGCTCGTTGGGGTTTTTGTCCTGCCCGGTACCCCACAGCTGGCAAGCCCCAAAGAAATCACACAGAGAGT
>JAQHUG010000141.1:2721761-2748181 GCA_028555095.1 Dicrostonyx torquatus | reverse complement strand
TCCCTTTTCTGTGGTTATGGCTGAACACCGGCAGTCTGGGTGCTTGGTAAAGACCAGCAATTAAGGGACTGTAGAGATGTCATAGTGCTTGCCTAGAAGAGGAGCCCGAGCCCATCCACATCCTCACTATTGTGGAACTAGAGACAAGGGAGTAAGATAAACAGGTAGGCTAGCAGAACGGGTGAGCTCTGGCTTCAAGTGACAGGAGAACAATTGAAGGAGATGTCAACCTCTGCCGTCACTTGCATGCACACACAGCATACACATGTGTGATTACATATATGTCAACATAGGTGCACATGCACATCATACTCACTGGCATGTCCAAGACCGTGGTCCTGGTATCTGCTCCATATGTGGTGTGACTGGCCAAAGACACCACATGAGAGACAGTTTATGTTAGTTCAGGCCTTTCTTTCTCTTCCTTATATAAACGGATTTTTTTTTTTAACAAGGAGACCTCACCTTGATTCCTTTATTGGATGGCAATTTTCACTCAAAGGCCCTACTTCCTAACACCATCACCACATGTATGTAGGGACAATGTTTTCTATGAGTTTGGGAGAGATATATTGCTAATTTCAACAGAACTCGATGTTGGAGGTAAGGGTCTAGACATCTCTGTAGTTTCCCTGTGATGGGAGGAATCATGTGGCCAGAGCCTTCATGCAGTGAAAGATGCAGGAAACAAAGCTACGGAGTCTTGACAACTTGGACCTTTGCGTCAGTCCCTGTGGAAGAGAATGGAAGGTCACTAAGGACCAAGAGCCAAGGTGGAAGGGGAGTGGAGAAGAAGGACCAGACTCTCCCAATTGGCCTTGCACTTGGTACTTGTTTGTCATTAGCCCACAGGCACAAGGAAGCCTTCGGCTCTAAGGAACAGGTGAGCCCATTCCTTTCTCAGTAGTGGGAGAGGTGATGGATCTGCAGGTAGGTACCCGCTTAAGGCCAACTGCAAGGCCAGTTGTATGTGTGTGTTCAGGTGTACAGTCACATGTGTAGGCCCCTGGAGGTCAGAGTTCAACCCCAGGTACCTTTCTTCAGGCACTCCCATTTTCATTTCCTTTGAGATATGACTTAGAACTCACCATTAGCTAAACGAGGCTGATTTGCCAGCAAGTCACAGAGATCTGCCTGTTCCTGCTTTTCTAGAGAGCTAGGATTACAAGTATTATATGAAAATGGATATATATATATATATATATATATATATATGTGTGTGTGTATGTGTGTGTGTGTGTGTGTGTGTGTGTGTCTTCTGGATATTCAACACAGAGCCTCATACTTTCAAGGCAGGTACTTTCCTGACTGAGCCATCATCGCTCCATCCTGAACCCTTAGATTTCAGTCTGGATCCTTTGACTTCTCAGAATCAGTCCAGGTCACCTCTACCTTCAGGCTCTCCTCAAACAGATCATTCACATAGAAGGGTACCTGCTCTCTGAAGCCTTCTCAAGCTTCATGGCCCTCCTCTTCTCAAAGAGTAATGATGTAGTCCTAGTGGCAAAACCTAGCTTATTCAGGACAAGAGTAGACTTGACCATATTCAATATGCAGTGTGTTTTTTAGCAGACACGTAATTGTAATCTCAACATATTGTCCAACAAATGGTCACTCACATTTGCTGTGAGGTAGGTGCCAAAAGGCTTTGGGGGTCTTAGAATGGTGTAAACTTCGTGGTCAACCTTACCAATGCCTAGTTCAAGATACTCTGCTAAGGCTGATTGAAGCATCTGGTCTATGGTTGATGTCTGGACCATTAAACTTGAATCTTCTCTTGCAAGAAGCATGGTGGGTGGAAGAGAATGTGGACATCTGTGTCAAATGGATAGTGAAGAGACGCAGGTAGTATGTCTGTCTCAGTCATCCAAGGGGCATGGGAAGGCCTTCGGGCAGGCAACTCCAGCCCTGTGTGTGACCCTTTACACAGCTGTGGCTGGAGAACTGGAATTTCAGGCTCGGCAAATGCCTTGGACACGAAGCCATAGTAAAATATCTTCCCCGAAAAGAAAGAAGGAATATTTATATGAATCATGTCCAGCATAGTTCCTTGGAGAATCCTGTTCAGCATAGTTCCTTGGAGAATTTTTTGGTTGTGATCTTTGACCAGAATTGTCTGTTTAGGCAATGAATTCATTGCCTACATGTAAAAGCTATTTAAAAACACAAGCAGTGATACCTACACACAGAAAATCTATAGTGTACTGCCAAGAAACAAGACATGAATAACAACAACAAAAAGAAGTCGAGCATGTGGACTGATACACTACTATAATCCCAGAACTTGAGATGCTGAGACAAGAGGGTTGCCATGGATTTAAGGGCAGCCTGGGCTACATAATGAGTTCTGGAACAGCTTGAGGTATAGAGCAAGACTCTGTCTCAAAGAAACCAACTAACCTGACTCCTTTAAGACTTTTTTTTTTTATACTAGAACATACCCCTAGGGTTTTCAGTATAGGATAATTTTGCTTTCCAGGAGACATTTGAAAAAAAAAAGTCTGTGATTCTCCTGGATTGTCACAATTGGAGGAGGGGAAGAGGCTGAGAGTGGCATCTAGACCAGGGATGCTCTTCTGCCCACTACAGTCCTCACACACCTAAGGCAGTCCTCACAGCAAAGAATTGCTTGGCACCAAGTGCTGAGAGTAAAATGACCCCTGCTGTAGCCCTCTGACCATCTTCTCATGCTGTGGTCTCCGTTAAGGCCACATCTCTGGATGGATCTTTATTCCCCACAGTTGCACAGGCCAAGCATATATAAACATACGTGTATGTGTAAATACACAGAGAGTGTGTGAATACACATGTCTGTATGTATGTAAGTATATTTGGCTTTAATTTTATCTTGGTCAGTGCTGGGAGGTAGGTTTATTTCTCTTTCCAGAAGTACACCAGACTTATACTTTGAGAGATTTGAGGAGAGCAAAAATGATTCCTTCAGGGATACACAGGAGCCCTGACTCGCGGCTGACTTTATTCTTTCTTCAGCCACATTCATGACATCTCTAGATTTTCTAGTGGTTATAAAACCCTGTCGGGCTGGAAGTGCTGCCTTAATGGCCACTTTTGGTCTCCTGTCCATACATGGGGCCATTGATATCATTTCTTTTCTGCCAGTGCAAATTGAATCTTATCCCGCTAGTTTTGCTCCTGCTGATTAAGTAACAGAGACAGACTTGCCAGTACCCACGAAGGAGGTTCTGGCTGGCCAGAAGTTTCATTTATTCATTTTTCAGTAATTAAATCAGTTGTCCTATGAGGTAGTGTGTGGCACCTCCCGTTTTCTTTCAGTATTTTTATGTGCCTAAGTTGTTTTTATTCTCATGGGGTTTATTCTTAAAATGCACACACAGTTATTTTGTTTTTCTAAATGTAAGTCATGACGCATGCCCAGTATGACAATTCTGCACAAAAGAAGTCAGAGTGGAAAAAGATGGATTTAGCTAAATTTAGCATCGCTAACTTTGCTGAGGATGCTCCCTGCTTGTATAAGAGATAGGTAGGCTGGGTGTGGTGGTGTACAGAGACAGGGGTGTTGGTGTGAGTTCAAGGCCAGCCTGCTCTTTGTAGTGAGTTCTAGGACAGACAACACTAGGTAGTGAGGCCCTGTCTCAAAAAGACAAATCAAATCAAAACAAACAAACAAAAGAAGAGGGTAGAAGAGAAGGCAGAACACAGGTAGAGGGACACTATTTTAGCAGCAGATAGTATCATAGATTCCCTTCAGTTTTCCTTTAATTTAATAGGGATAATTCAAATGAGCCTGAATTATTCTCTGTATTACATACAAACTTATACTGACCCGAACTCTTAGAATGTTCTGCTGGGCAGAATTTTACCATCGCCTACACCTACCTGCCTTATCAGTCAGAACCATGTGTTTTCTCATGTTTTAAAAAATGCTAATTCTTACCCTAATCCATCAGATCTTTCTGCCGAAGTCTTTCTGTGCTCAACTCATCAGTCCCTGTCCTACCCACCAGGCCGACTTCACTCAGCTCCATCATGGCTTCCTTATAGGCTGGCGAGTTGGCCATGCTGAGAGACCACCTCCTTCATTTGCTCTGTAAAAGCCTAACGCCCCACATGGAGGCCAGCCTTCACTCTTTATCTCCAATTGATTTCGTTTGTGACAATTTAGACACATCTGGTGCCTTTTTTCTTCTTTTTAAAGAGAAAACACTACTCTTATTGACATAAATACAAAACTTTAGAGTTCGGTCTGGCCCTGTGGCCATTTGTCAACACAGAATGAGGAAGTTTTCACGGTGCCTGAGTTCCCCAGCCGTGGGCTTTTCACTGGTTTCCAGAATGCCAAGCCTAGGAACAAGAGGCTCCACCTTCCATGACTACTCCTCCAGCTGATAGAATCTTGGTTTAAACAATCAGAAAAATGAAGCTGCTTCAACAAGCCCACTTCAAATGTCTGACCCCTTTCTCTTATCTCTCTTTTCTAACTTTCCAACACGGCTTTGCTCTTAGGTTTAAAATTGATTTCTCTTTTTTTCTCTCTCAAATTTGGTTATTTTTGAGTCTACAATTTAATTACATTTCTTTCTTGCTCCTTTCTCCTTTCAAACCCTCACACATATCCTTTCCCACTCTCCTTAAAATGTATGGCTTCTTTTCCATCAATTGTTATGCATGCATCTATGTTTTGTATATACATGCTCCTAATATATATTCGTATACATGTTATGCGTATGTATTCCTAAATATAAACTGTTAAGTCCTCCTTGAGAATTTCACACAACCTATTTTAGTCATGTTCACTCCCCACCCTTCCCCCGACCATTCCCAGATTCCCCACAGCCTCTATCACTAGTCCACTTATGTTCTCTTTCTTAAATTTTTTTTTCTTTAATCCTTCAAAAATTTCCTCTGGTGTATTTGGATCAAACTCATTCCTGTGTCTTTGACCTTCTGGTGCACATCTCCCCATCTCAGCAGATACTCCAGCCAGATGTTTAGGGACAAGGCCAGAATGTCTGTGACCAAAAAAACTGAGAATTTCCTTAAGATGTCTGTCTTCTCCAGCTTCATGCTGCGTTCCTTCCTCGGTCTCTCTCCATCTTTTTCTTCGAGACTGGGTCTCTCACTAGACCTGGAAGAAGCTGATATGGCTAGCTTGCTGGCTTAGCAAGCGCCAGATGTCTGCGTCTCTCCGCTGCATTCTGCTCCCAGCGCTGGGTTTGTCTTTACCTTTTTGCTTGGATTTTCAATGGATTTGGGGGATATCAAATCAGGACTTTATGTTTATAGGACAAACATTTTGCTGACTGAGCCATGTTCTCAGAGACTTCTCTAGTTGTTTCCATATTTACTCTACCTTTACCATTTTTTTAAAAAAATACTGTTATCCCTTTGGGGGTCTCCCTACCATCCACAAATTTCATGATATCAAACTGTATTATGAAGAAATTTGTGCCTCCGATGTGAAAGGCAGCGCTGCTTCCAATCTCTAGAGTCTCTCGGTGTGGAAATTGCACCATTAGAGGCTATTAGTCACCCCTTACTCACCAGGCCCACGATGATTCTGATTCTTCAATCTTTCCATAATTTGAATGTCAGCCAAGCATTTATCCGATTACCTGTGATTTCTCCTTCGCTAGCAGTTGCCTCATCAAATGTGTCAACTTTCCCTCAGTTTTATTGTCTAGTTTTATGCCCCATTTCTGAGGTATTATAATCGCCCCCTTAACATCTTCTCCTAAAACAGTGCAAATGTCCCTGAACTTGGTTTCCTTCAGATGGACGAAGCTTTATGGTCTGTATTCATACTGGACTCTATTTTAAGCCGCACGTCTCATAGAGGATGCTATATGAAGTATCCATGACTCTCTGCCCGGAGCTAAATACAAATTCCTGTCCTTTCTGGTTTTTATTTCCCGGGAACATGTGGTCTCCAGCTAATTAGTAACAGTCTGGGGAAAATCCCACTGTTGCATCCTGGATCTGCTGACCTCTGACCCGCAAGGGAAACTTTGGATCCATGATGTTTTGATGTATGAAAATCAAATCCAAATAAAATAAAATAAGCGATGGACTGTTATCTGGCGTCCAGCCATCAGCTCGTCCAAATTCTTCGTCAGCTCGATCTTGTTGCAGGCAGATTTGTCATAGACCCAAGGCAGGTCATTGGGTTTGAAAGCAAGCAGGGAGCTGGTGGCTGTGTTGAAATGCAGCCATTAATCTGTATTATCTAAGAGTAAGGGGGGGGATGTTGTTGGTCCTTGGTGAAGCTTGAAAGAATGCAAGAAGATGAGGTTGCGTATGTTTGCCTTGGGCACTGCATCTTCCTGGAGCCCTTGTCTGAGGTTCTGGTTGATATTTTGCAGGGCTCTTTGGTGGGGTGCATGTTTTCTTGAGGTTCAAAACTTTGTCAACATTTATCTCTGTGTGGATTTATTTTCATGTAGTTTATGTAGTGGTATATTGTTTGTATTTTGATAAATAAATCTTGCCTGAAGACCAGAGGCAAAGCTAAAGCCATTAGAAGTCAGGCAATGGTGACACATACACCTTTCATCCCAGGATTTAAGAGACAGAGTCGGATGGATCTCTGTGAGTTCAAGGCCACCCTGGGCTAGAAAAGATCAGTACAGAAACAAATCCAGGTGGTTGTGGCTCACACCTTTAATTTCAGTCCTAGGGAGTCACATATCTTTAATCCCAGCAGTAGATGGAGTATGAAATGAGAGGAGAAAGAAGCTTAGTCTGCAGTCGCCCAGCCTTGGTAGAGGGAAGACTTCTCTAGTGGTTTGGCTGCTTTGTTTTCCTGATTTTCAGGTTGAACCCCAAATTCTGTCTCTGGGTTTTTATTATTCGTGCTACGGATTTACCCAACTTTGGTTGACGCTTTTGAATCTCCATTTTAAAGGGAACTTTTAGAGCTGAGCTTTGAATTCCAGACATTGTTAATTGTGCATCTTATTCTGCTTCTCTTGCTAGGATTTAATTAGGGTTTATTTTCATGCTTGGAAATAGCTATGATTCCCGGATTCTGTGTCGTCTACCCTCTGTGTTTGTGTTAGTTTTGGTCCTTTGCTTTTTCTTCCTCCTGTGGAAGAGCTTACCAAGCTGACTTTGAACACACTGGCTCGGAATTTTCACAAGCCACTTCTAAAGATCTCCAGCGCAGGGCTGGAGTGTCAGCCCAGCAGTTAAGAGCACCTGTTGCTCTTGCAATGGACCTGGGTCTGATCCCTAGCACCTACACGGATGCTCACCACCATCCATGACTCCAGTTCCAGAGAGTCTGGTGTCCTCGTCTGACCTCTGAGGACACCCGACACGCACGTGGTACACTTAGATATATGCAAGTAAGCGCTTACGCATGTAACATAAAATTTAAAAGTTATTTCAAAATCTTCAGCGCAGACTTTAATTTTGCCACTCTGCTTCTCTTGCTATGTAACCCTTCCCTGACTCTCTCTTGAATTATTTTGGTACTTGTTATTTTCCTTGATTTCCTCTTCTTTCCTTTGTTGCTTGGTTTTTGTCCACCTTGTCCTTTAATATTCTCTAAGAAGAGCTGCAATTCTTTAGTAACTGACCTTTCATCCCCCCCCCCACACACGTCCACACAGAATTTCATTGCTTCCTGGAAGGAAAGGCCACGTTAGTAGCGGGAACAGACAGCTGTTCGTCTCCATAGCTGCATGGTGCTCGTGTCCTTCGGCTGATTCCCTCCTGCCTCCTTTCCCACAGGGAGACTTGGTTCCAGCTGGTTTAGTCCCAGAAGACGATTTTCTTTCATGGATGTGAACTTCCTGCAGTGGTAGGGAGTGGTAGAGATGTGTGCGTGTTGTTGGCGCTTTACCGGCTAGCCAACCTGGGATATTCTTGTTCAAAATGGAGCAGAAAGGCTAACTCCCAACATTCTGCATGAGGAATTTAAGGCGCCGTGCGCAACAAAGAGACAGTCTGAAGGGTCCCGTCCCAGAAGCAGGGACAGTCAGCTTCTTGTTGCTGGCTGAGTTGCCATTTAAAGTTTTCTCTCTCTCTCTCTCTCTCTCTCTTTTTTAATCACTGAAACACTTTTTTATTTATTTGATTGTTTACTTATTTATTTAGAGTTCATAGTTTGAGTGACTAACAGTCCAACTTCGGTGGCTCTACTTGTCTGCTCTGGGCTACACTGCAACCAAGAAGAGAAATAGAAAGGAACCTGGTTGCAGGCAGAAAAGGGCTAAGCACAGGTGACCTCACTTTATAAGAAACTGTTTTCTTGAGAACTCCTTTCATGAGGCAAAAGACAAACATTTAATTTCTCTTGAGAGTGATGTCTTCAATAACTTAATGACCTCCCGGCAGACCCTACCTCCTCAAGGTCCCAGCACTCTTTGACATTGTGACACTGAGGACCAAGGTGCCAATCCATAGTCCTTTTGAGAACACACCCAAGCCACAGCACCCACAACTCAAGGATTCCCTGTGGCACAGAGGTCATGGTGAACTTGTTAGTGAAAGGCCAACCAGATGACAGGATGGTATCTCTGATCCAAGAGTCTCTTGAGCACAGAGCATAATTTATTTGCCCCAAGTGTGAGGAGTGGGAGAGTTGTTTGGGCCCAGAAATACCCGTCAAAGGCAAGAAATCCAAGGTCAAGACATTGATACTAACGTTGCAAGTAGAGGCAGACATTGTGGCAAGATGCACGTTAGCGTGGCTGTGACACGGAACAGGATACCTTGGCTTGAATTTTGTTCAGATCCACAGATAAGTTTCAGCGATTTCCGGAAAGTTCTCTATAGCTCTCTGAATCTCAGTTTACTCATGTGCTAGGTCGGGGTCGTCAGTGTTGGAGGGATGAATGACGTAATGTTTACAAGATGCTGGCAATGACACGTGGCAGCTTTTTCTCTTGTGACTATCATTAATACCATCCAGGTGATAGGGGCTCAAATACGACCCATTCTGTTCCCCCGATGGAAAGTGAACGGAAACACAGGAAGTGACTTTCCTCGTTTGATCACTCCGCATTGTACTTCCATTCGACTCCAAGCCGCAGACCGACCTTTGCCCTTTCCGTCCAGCTTAAGCACAGAGCACATTAAAGATCCCGTGATCTGCGGGTTTAAGGACCATCAGGGAAGTTTTACCAGGTAGTGACGCTACAGTCCTCACGTCAAGGCAACATCTGCCAAGACGGGCCCTTCCAAACCATTTGTAACTTAATCTTGAGTCCCGCCAGGTGTTTGGGTGACGGTATATGTTTCATTTTCTCCTTGGGACGAACTGTGTTTCCCTCTGCTCTTGCTAATCATAGCAAGCCTATGGGACATTCAATCGAAGGATGATAGGGACCGGCAAGATGTTCAGAAAGCTGTTTGTTACTCAGCATTTCTTTGGAAATGAAAATGACATTCTTGACGACTTTGAAAACAAAAATGAAGATGCCTAAGAACTGAAGAGAAAGTAGAGGTGAACAGACCATTACGAGCCAGGGGTGGGCTGGGGTGGGAGTGGGTAGGCAGCATATGACATCTTGAACTCAGGAAGCCACGCGGCAAGAAGAATACTGGTGTCACCTTCGCGCCTATAGAGTGGCATCGTGGATGTGTTCTATGAGCTTCTTGGCTAAGCTGTGTTTTGATTCATGATGGATTTCTCTCCTGAACCAAGTCCCTTTTCTTCTGCACCACTTTCCCCACATCTATTCTGTGTCGGTCCCTCCTCAGCCCTGGTGTCAGAGCTGTGATCAGTGTAGCATAATCCTTGGAAAACCCAGGGGTGTCATGCCCCTGCTTCTCTTTCTTTCCATCAAGGGAATGGAATGACTCATATCTGAGATCCTGGTACCTGAATAATCACAACAGAAATGGCTGCCCTCTATCCATCCATATAACGCTTGGTGGATGACAGTATTGTGGTTGAGTCTCCCAGTTGCGGGAAGGGCATGTTAGTCCCTTGTCTGAACAATTTTTTTTTTGGAAGAAATAGGAGAAGATCTCATATTTCTCAAGCTGGTCTAATCTAATGCACTATGACACAGAGGGTAGTCTTGAACTCCATCCTCCTTCAGCCACTTCCCCAGGGTTGGAATAACAGGCATGCATCATCACGCCTGGCTTACATGGAGTTGGGAATGAAACCCCAGGCTTTGTGTATGCTAGGTGGGCACTCTTCCAACTGAGCTAAGGGACCAGCTCTTGTCCCTGTACCTTGCTAACCCATTCTTGAGCCCTGCAGGCTAGGCGTGCTTATGCTCCTCATCATGGGCTCCCCTTCTTAGAAAGCACATCTCCAAGACAATGCGATGCTTAATCCTGTCTCCCTTTATCTTCTTGCTGAAGACACAGCATATTCTCCCAGCATCCCCTGAGCACACCTGGTCTTTCCCCCACACATCATTTATCATCATCTAACATAATACAATTTTTTTTTTATAACTCGGGTTGACCTCCGACTTACTGTGTAACTGAGAAGAATCCCAAACTTCTGATTCTCCTGGGTGCCAGGATCACAGTCAAGTGGCACCAGGCCTTGTCTTGTTTACACAGTGTTTGGGGGTGGTAGCCACGACTTGGTGTATGCCAGGCAAGAAGTCGACTCACTGAGCTACATGACTAGCCCCAAAATACGACCTCAGGGGAACTTTGCACTCAGTCTCCACATGGAAAAGGGACACATGAGAGGCTGTCAGGTCACACTCTCTGGAGAGCCCTTTCCTGCCTCAGTCTTCTCCCTGAGTCTCCTGTTTTGATGAGGAGACACAGAAGCCGATCTCCAGGGCCCTGAGGAAAAGAAGGACCCACTACCAAGCCACGTTGCAGAACCAGGATGCTTGCCAGGTGGTGGAGGAAGGGGGAACATCATTGCAAGTCCCTCGCTCGTGGCTGGAGCTTGCCAGGAAGCTCGTGATGCACAGGACACTGGACCACAGCTGCTGTGCCTTACTCCTGGGCCATGCCCCGGGATCCATTGCAGCTGTGGCTGATGGAAAGCAGATGTTGCGCTGTGTGGGGAAAACCTTCTTGAAGTGTGCCATGGGGCACTCGGACAGACACCCTTTCCTTTATCCTCCTCTCTCAAAAACGAATCAAGGAGGGAAAATTACAACCCGCTAACCCTGCAAGGGAACTTACTGCAACAGGTTGAAATCCCATCGTTTAAGGATTTGTGTAATTTTAACAGAAAAAAAAACCCTAGATAATGCGGTTTAAAGTTAAATTCAGTCAATTGGACAGTTCAGGAATTTTTTTCATGTCAAGTTCTATTATTGCCGTTTGAAGAGTCTGTGTCTCTGACTTGTCATGTAACTCTTGCTGTAACACGGATTCTCTGAACTCCTTCTTTCTTCTCCTTTCCCTATTTTCATTACAGCCTTTTGAATCCCAGCTCCCCGGTTCCCTTTCCCATGCAAACCATTGTATGCTTTGTCGTTAATTAATCCCCATACTATTCTAGTCTTATTTTCAAAAGACAGTTTAATGTATTTTAAAGCTAGCTTACAGGAACGGCACAGAAGACACGACATTAAAAACATGTACTTGCGTGTAGGACAACTCAGAAGAGTACGGTGACTGGATGGAAGCTACTGTGTGATCGAATGTTGCAAACACCATTTAGCTGCATCAGCAAGAAATTTACTTATTTAAAAAAAAGTCCAAATGCTTGCATTGTCCAGAAAAATTGTGACAGGTTTCTTTATAATTGTTCTAAAGTTGAACTGTTGAAATGTGTTCACTGCAACATTTTGCTTGCATTAATGCCTTACATCTTGCATTATATTAAAAATTCACACACAAATGAAAATGCAAAAGCTGCCAATACCTGACTTCTGTCCCCTGTTTTTCCGCTCACAATCATATGCTTAGGTTCCTCTTGAGCCCATGAGAAAATAGCTAACATTCAGAACTACTGATAACAGGAAGAAGAGGAAAAGTTGTTTTGAGAATGAAATGTTTCCCCTCGTAGTGGACTCCTAAGTCTTACAAAAACATTCCTGGGGCTGAGGAAGAGCGATCAGCCAGCAAAGTGCTTGCAGTCCCAAGCATGAGAGCATGGGTCTAGATCCCTGCACCCACAGAAAAATGCTGGGAGGTAGTGGCACATGTCTGCAATTCTGGGGGCACAAAGACAGAAGGATGTGTGGGGTTCTTTCACCAACCAGCCAGTCTAGGCATATTGATGAGAGAGTTAGTGTCAAAATATAAGGGAAAAAAGTCAGAGAGATACGGTGTCCAGTATTGTCTCCTGCTCCTCACATGTGTGTGAGCACCCCATACACACAGGAACACACACATCAAGAACACATACACACATCTGAACATGCATCCGTGTACACACATACACACATGCAGAGAGAGAGAGAGGGGGGAAGAGAAAGACACACACACAGAGAAGCTTTTATGTTTCTACTTGTCTTATACATTGAATAAAGTATTTTTATCTTTGAATATTAGCTTTGGCCTTTGGGACAAAACTGCTGTAATTTAACCTATGTCCCACCATATCTTTAAAAGTCTATTTAAAATGAATTTGTTTTAATACTGATTGTGATAATTTTTTTGTGTGTATGTGCAAAATTATCTGGGTTTTCCTTTCAATGTTCTCTTGGTCACAGTTGGTACAGGATCTGATATGATTCGTTGCTAGTCTGATGGAGTCATGTGCTGGTCTGAACGTGTCTCCTGAAGTTCACTTGGCAAACCCTCAATTCAACAGAGGGGTGTTTGAAGACACAGTCTGGTGAGAATTGGTAAGAGCCAGAGAACAGATTGACGTGGTTAGTAAAAATATTGGTTAGTTTTCCCAAGAATGTGCTTGTTAGAAAACTTAGTTGTCTCCCCCAACACTTGATCAGTCTTTCCCATTCTGTTTTTGTCAGCTACCTTCTGTCATGGTTTGACATGGCATGAAGACCTTTACCAGACACTGGCATCATGTTCTTGAGCTCCCCAGTCTCCAGTACCATGCGCCAAATACATTTCTGCTCACATAAATCTCCCAGCCTGTGGTATACTGTTATAGCAACCCAAAATGAACTCAGATAGGTTGCCATAACAAAATACCACAGGCTATTTAGCTTAAACACCAGAAATTTATTTTCTCACGGACCTGGAGGCTGGAAGACAAGATTGAAGATGCCATCATTTGGGTACCTTGTTTTGAATCTCTTCTCAGCTGCCTTCTCCCTCTGTCTCTGTGATGTCATTCTTCCATGCACAGACAGCCTACAGTGTCCTTTCCTTTCTTTATGCGGATGCATGTTTTGTGAGTTGGCTTTTGGTCGCAGTGAAATTATACCTGGGGGGAAAATCAAAGGAGAGGAGGAAAGGTGGACTATGGCTCACAGTTCCAGTGGCGTCGGGATTGAGCAGATGGCTCTGCTCTTTTTGGGCCAGTTAGTAAGGGAAAGAATCATGGCGAAGAGAAGAAGAAAGCAGCCATACTGACAGGAGCCAGGGATTTGGGGGAGGGGGCAGAATAAGAAGGAGTGCATTATTTCCTTTAATGCTGATCTTAGTTGGACTCACTTCTTGATATCTCCATGGCCTCCCAAATCTCATTAAGATTATGACTCCACAGATGGGTTAACCTACCCATGAGGTCAACATATTCATGATCCATTCATCACCTCCAAGAGACCCTGCCTCAGGACACGGCTGCTTAGGGATGAAGTCTTCGTCATAGATTCTTTGGGGAGTTATCCTAGAGCTAAATCACCTATACTCGGTTAGGCTCGATCCTAATGACCTTATTTTAATTTAGCTGCCTCTTTAAGGGTTTTATCTGCAAATACGCTTATGTTCTAAGGTATTGAGGTGAGAACATTAACATACACATTTTTTGGGAGACACAGTTTAGCACAGAACAATCCTCCAATTCCCCATGTATCTGAAATCGCACCCATCAAGCAAATGCAGTTTCCTCCTTCATGTCGCATCTGTGCCCTGTAGGAATAGACTGAATAGCTTTTATCCAAAATGCTTGGCATTGGAAGAGTTTAGGATTTTGTATTTTTCTTGAATATTTGCATAAGCTTTTGGATATGTATTTTGAAGTTCTGGATTAGAAACGCTCAACTTAATGCAAGTTTATCTTAACTGTTTTTATTCTTTCCTTTATTCCTCTATTGTATAGTAGTTCCCTCAGTATATTATAATGTGGTTCATGCAGTATCTTATATTCTTTGCCTGGGCAGGACTTTCTGTGGACCAGTATAAATCCTAATGATGTCTCAAACCATCATGGAATATTGAAGATACTTCGTCAAGATTTCAATCAGAGATAGTGATGCAACATTGTGCATCAAACATTCATCTCAAATAATTTGGATCACACACTGTTACCTCTCATTTTGTGACATGAAATAGTTAAAAATATATGTGCTTCTCAATAGATATCATTCTTGTAACTTCTGTTCTGTGCTGTGTTGTTATTTGGTTTCCCTGTCTTTGTTTACTATGGAATTCATGACAGAGATAGAAAAATCTTTAGCATTGAGAAAAGTCATTCAGAAAAATAAACTATTTGGAAAAAAATCTGAACTGTAATGGTGAATCTTTAATTTCTCAAGGTAAAAATAAGAAAGTTGGGTCCTACCCTGTCCTGCATCAATCTGTTCATCTTCTATAGCATTGATAGAGGCTCTGACCCCATACCCTCACTCATCTTAACACACTGTGTCCCAGCCTTCTCAGGTGGCATCTCAGTCAAGGCCCCGTAAGGATGCTCCTACCTATGAAATGCACTCAATTTATTTCATTGAAAAAGATGTATTTTGTTTCAATGAGTGTGTATGTGTACGTGTGTGCACATATATGCATGCGTGTGTATGCATATGAGTGCAGTGTCTATGGAAGCCAGAGGTGGATGGTCTCTGAGTAGCTATTTCATCTTTTACCATAACCCCAGAATCTTTTTACTTCCTGTTCATCAGAGAATGGATAGTCTGGCTGATTTGAAGCCTTTTCAGAGAGTTGCTTTGATGGCAGCAAGAGATGAGTTTTAGAAGCTGGGTTGTCTCGCATCTGCAGTCACAGGGGTCTGAAGCTCACGGTCACATACATAGCAGGTGGCCATTGCTTCCTACACTCAAAGGGCAGAAAATTTGATGTCAGTTTTCAGCAAAGTGCTAGCAAAGACTTTTGAGAGAGTAGCTATTTTTAAGTAGCTATACTTAAAATAGACGTTAAATGAAAATATCCCCATAGTTTTAAATGCTATTAAATATATTTTTGCTCATTCAAATTCAAGACCCTTCAGTTCAGAAAAATCTTTTTTAAAGATGTTTTACCATCAATTGCTCATGACGCTTGACCTTAGTAACTGTCTGTTGATTGGTTGGTATATACCTCATCAGATGTACACCTTGTGATTTTTTAAATAACAATTTTAGTGAAATGGGTACACAGTCCTCATTGTTTCAAATCAGTATATTTGCTTAAATCGGTGTGGGAATGTTTCCATTTCAGTGACCTCAGATTATTATTTCGCAAACCAAAGAATAAATAGACCATAATTTTCAACTAATCCCCCCTTTCATTTATTTTTCTATTGAATTAATACAAACGTGAGTATCTCTGCCCATGTAACTCTGTATATATGTCTGACCCATTGCTTATGAGTAGAATTCCTGGATCTCAGGAATGTTAGAAGCCATTCAACACCTTTATATATTTATCATGACTCTTTTTTTTTTTCTACCCAAAGATTTAACCTAAGCTTTCTCAACCACAGCATTATTGTCCATTTAGGGATGGGGTTTTCCGTGCTATAATCAGAAGGTGCTGATCTATGGGTTGAGGATGTAGGATACTGAGCATGCTTTAATATTTAGAAAATAAATATTTTATGTTTTTTTTAATTGTAGGTATATAGGTGTTTTGCTTGCATGTATATCTGTGTAATACACGTGTATAGTGCCCAGAGAAGACAGGGGAGGGCATTGAATCCCTTGCAACCTGAGCCACGGAAAGTTGTGAGCCACCATATGGGTGCTAGGAATTGAACCCCGACCCTTTGGAAGAACAGCCAGTACACTTAACTTCTGAGATGTCTCTCCAGCCCTAGAAAATGAGAATTTTAAAATACAGATATTCCCATTTGCATCTTGGTCACCCGAAGAGTTTCCACATTCCGCACGGGGATGCCACACTCTTCCCCTGGTTCAGCCCATATTTATTGCTGTCCTGTTTCTGTGAGTTTTGCTTCCTTGTTATGCCTCGGTGTACAGGCTGGGTAAGAAAGAAGGGCATGGTGATGCCTTCATTGGCCTAGAAGAGAAAGTTAATGAAGGAAAGATGTTCTTTTCTTAGTACAGAATTAAAATGCATGACAAAGAAACCCAAGGGAGGAAGGTTTTATTTTGGCCCAGGGTCTGAGGGAGTGGGCCATCACATTCAGGAAGGTATATTGGCGTGTGCTTTAGGGAGCTGGTCACATCACAACCACAGCCAGGACACAGGGACAGAGTTAAATGCTAGGGTTGAGCAGCCTTCCTCCTTCTCACACAGTCCGGAACCCAGCCTGTGAATGCAATGGCTGACAATTGGGGCAGTGTGGAATATTCCTTGACACTGGGTGGATATATGTCACTGTGATTGGTTCAATAAAAAAGTTGAGCAGCTAGGAGCTAGGCAGGATTTGGAGAGCAGAGAGAATGACGGGAAGAAGAAAAGTGGCGTCTCAGGAGTCGCCAGCCAGACATGAAAGAAGCAGCATGCAAAGTACAAAGATGAGGTAAACAGCCTTGGGGCAGCATGTGGATGAATAGATATGGGTTAATTTAAGTTATAAGAGATAGCTAAAGACAAGCCTAAGCCACTGGCTGAGGTTTTGTTTTATTTTATTTTATTTTTGGTTTTTCGAGATAGGGTTTCTCTGTGGCTTTGGAGTCTGCGCTGGAACTAGCTCTTGTAGACCAGGCTGGTCTCGAACTCACAAAGATCTGCCTGCCTCTGCCTCCTGAGTTGGCTGAGGTTTTATAATTCATAAGAAGTCTCTTTGGAACTGGCTGGCAAGACAGAAAAGTCTGCCTGAGGGCAGGTCTTCCTTCCGTGGATAGACCTTCCCAGAAGATCGCTTACAGACACACTCCGAAGTATTTCTCTCAGGTGATTCTAGATCATGTTTAGTTGACAGCCAGTAGTGGCTATTAGCATGTGCTGGTGGGGACATAGAGACAGCACAGGAGGACACTAGGAGGTGAATGGCCTATCGTTGTTGTTGCTGAAAGCAAGAGCCATTAACATTCGAGGCACTCTCTTCTACTGAGTTACACGCAGAGCTTATGTACAGCTTTTTTAAATTTTTTTTTTGCCTTGCACAGCTTTTTTTTTTTTAATTTTTATTTTTTGCCTAGAAAACCTGAATCTAAAACGGTCTAGTTTCTCCTCATGGTTGTTTGTTGGTAGAAAACTGCCCGCACCTCTCCTATCCATATTGCCTCGGTAGCAAATGAGAAAACAAAGACAAAGCTAGTCCATGACTTACCACGTGGCAAAGTTTCAGTAAGTGACACTATTGTGCATCTCAGTTATGTCCCCAAGCTTTGGCTCTGCACTCTGCCCTGGGTCTTTGTCTGTTAACAAGTCCACCTGTGCCACCTTCCAGCCAGCTACATAGTCAATATACATCAGTGGACTGGATGAGTGCACCATGCCCCGTGGAAAGCCGCAGTTCTGAATGTAAGACTTTCCAGACTTCAGCTACGGACAGGCTGTAAAAACGAGGTCTGTCTGGTCAACAGGGCATGCCTGCTTGCTGCCGTGGCAGCTGAAACACAGCCCAGTTTCTCTTTTGTGTCAGCTCTCGTCCACTGTTAGCTTCAGGGGAGGGCTGAGGATGAGGTGAGGATGACCTTCTAAGCGTGCATCTTGCTGAACATCAGAGATAGACAAACACAATTTTAGACTCACATCCATGTTTCGGTAAGCAAAATCCGATGAAAGCAACCAGGGTTCATCTGAAGAAAATAATAAAAGGAGGAGGAATAAGAAAAGGGAGATGAGGATGAGGAAGAAGACGAGGAGGAAGAAGAGGAGGAGGGAGGCAGCCAATATGAATAAGAATAGCTATGATAGTCCAAGCGCCAAATCCATGTCAAGGATTTTTATTGATTGTTGTTGAAAATATGTAAGGGGAGACCCTGCCTGATTCCCAGTGTAGAATCCTCCAGCCTCAGCCTCCTTAGAGCTGGTTATAGGTTTACATCACCAGTCCTCCATATCAAGCTTCTTATAAAAGAAAACTGTCTTGAAAGACAAAAGATAACTCCTGAAGTAAGAATCTTTCTCCATTCAACAGTTGATGAAGGCTCAAGAACCAAGTAAGCTGTCTGCTATAGTTCGCACAAATCAGTCCACGATTGCTAGTCCCTCCAACAAAACACAGGGTCTATTTTCTCTTCTTTTAGCTGCCTTGCAGAATAAAATCTATCAATGACCCAGAACTACATAAGTGGGGCATTTCCAAGCTGGTATTCTATAATAGCTGTTGTCGATCCCTAAGATTAAGAAATGGCTGACTTCCTGCAAGCATCTGGCTGTTAGTGCCTTTCCCCTTGGAGCATTGATACCATTCTTGGGTTGTGAAATATGTTAAGAGTGTCAGAGGCACCAAATCCTTTCCTTTAAAAGTCTCTAAAATGCAAAACTGCCTTAAATGTCTCTTTACCTATGAGTGGAATCTGCTAGTTTCCACCCGTGCTATTGGAAAGTGGCTAAGTATTAAATCTAACTGAGTCCTTCTTTTTAGGTGAATTCTTTTTTTTTTTTTTAAATTTTATGTACGTTAGTGTTTTGCCATGGGTGTCAAGTCCCCTGCAACTGGAGTAAGCTGACATGTGCGTGCTGGGAATTGAACCCAGGCAGGACCTCTGGAAGAGCAGTCAGTGCTCTAAGTCACTGAGCCATCTTTCCAGTCCCTTAAGGTGGGTTCTTTATGTTAAGTTTACCCTAAAGCTGCATGAAATACATTAGTAACAATATTTACATAATTGATCTTCAGAGTTGACCTGGGTAGTGTGTCTCTGATATCAGGTCTTGGGAATCCATGGCAGGCAGATTGTGGCAAGTTTGAAGCCAAACTGATCTACACAATAAGTTATAGCCTAGCCTGGTCATAGGAAGGTTCTCTAAAATCCGTATAAATAAATGAATATAAATACTGTAATACAATTTCAATTTTTGTAAATTATTTTATTGACTATCAACTGCCGAGCACATGTCCTTTGGTATAAATTGTGAGCTTATATGAATATCTAATTCACTGGGTGGTGACGGCATGCACCTTCGATCCCAGCACTTGGGCAGGCAAAAGCAGGTTAAACTCTGTGACTCAGAGGCAGCGTGGGCTACAAAGCAAATTCCAGAACAACCAGAGCTGTTACACAGAGATACCCTGTCCCCAAAGAACAGGCATGTGTGTGTGTGTGTGTGTGTGTGTGTATGTGTGTGTGAGTATTCCATAAATGTATATTTATATGTAATTATTGCTGCTTATGGCCAGGTATGCTCACATATATTTGTAAACCCCAGAAGTTGGTGGGGAGCTTGTGAGTTTGAGGATATCCTGGACTACTTAATGAGTTCTGGCCCAGCCTTGGGGTACACAATGAAAGAGTCTCAAACACACACACAGAAGAAAGATAAAATATTTCCTTAGTTAGGCTTAGAAAGTAAAGGGCCTTATGATACCCTACGTGACGATGAAAATATGTTCAAAGAGATTCAGATTTTGAATTTCAACCGAATGTAAGAAGCGGGCCTTCAACAGTCACCACATATAGAACACTGTAGAAAGTCCAAGATGCAGTAGAAACAAGAGAGGGGTCACTGTTCTCAGTATCTCAGACTTTTCTAATCTGGCGTGTAAACATGCATGCACAATTATAGAAGGAGTATTACAAATGCACACGCATGCATATTGCATGTACAGATGTATAATTTCCAGGCAAATATATTAATTAGTCTACGGCACATAAAGCACAAGAGGTAAGGCCCGGAGACAACCTCTCATCGTGCACTTGGTTGTTTACAATTTAATGCCCCAATGGAAATTCCTGCCGAACTCTCTAGGAAAACTGAAGATGGGCTTCTCCACAGGCGAAGTTTCAAGAGGACAGTGGAGCCTTGAACCCACATTCTCCAAGCGCACTCGATTTTCAAGGCGAGAGTGCTGAGTTTGGCAAGGGCAGGATCGCCCATAGGGCTCCTGTTTATACTGCACGGCAAATAGCCATCTCGGTTCTACATGACTTCCAACCCTAAACTGTTACGGTGGGAAAGACATTTTCAACATTCTTTTTTTCCAAACCCCACACATTAAAAAAGCACCACTCCAAGACACATCCACCCTGTTGGGAATCCATCTCCTACGTGTGGGCACTGACTACTCCGTCTGGAATTTGCTGGTGTGTAGGAGGCATGGAGTCTATTAGTTCTTGGAAACTTGATACCAGAAAGGGACAGGTAAGGCCACAGTAGCCAAGTTAACTTTTAAAAAGGAGTTGTTTTGTGGATGTTTGGAAAAGTCAACCTTTTTTTTGTTTTTTAAGAAAAAAATAAATAAATTTCAAGTACTTAAACTCAGAGAAGACTTGTTTGGCTTCTCTTACTTTCTTGCTTCTGGAAGCCCACAGGCATGGTTATAAATTTGGGAATGAAATAACCACATATAATTTTCATCTGCTTTGGAAAAACCAGGAAAGAAGTGTGTGTGTGTGTGTGTGTGTGTGTGTGTGTGTGTGTTTATATATATGTAAAGTTTATTGTTAAGACAAGCAATGTCAGATTGGAATATCATGCTTTCTAATTACTGATTGGTTGTGCAATCTTGGTGACATCTTCATGCTACATACACAGATTCGGGCTTCTCTGTTTGGAATCTAGGACTGAAAGTGGCCACAGGGACCGGCATTTGGAGAGTGGAGCACAAGTGTTCAAAATAGCTCTGGAACAATCGTAGAAGACTTTTTACGCAGGACTTTTGTGAACTAATTAAATGATATTCGCGGGTAAGAAGTGGGAAGAACCACAAAGACGAATGTGAAAGTTCATTGAGATTAAATTGGAAAGGTTTTTCAGTTCTTTTAGAATTCTTCATCTTAGAATTTTATACAGCTTGGGGAATATGAATATAGCCCTCTCCTAGGGAACAGCCAGGGTTTCTGGAATAAACAAAACACAAATATATAAAGATACCAGAAGGTAACGAGAGAGAGAAAGTGGCCAAAGTTAGATGGTGGCGTGGAATGCTGGCAGCGCTGTGGGCTGAGTTTTCCCTCTGTAACTGTGTTGAGCCTGAGGACAGTCTCCTGTCTGCAACATGGAAGCAGCAGAATATCAGGTCCTAGCCTCCCAAGCCCTGGCTCAACAAGTCAGAGGAGACCATTTTGGGGGTGATCATAACTTCTAGAGAAAAAAACAGTTCCATGCAGGAATCCTTAAATCCTACATGTAAGCTCTTCCCAAATCTCCAGTGACCTCTGAAGTACACATGGTCAAGTAACATAGCTAAAGCTTAAAAAACTGAACTTGAAATTCATGACTTGAGGTTTGTGTTCAGTTAAATAATACCTCAAAACACAAAATTAAACACAAAGTGTGGGTCAGTAATAGGGGATTTGCCTTGAATATCCAAGGTCCCGAGTTCCAACACTAAAGAGTTCAGGGGAAGAAAGGACTCTTTGAGCCAGATTTACTGGTGTGTGCTTGTAATCTCAGCACTGGGGAGGGAGTAGCAAGAAGACTGGGGAGCTCAAGGCCAGTTCTGATTTATGTGGCAGGCTCAAGGCCAGCTTGGGTTATGTAAGACCTTCGCTCAAAGAATTAGTTAACTGCCTAATTAATAAAATTAACCTAGGTTAGCCTATACATGATCTCCAGAGGAGTTGAAACCATATTTTGGATATGGAAGCAGTAAATGTAGACAGGGAAAATGTTCTACAATGGCCTTTCATAATAACAATACTTTCGTATTGTTATAAAAAAATCAACAGTCTTTAAAGAGACTGAACTAAACATTGAGTCTATGGGGTGCACCATTAATATTTGCAGCACCATATACCCTAAGTGTTTAATTGAGTGTCTGTCATCCCATTTAACCTCTGGAGGTCTTTTAATGTTCTCAGGATACAAGTTAAATAACCGAGGTTTTGGAAACTTTATTGTCTCCCTCACGTTTCCATAGGCAAAACGCTGGTAGAACATTGTCCACGCTACAGTTTGCTTGGCCAGACCACAGAGCACAGGCTAAGCTCTACAAAGAGGGGCAACCTTTTCTCCTGTCTCTAGGACTGTGAAGACACCATGAGTCTGCAAATGAAGGAGGAATTTGGTAGAAAAGAAATTGATAGATTGCTAGGAAAGTAGCAAGCACTGTTTAAAAAAAAAAGAAAAGAAAAATGAAGATTTTTTTTCTAAAGTGACTATAAATTTCCCTTAGATTTGGGGCAGACACCTCTTATCCCATCATGAGAGACTGGTATAAAGGCTAACTATTCCTGGAAAACGGACCCACCTGCCTTGAAGCAATGTGAAAATGTCAATTCAGGTTCTGAGTTAGTTTCTTGCCTGGGATGGTATTCATAGCAATTATATCTCGAGAATGTATTCTAGGTCAGGGACAGTGGTAGGGTGATTTGTGTACTCAATGCAAATGCATCATCCTAACAGTATAGAATATGCACCAGTATCCTCCTGTATGCAAATGCAGCATCCTAACCGTATGGAATATGCGCCAATACCCTCCTGTATGCAAATGAAAGCTGGAGCCCACTGAGATTAAAATCAGTCATCCAAGATGATTGGCTGAGAAGTGGTAGAAATGAATTAGAAACTGGGCCTGGTTGTCTCTCCCTGACTGAGTTCTCAAGCTCCACCATGCTCCGAGTGTGCTGGGATCTAACCTTAAAGGAGAGGACAGGATGGGCAGGGGAGGAAAGCCGGCCTATGGAAGAGGGAGATAGGGGAGCCTGGAGACAGGTCTCTTTAACTTTTCTAAAGCTGTGCTGGAAGGCCCCTGAAGAGAGAGGTGTAGAAAGACCTTAGCCAGGGATGATTAATGTCTGACCCTTGAGAACTTTCTCCCAACTTCCACATCCAATTTATCACTGGGCCCTTCCAAGTCTTCCTTCTTGGAGTTCTTGAATATTCCCCTACAAATGCACTGCCATGACCATAGCCAAGGCCAATGGTATCAACCACTTTTCCTAGTTCTTGCCCCTGTCCCAGCTATTCTCTTCCCTAGGGAAGGATAGACTTTCTGAAACAGAAATCCAAATCTTTGTGCTTCCTGCTTAAACATCACACTGCTTCTCAGATTCCCCGTGTCAGAGTTCAAACTCCTTTGCACAGTTTGTGGAATCTGTCATTCTGTTCATGGGGGATATGACTTCTAAGTTTTCGCTATCAAAATCCACCCTTTGATGAGCATCTCTCTCTGTTTTGAAATATTCCCAAAGCAATTTCATGGCAGGGTTAAATATCATAAGCATTATTTAAGATCTTTTGGAATTCGCAAAGCCTAGCCTCTTTACAGTTCCTTGGCTTGGCAGAGGGTCCGTGCTGGTTGTGAGAACTGTCACAATTTTCTTCCCAAGATACATAATATACCTAGTAGCGTGGCAGCAAACACAGTTAAGTCAGCCCTCTTTGATGTAGAGTTTCATTTAATCTTTATCTCTCCTTGAGGAGTGACGAGCCGGATATGGAGGAGAAAAGGGCAAACCTGGCTACTAAAATGTTGCTTGGTTGCTCTCAGGGAAGAAGGAAGGTCTCCATGGATACGCAGGAAAGTTCTTCAGGAAAGAGAGAAGGCAATGGGAACTGGTGAGCACTGCGGAAGCGGTCCCTCAAAACTCAGATAAAGAAAAGCCAAAAAGAGCTCATGGTATTTTACAACTTAAGGGTTAAAAGAATCAGAACTGTCCATCTACTTGTGTGTGTGTACATGTGTATGTGTGTGGGGTGTTCTCCTTAAAGTTAGTGAGCCCAAGGTCAGGAAGTTCAAAGCACTGGCTTAATGATTTGGGACAATGAGGATAACATAAGGTAGAGAGAGCAGGGATGTTGGTTGCACCTCAGCCAGGGGTAAACGGTGTCAGGCTGGAAATGGTGCATTGAAAAAGAACTTCTCGGGAGATTGCCTGATACAGTGGGCAAGGTGGGAGTGGGCAAGTATAATTTCCAAAACGGATGTGTGGGTAAAGAATCTCTACTCTACCATTTGAATTTCATGTTCTAAATCATGGGCCTCCAAATAGAAAAAAAAAAAAGAAAGAAAAGCAACATTTTCAGAAAGAAATGCATAAAATTGAAAAATTCCATGAATAAGCATATACGCACAATAAAAATCCATACATGTATAAGTATATGTATTATATATATAACATATTATATATATGCATATATAAACACATATATATCTCAAAAGAATTGGACCAGGATCTTAAAGCGTTATATGGGTAGAATGCCATGTTCAGTGCACTAATTTATGTTAAGCAAGCTGCAGAGAAAACTAAATGTCTGCTGACAATTGAATCAGTAAATAAAATATGCTACCTAAGAGAGAGAAATATTGCTCAGCCAGTGGAATGTTTGCATAACACATACAAAGCCATAAGTTGGATCCATAGCACCATATAAATGGGTGTAGTGGCTCACACCTGTAATCTCTGCACCCAGGAGGTGGAGGTGGGAGGATCAGGAGTTCAAGGTTACTCACAACTACATAGTCAACCTGAGATCAAGCTTAAGACCCTACTACCCGCCAGGTTGCACACCTTTAAGACCAGCACTCGGAAGTCAGAGACAGGTGGATCTCTGTGAGTTCGAGGCCAGCCTGGTCTATAAGAGCTAGTTCCAGGATGGGCTCCAAAGCTACAGAAAAACCCTGTCTTGAAAAACCAAAAATGAAAAAAAGAAAGAAAGAAAGAAAACAAAAAACCATCCTATTACCCCTCACCTGTTTATGTACATATGTATTTATAATATATATGTAAGCACTCATGTGTATATGAACATGATTTATTGTGAGGAAAGAAAATTCTGCCATTTGCAGCAGCATGGGTAGAGTTGGAGGATGTTATGATAAATGAAATAAGCCAGACACAAGCACAGAGATTCCATATGATAGCATGTAGGTGATATATCTAAAATAGCTAGCCAAGCTCATAGACCCAGATAGTGTGGCAGTGGTTGCTGTGGGCTGGGGTGAAGAGATAAGGAGGACACATGCATGATTGGGAGATGATGGGTAAGCTTATGGTAGAATGGATACTCTTACGATTACCTGCTGAGTTTCTTTAAGATATACACATATTAGTGAGCTACAGATTTTTGTAGTTCAAAGACATATAAGATTCATGCTGGTTTTGACAGAATAAAAACAATGCCTGTGGCTGAAAATAGTCAACAGAACAGGACATGCACTTATTTTTTTCTTTTTAAATTTCGTTTTGAGAATTTTGTAATGTATACAGCATGCGATTGGTAATACCCACCTTTCCAACTTCTCTTAGGCCCAAGCAACACATCCCCCTCCTGACTTCGTGTCACTAAAAATAATACCCCGCCATGTCCAGGTAGCAGTGCCTTTCTGCACACAGGTGTGGGTCACTCACTGGAACACGGGCAACAATGGCCACACCACGAACACAGAATGACAATCCTCCTCCCAGCCGCTGTCAACTCTCAGGACCCTCATAGCAGGACATTTAATAAATAATAATTATTAAATATAATGATAAAGTATTAAATATGCTATATAGTCATGTAAAATAGCATGTAATTCGTGAGTAGAGCTAAATGATTCATTAAACAAACGTGAAAAGACTTCCGGAAGTTGGAGATGATAGAAACTCAATAAAACATGGTTGAGAAAGAGATTTAGGAAAGTAATTTACCAGACAGTGAAAGTAGACAGACAGCAGGGGTTCCGCTGAAATTTCAAAAAGGGTGTGTGTGGATTGGGTAAACAATTGAGGCGCATTTGTGAAAGTAACTTCAAGAGAACGATCTTGTATCTGCCTTGTTTCTCCTTTTTGAACTGGGCTCGGTCTCCTTTGGATCACTGCCCATTTCCCACCTCCCCATAAAATTGGGTGAAATTGTGTTTTTGTAGAGGTGATTTTGTAATATATATACTTATCATGTGTTTATTTTGTGTGTCTGTCTATGTGTATGTATGCATTGCAGGCACATGTGTGACACGGCCCAAGTGGAGGTCAATGGACAACTTTTAGTAGTCAGTTCTCTCCTTCCACCACATGGATGCTGGGGATTGAATTCAGCTTGTCAGACTCGGGGTAAGTGCCTTTCCTCCCTGAGCCCTGCCATTGGCTCTCAATTAAGTTTTAAAAATAATAGGAAGAGTGGAATATATACACATTAAAATACTACTCAGCGGAAAAAAATAATGACTTCTTGAATTTTGCATGCAAATGGATGGAAATAGAAAACTC
>JAQHUG010000141.1:2688948-2711217 GCA_028555095.1 Dicrostonyx torquatus | reverse complement strand
TGGGATGAAGCCATATTTCTTTTCCTGCAACACTGGAACCCCAGATACCACATTTGTATGCATGAATTTGCATTTCAGTGCCATTTAAAGTGTTGTAAATTGCTATGCTTCCATCCAATAGTTATCCTTTCATTTTTTGCATTCATTCACTTATATATAGGTGGTGGTTTGAAAGGAAATGGCCCCCAAAGGGAATGGCCCTATTAAGAGGTGTGGCTCGTTGGAGTAGGTGTGGCATTATTTAAGGAAGTGTATCACTGTGGGAGTGGGCTGAGGTCTTCTGTGCTCAAGCTTCACTCAGGGAGGCACAGAGCTGCTTCTGTTGCCTGTGGATGAAGAGGTAGAACTCTCAGCTCCTTCTCCAGCCCCGTGTCTGCCTGAACATCACCATGCCTCCCACCATGACAATAATGAACTAAACCCCTGAAACACCAAGACAACTCCAATGCAGCATTTTTCTTTATAAGAGTTACCATGGTCATTTGGTCTGTTCACAGCAAGATGTGACAGCCCCAATAAAATGTTTTCCTTTATATGAGTTACCATGGTCATTGTATCTGTTTATAGCAATAGAAGCCTTAACTAAGACACTATATTAAGAATTATTGAATTTAAAGTGTGCTCCAATTACTATCTAATTGTAGAAATGAATTCAACCCGTATGGTCTCAAGTGTGTCCCCATTTTTCTCTAGAGGATAGAGTGAGGGGATATGGCTTGCTAGTTACATCAGAAGAAAGTCAGTTCTGGAATTGAAATAACAGAAGGGAGTCCTTATTGCCCAGAAGATAATTTGCGTTTAGCACAGTCTAAGAGTGATCAGAAGTGATTAGATTTTCTGCAGAAAAGACAATCCCAACTGCATGTTCAATTAGGAGCATCAGCCACACTAACGGGTTAATACAAAGAATTTTCAAGCTTTCCTGATACGTGCAAAATCAAGAATAGTGTGAAAGAGATTGAAAGGGGCTCAATGTTTCCAAAGGTGTCTGCATAGGAAGGAGGAGAATGCTCATTAGGAAGCCTATAGGAGGCAAAGCCCCCCTCAAAGGGCCTTCCTATGTCACTCTGGACAGCATGGATTCTCAAAGGGCCTTCCTACAACACTCTGAATGGCATGGACACTTATTTCCTGTGTGACACACAACAGTTTGAACAAATATGTGACATGGCCACATTGTTATTTTCATTAAAGTATTTTCTTTAGAGTAAGAATTTGAGCAGTGATATTTTGGTAAATATTTAACCACCACCTATCTGAAAATAAACAAAAACCCATAATCACGTTGGTTGATTTCCATGGGTGTCAATGCACCCACCAGGGGACTCATTTTAAACTGGTAGCACTTACCTCAGGCTTTGGGAAGAGAAGAGTACAGCTGATTCTCATGAACCACTACAAGTTGGATCCAGCCAACCTTTGATTTGGAAGGAAGGAGTCAATGGGAAGAATGAGAATTCACATTGGGGCTCATCTCATCAGGGCAAACAGTTAAACAGGTTGAAACTCCACAGTCTACTGATGATTTACCTGGCCCTAGTGACCCAAAGATGAGAAACAGGAAGATGGAATTCATGTTTGCACCTAGACTCTTGGGCTTCATGCCCTTCTAGGGAAGGGGGAAATGGCGGGATACATCCTTTCAACAGAGGCTATAGTCATCAGATATGCAGCATCTCTTTGGTGTGTTCATGTCAGTGTGGTGATTCACGGGAGCTGAGAAAGGGATGCACATCTGGAGATGAGGTATGGGCAGATGAAGGAGATCTGTCTCTTGTGCTCATGAAAGATGCAAGTGGATAATACAGACTATGCATTCTTTCTCACCCCAACCCTGGCAAATGAAGTTCCTTCTCTAGCAAAGTTGCATGTCCTAAAAGCTCCAGAACTTTCCCAAACCATTCCAGTAACTGAGTACTAAGTGTTAAAATATATGATCCTATGGGGACAGTTCGCATTCAAGCCACAAAACTGAGAGTGTCAGGGGAAACCAAGGGTAAAGAGTTAAATCAAATCAAGAAAACACATACTTATGTTTGGCTCCCTCCTGCACCCATTTGTTTTGCTCTATTCTGGTTTATTTTTTTATTACTTTATCTTATGTTATTGTTATTATAATTTTGATGCCTATTTGTAGTCTAATAAAAGAGGGACTGGGTTTGGTTTTGAATGGGTGAAGAGGAGGCAAGGATCTTGGGGGAATTGAAGGGGAAACTGTTATCAAAATATATTGTATATAAAAAAAATCTATTTCCAACAAAGAAAAGAAAAGATAACTGAGTGATTAAATTTACAGAACATGCTTCCATGCCAGACCATTCTTTCTCTTTTCCTATAGTCAGCATCTTCGATGATCACACATTGTCAAGTCCAAGGAAGCCTCAGCTGCTGGAGGTTTCGACTTTGAGTTACTCTGGGCTGATAACAGAGAGCAACTCAACAACTGCGGAAAAGAAGAACACAAAGGGGTGTCTGTTGTTTAAACGACTTAGAAATCATACTGATATTCCTACTGTTGGCGGGAGACACTCAGCTCTGCTCCTGGAACAATGCGCAGGAGGGTTGCCCCCATTGCCAACATTTTGATAAGAACTTACTCTTAAATGGTCTCGTGCATGTGGCAGTAATTCTTGGGCTTATATTAATGGCAAGGGGGGAGAAAGAAAGAAAGACAAGATCATTGCCCTTTATAGAACTCAATGTCTAGAAGTGGGCGGGGGTGACAAGACAGCAGATGGTGTGTTCTGTGTAGATGAATCCTGTGGGGGAAATAAAACAAGCAAGAGGCACTGGGGGAGAAGCTGCAACTTTTACTGTGGTGGTCAGGGAAACTCCAACACATACTAAAAGATATCAGTCCAGTCTCCTGAGTCATAATGACTAAGCGTGAGCAGGAACCCATGTGAAAGCCTAGTGCCTTGTTAACTTCCCTTAGGAGCTTACTCTCATTTAAGGACACTCCAGGGCCTGATTTTATATCCTGAGTTTGGCTCATGAGTCTAGTTTATTTTGCATCATGATTAGTTAATGGATAAACCTTTTTTCCTCAGTGTTCCAGAAAGAATACCTATCACCAAACATCCATGGGCAACCAGATGGAGTCTGGGAAACTATCCTTGTGACTTTTCCTTTTTCTCTCTTGTTTGGATTTTCTGTGACTTTGAGAGAGAAATATTTGGAATATGTTAAAATTTTAAACTCGACAATGTCTCATCCATTCTGGGTCCTTTCATTGCTTAAGAAAAAGTGGCACACAGGCAATTTTAGTTCCCCTGCAAATAATTTTTCCCCAGAGCATGGTTGTTTCCTGGCTGAGACTTGCCTGAAGCCAAATCCTGATTTGTTAGCTTGAGTCTGTTTGGCTATCCTGGGACCTTGCTGGAAAGATGCTCATGGGAGTCCAGGTTGTGGGGCATCAGGGGTAGAAGTAGGTTATAATGAGGTCCCTCTGGCCTTTTGAAAAATAACCTTCCTTGGATAAGATTCAAGATAGACTTATAGTCATGGAATTTGGCAAAACTCATTCTACCTAGCACACAGAAGACAAAATCAAAACCAAGTTTAATAATGCAATCCCATATGAGATGCTAGAACCAAAGTCCTCAATGTTATATCATACAAGAATTATTTTGGAAACTGGATAACTTACACCTTATTTTGTTTAGCACACACAAAAACTTGTGGATTTGGGATATGTCTATGTGTGTTCATGTATGTGTCTCTCTGTGTGTGTGTGTGTGTGTGTGCATGTTGTAGCCAGAGGAGATGTCCAGTGTCTATCTTAATCATTCTCCACCTTAACTGGAGAAAGGGTTCTTCACTGAGCTTGTAACTCATTAATTTGGTTGGGCTGTGTGGTCAGTAAGCTTCCTTTGTCTACCTGTCTCTGGCTTCTCCCATTGTTGGGGTTACAGACACATGTTATAACATCCAGCCTTTATATGGGTCCTCATGTTTTCACAGCTGATACCTTACCAGCTGAACTATCTCCCTTCCCCCTGCATAAATGGTACAAGCGATAAAGATGCCAACAACACCTGAATTACATATGAAATAATAGGATGATCAGACTTTCTCTTAGGAGGTATTTTCTTGAATAAGGGTCTGTTGACTAGATTCAACTAGCAGATTTCCTCAGAAAATACTCAACTAACAAATGATTCAGGCTTCACAGCCAATGTGATTTCAATGTCATAGATATAGTAATTCATATGCAGCTGTAGACAATGTACAAAAAATTATCTTACCACAATCTAATAATTGTTAATGAATCCTAGAACCTGGATTTCATAACGTTTTCACATTATCACAGCCTATTACCATTTAAATTTTTTATTTCTATTAGTTACCTGTGTAAGGCACCTTGAGTTTGTGGGTCATATTAAAACTGGATAAGCTGGGTTGGCCTACAAATTATGATTTGTCAGCCCTTGAGCTAGATAGGCCAAGCGAAAGTTTTGGTAGATTTCATGAAGGTTGTTTATCAGATGTTGCAGCAGACTGCAGCATCCGTGTATTTAATGTATAGATCCTCATATTTCCCTTGGGAAGTTATCCACTTTTCCTGTTCAGTGTCTTTGTAAGATGATCAGGGTGGAAGGCTGGGAGTGTAGCTTAGTTGGTAGAATGGTTGACCAGAATACATGAAGCACTAGGTTCAGTTCCCCACACAATGTACATTGGGCATGGTAGTTTATGACTGTAATCCCAGAATTTGGGAGATGGAGATAGGCAAACCGAGAGTTCAATGTCATTTTGCTGCAGAACAAGTTCAAGGGCAGTATGAACCCTTGCTGAAACCAAAAATGAGCAGGGTGATACTTGCCTTGGGTGGGTGGCATGGGAATTAAGTGTAGGGATGTCGATAAAGAAAGAACAGTGCTAGCCTACAATAATCATTTAACTAAAGTTGTTTATTGTTAGCATAGTGCTTGTCAATGCTCCCTTTCATTGGAAAAACAACTTGCTCTCGAAAATTAACCTCCTCAGGGCAAACATCTAGCTAAGGACACGGAGGATGCCAAGAACCGTGCCTCGTCTTGCTGATACGGGTTCCTTCTTGTGGTAATGCCTTACGCTACAGAGAAAATTTATCCCTGTTGTGAACTGCCATGCTTCTGTGGCTTGTCGAAGGAACTGGCAGTACGAGCTGGCCTTTCCTTCTGCGGTTGCTTTAACTTGTCGTTTCTGGTCAAGGCCCAACAGGCTTCGGAAGATTTCTCCCTGGGTCAGTTTGTTGGGCTGTCAGCTCCTCAGTGAAGAGTCTTCTGGATTCTTTCCTCCCAACCGTGAAGACCCGTGAGCATCCCATTACTGCTGGTTACCAAGACATCATAAAGGGCCACGGAAAGGCCACTTCTTTCACGATAGAATACTTTCTGTTCTCTATGCTGTTTGACTATATGCATTGCTCAGGGTTGACACATGTTTAGATATGGAGGAATCCCTCATCCTGGGGAATGCTATCTGAGATCGCCAGCAGAAAATGATTGGCCCCACAATTCCATATCATAGCAAGTGATAGGAGAGGCTGCAGAAAAGAGGTCTTGTACAAAAGCTCAGAGGCAGAGCAAGAAATAAACAGTCCGAAGACCTCAGAGACATCGGGATATCTGCCTGAATCACTTTTATTATCCACTTTTGGGGGGCTTAGACTCTTATAAGAGCTGTAGTTTTTATATACACACATGTAAACATTTATTATATATTATACTAGCATAATATAAACGTTAAATGTTAAAAATTAACTAAATCATGTTTTCTTTGAATATGCATACTGCATGTTTATATTGATGCATATATATCGGAATATATATAGAGAGCAACCATTGGAGCCCATAGTTAGGGTTGAGATCATTGACACAGAGAAAAGGCTGTCAGTCATAATGAATGGTGAAGTAGGATGTGGGCTTTAGCTGGGTGGTAGAGTGTTTGCCCTGCATGTAAGATGCCATTGGTATGATTTCCAGTTGAAATCACTGGGAGGTTAGTCCAGTGCTGGGCAATGGAGAAATGGTCTGATAAAGGAAATAGTTTTTGAAAACAGCAAGTATTATAAACCCATGTATATTGTTGGGGAGAGTATTAAATGTATAGTTATTATTGGTAAAAAAAAATATGGTGGTTTCCCAAAATGACTTAAACTTAGCATTTTTATTAGATCCATCAGTTCCACCCCTCAGATATGCAAGAATGAACTGGATGTAGGGACCCTGCTTTCTGTTTTACAGCCATGTTCAGTCTCTTTCAGATAACGAAAAGGTGGAAGCAACCCAGTCATTCACCAGTGAGTGAAGAGAGAGTCACATGAAGTCTGCATATACAATGGAATACTATTCAGCCCTGAAGGGTCTAACAGATGAACATTAAAGACATTGTGCTGTGGGAAAGTAGACAAAATTATAGAAAAAAAACTTGGCTCCATTTATAAGAAGTTTCTAGAACAGTGAAATTCATAAAGAGGATATGAGGAGGGCACCAAGGACTGAGCAAGTAGACAATAACGCAGAGCAACTGTTTAGTGAGCAGAAATTTTTAGTTTGGGAAGTGAAAAGATCTATAGGGGACAGTGGTGGTTACGTAACCTATGTAACCTGGTATGGTGGATTGAAAGAAAATCCCCCCGGGGAGTGACAGTATTAGAAGGTGTGGCCTTGTTTGAGGAAGTGTGTCACTCTAGGGGTGTGTTTTGTGGTCAGTTTTGCTCAGGCTTCCCTCAGGGTGACAGTCAGTTGTCTTCCTGTTAACCTGCCAGATGTAAGTACTCTCAGCTACCTCTCCATCACATCCGCCTTTACACCTCTGTGCTCTTTGTTGTGATGATAATGGACTGAACCACCCCAATTACGTGTTTTCTTTATAAATATTACCATGGTCATAGTGTCTCTTTACAGCGATAAAAAACCCTAACTCAGACATTTGGTATATTTAATGCCACTCTAATAGGCCTTGCAAAGAAATTCAAGATGGTGAATTTTATGTTACATATATTTTGTCCATCTTTTGAAAGCGTTTTAAAGAGAAGAAAGAAAGGGAGGTGGGGGGAAGGGAGATATTGAGTCACAAGAACAATGATACGAGCTGCACTACTCACATTTACTATTGGAAATATATTGGTTTGATTTAGTGTCTCTGCAAGGTAGAGGTTAAATATTTTATTTACTCTTTTCTGTGATGAGGCAACACGGAGTACTAGGGGAAATTGCATGTATTGTACAACAGTTTATCTTGATAAATATATTCTACAAGCTACCTCTAAAATAATACCAAATACTAGTGTCTGGATAGAAGATTTGGTCTGTTGTCGAAGCAGACAGCACACTAAAGGATTGGTTAAAAGCTTGTCAGGAAGAAAGGGGCTTGTCTAACACTAGCACATTCCTAATGGCGTTGTTTCTTATTTCCTTCAGCTGCACACTCACCCCAATACCTGCCAGTCATTTTATCTTGAGGAACGTATTTTGCCTTAGTGATGGTAGGATCTATCTGATGAAGAGGTGGTAGTTCTTTATCATGATGGAGTGATACAGTCTTGACGTTCACAATGCCTTCATCCTACCCGTTGACTGACCACCAGAGAGTGAAGTTCAGGTCAAATGCAACCTTACCACCAGCTCTAAATGCAAGTGCAGGCTACTGGGCTTAGAGCTCAGGTGTTCTTTGTTCTCATCCATCTGTCCGTCTGTCCATCCATCCATCCATCCATCCATCCATCCATCCATCCACCTGTCCATCCATCCATCTATCCATCCATTCCTCTATCCATCCATCAACCCATCCATCCACCCAACTGCCAATCCATCCATCCATCCATCCATCCATCCGCCAATCCATCCACCCATCTGTCCACCCATCCACCCATCCACCCAACCATCCATCCATCCACCCATCCACCTACCCATCCATCCATCCATCATCCATCCGTCCAGTGATTCAAGCTCCCTTTTATGTTTAGTTCTCCTTCCTTTTTTTTTTTTTAAAGGAAATACCCAGTTAAACAAGGAAAAAAGAAGAGAAAAAGGAATAATGACGAAGAAAAGAGCCAGGCTGAAAAATCATGCCAGACTGCTTTTATTTTATTTTTTCTCTATAGCACTCCGGGAAATTTTAAAGGGGGGAGAAAAGATTTAAGAAGTGATATTTTTGAACTCCAGCCAAAGGCAAGCCATCAAAATGGGACACTGTCTCTTTAAGTACAAGCTTATACCAGCTAAAGGAAATTAATTAAGTATCCAAGGCTGGTGTGGCGCCATGGGAAGAATACACAATCTAGGTCTCGCATGCCAAATCCGAAATGAAAATGAAGGTGATCGGTCATATTTGGCTGTTTTTTTAAGACAGAATATATATTTTCCAAAGTTGACTAAGCAATTACCAAAATTAAAGAAACTGGAAAAGTAAACAGTGGTAAAAAAAAATGTTTTTAACTTTTCTAGTGGGTAAATGAGCTCAAAAACGTGTGCCTTTTATTATCTTCACAACAAAGAGAAAGGAACAAAAATAAACAAAACAGGGGGGTCTCTAAACTCCTTAAAGCCACCATCTAGGAAAATTAATTTACGACCCTTGCAGATGGTACGGTTTCCAAAATCTTAATTTTAAAGTGGGTCAGGCTCCATCTAGGCTCTGAGGAAGAGGCATCAGCATGTAGTTCCATAGTTGGGGTTTGGGGAAGGGCTCCCCTTTCTGAGTTGTGAGTGTCCAACCTTCATTTACTTTGAAGGCTTGCTTGCAGCCACATGGGTTTACTCCTGTATCACCAGGTCCCATTCTTCACACCACTCAACTTGGACCCTACCGTACGGCAGGTAAAGAGCCTTGCTATGCGACCTTGAGTCTATGCTGTACTCTGGCAAAGAATTTAGGCAGAGAAGCTTCCATAAAGAGGTCAACTTCATGTCACAATGCATAACAAAGATACCTTGGGTTTCATTTTTCATTCAAAACCGCATCCAGAGATGGGTTTCTGCCATCCTTCTTCTTCAGTATGCTTGAGAACATCAGGAGCAAAGCTCCAGGGAAACCGCTTCTTTTATGGTACCTTAGCTGGAAGTGGATGCCAGGAGCAGCTCCCATCCATGGAGATCATTGCAGGCGTAGAAGGTACGAGGCAGCTGGCTTTGCGATGGGCAGGTTAAGTCCTGGTTTGAGGCAGACAGATTCGGTTTTGTAGGTGAGCTGGAACACGCTCTATAGATGCCCAGTTGCTTAACCTCTTCGATATTTAGTGAAGCCAGCTCTATCATGGGAACGAGAGTATCTATCTTGTCGGGTGTGCTTGTATCCTAGGACTACCCGACTGACTCATCATGTGGCTTCAGCCCACACGAATGTCTTTACCCACATTCTAGAATTTAGAAATTAGTATCGAGGTCTAAGTACAGCTGGATCATCTGAGGATTCTGGGGGAAGCATTTCTCCACGCTGCTCTCTTGGTTTCTAGTGTTGTCAACAATCCTTTATATTTCTCAGCTTAGAGCTACATCATCTCTCCCTCCCCTGCCCCTTTTGTCACACGGTCCTCCCTCTGCAGACTCAAATCCAATCCCTGGATCCCACACAGTGGGAGGAGAGAACTGACTCCAACTTGTTCTCCTACCTCCACACATAGCTATGGCACACAGGAGCCCTTCCTCCCATACAATAAATAAATAAAAACATGTGGAACATTAAAGAGGAGTTTTGAAAGTAGTATTTTGTCCCGTCCTTGTTGATATTTGAGAAACTTACTAACTTCTATGAAAAGATGATCGAAGGCAAACACTCACCTAAAATCTCTCTGATGATTACGAAACTGTAAAGAACGATCCCCCTTCATCTATGGTGGATCCGATCCCCAGAGTGTTAAGGTTCGTGGAAATGTGGTACACTGCGAGACTCACCTTTCCCCTCATTTCTCATCTTGAACTTAAATACAGATGGGTCGTTGTTGTCTGAACTTGGGAAGAAGGTCCATGTGATACACTGATGCTACGGTGTGTGAATGTGGATAACAGGCCATGTAATAATACACGGATGCCATGGCGTGTGATTGGCATATAACAAAGGATCATGAGGGCGAGAGAAGATAAGTGAGTGGTCCAAGGTCAGCCAGTGCGCATCACAATGGCTGAGCTGGTGCTTGAAGACCTGAGTGTGACCAGATGACTGTCCTCTTCAGTGTGCCTGTCTTTCTGTCCACACGAGAATTCAGCAAAGGTTCATCCTTTATTGTAAGCCACTGGTCAGAACTGTGAGCAGCTATTAGTAACATCTCATCAATAAGCCTCCTTTCATCTACCCCTTCCATTTAGCTCCCTGCTGATTTCTTGATTTTTCTTTTTGAGTTCCAATGTGTTCTGTTCTCTTTGACATCAGAGACCTTACAAGGAATGAGATAGTTTTATTTACCTCTTCCCTAAACTGCAAGGTCTTAGAAGAAAACGAACCTTGCCAAATAGGGCTCTCTCTGTCTTGAACCATAGGAAGAAGCTGTCAAGATGGTACTTAAAACAGACAGAGCTCTTAAACTACCAAGTGTGAAGCCATCAGGATGGTTGGGGAGGTCCAGGATGCTTACTTAGATCATCAAAGTGGAGTTCAAATCAGGCTTGCATTCTGGACCTGAGGACAGACTAATGTGTACCATTTCTAGGGTGCTGATAATCTGGTGAAACTTGGATAAAATGCAAAGCAATAATCAAAGAGCCAGTGAGGTAAGATCATTGGTATTGTTGGTGCCTGTGNTCCACCTACCCATCCATCCATCCATCCATCCATCATCCATCCGTCCAGTGATTCAAGCTCCCTTTTATGTTTAGTTCTCCTTTCCTTTTTTTTTTAAAGGAAATACCCAGTTAAACAAGGAAAAAAGAAGAGAAAAAGGAATAATGACGAAGAAAAGAGCCAGGCTGAAAAATCATGCCAGACTGCTTTTATTTTATTTTTTCTCTATAGCACTCCGGGAAATTTTAAAGGGGGGAGAAAAGATTTAAGAAGTGATATTTTTGAACTCCAGCCAAAGGCAAGCCATCAAAATGGGACACTGTCTCTTTAAGTACAAGCTTATACCAGCTAAAGGAAATTAATTAAGTATCCAAGGCTGGTGTGGCGCCATGGGAAGAATACACAATCTAGGTCTCGCATGCCAAATCCGAAATGAAAATGAAGGTGATCGGTCATATTTGGCTGTTTTTTTAAGACAGAATATATATTTTCCAAAGTTGACTAAGCAATTACCAAAATTAAAGAAACTGGAAAAGTAAACAGTGGTAAAAAAATGTTTTTAACTTTTCTAGTGGGTAAATGAGCTCAAAAACGTGTGCCTTTTATTATCTTCACAACAAAGAGAAAGGAACAAAAATAAACAAAACAGGGGGGTCTCTAAACTCCTTAAAGCCACCATCTAGGAAAATTAATTTACGACCCTTGCAGATGGTACGGTTTCCAAAATCTTAATTTTAAAGTGGGTCAGGCTCCATCTAGGCTCTGAGGAAGAGGCATCAGCATGTAGTTCCATAGTTGGGGTTTGGGGAAGGGCTCCCCTTTCTGAGTTGTGAGTGTCCAACCTTCATTTACTTTGAAGGCTTGCTTGCAGCCACATGGGTTTACTCCTGTATCACCAGGTCCCATTCTTCACACCACTCAACTTGGACCCTACCGTACGGCAGGTAAAGAGCCTTGCCATGGGACCTTGAGTCTATGCTGTACTCTGGCAAAGTCTATGGAAGGCAAAGAAAGAATTTAGGCAGAGAAGCTTCCATAAAGAGGTCAACTTCATGTCACAATGCATAACAAAGATACCTTGGGTTTCATTTTTCATTCAAAACCGCATCCAGAGATGGGTTTCTGCCATCCTTCTTCTTCAGTATGCTTGAGAACATCAGGAGCAAAGCTCCAGGGAAACCGCTTCTTTTATGGTACCTTAGCTGGAAGTGGATGCCAGGAGCAGCTCCCATCCATGGAGATCATTGCAGGCGTAGAAGGTACGAGGCAGCTGGCTTTGCGATGGGCAGGTTAAGTCCTGGTTTGAGGCAGACAGATTCGGTTTTGTAGGTGAGCTGGAACACGCTCTATAGATGCCCAGTTGCTTAACCTCTTCGATATTTAGTGAAGCCAGCTCTATCATGGGAACGAGAGTATCTATCTTGTCGGGTGTGCTTGTATCCTAGGACTACCCGACTGACTCATCATGTGGCTTCAGCCCACACGAATGTCTTTACCCACATTCTAGAATTTAGAAATTAGTATCGAGGTCTAAGTACAGCTGGATCATCTGAGGATTCTGGGGGAAGCATTTCTCCACGCTGCTCTCTTGGTTTCTAGTGTTGTCAACAATCCTTTATATTTCTCAGCTTAGAGCTACATCATCTCTCCCTCCCCTGCCCCTTTTGTCACACGGTCCTCCCTCTGCAGACTCAAATCCAATCCCTGGATCCCACACAGTGGGAGGAGAGAACTGACTCCAACTTGTTCTCCTACCTCCACACATAGCTATGGCACACAGGAGCCCTTCCTCCCATACAATAAATAAATAAAAACATGTGGAACATTAAAGAGGAGTTTTGAAAGTAGTATTTTGTCCCGTCCTTGTTGATATTTGAGAAACTTACTAACTTCTATGAAAAGATGATCGAAGGCAAACACTCACCTAAAATCTCTCTGATGATTACGAAACTGTAAAGAACGATCCCCCTTCATCTATGGTGGATCCGATCCCCAGAGTGTTAAGGTTCGTGGAAATGTGGTACACTGCGAGACTCACCTTTCCCCTCATTTCTCATCTTGAACTTAAATACAGATGGGTCGTTGTTGTCTGAACTTGGGAAGAAGGTCCATGTGATACACTGATGCTACGGTGTGTGAATGTGGATAACAGGCCATGTAATAATACACGGATGCCATGGCGTGTGATTGGCATATAACAAAGGATCATGAGGGCGAGAGAAGATAAGTGAGTGGTCCAAGGTCAGCCAGTGCGCATCACAATGGCTGAGCTGGTGCTTGAAGACCTGAGTGTGACCAGATGACTGTCCTCTTCAGTGTGCCTGTCTTTCTGTCCACACGAGAATTCAGCAAAGGTTCATCCTTTATTGTAAGCCACTGGTCAGAACTGTGAGCAGCTATTAGTAACATCTCATCAATAAGCCTCCTTTCATCTACCCCTTCCATTTAGCTCCCTGCTGATTTCTTGATTTTTCTTTTTGAGTTCCAATGTGTTCTGTTCTCTTTGACATCAGAGACCTTACAAGGAATGAGATAGTTTTATTTACCTCTTCCCTAAACTGCAAGGTCTTAGAAGAAAACGAACCTTGCCAAATAGGGCTCTCTCTGTCTTGAACCATAGGAAGAAGCTGTCAAGATGGTACTTAAAACAGACAGAGCTCTTAAACTACCAAGTGTGAAGCCATCAGGATGGTTGGGGAGGTCCAGGATGCTTACTTAGATCATCAAAGTGGAGTTCAAATCAGGCTTGCATTCTGGACCTGAGGACAGACTAATGTGTACCATTTCTAGGGTGCTGATAATCTGGTGAAACTTGGATAAAATGCAAAGCAATAATCAAAGAGCCAGTGAGGTAAGATCATTGGTATTGTTGGTGCCTGTGCGCATGCGTGTGTGCGTGCATGCATGTCTGTGTTTGTGTGTGTGTGAAAGTACATGAGTATGTGATGTATGTGTATATGTGTGTGGGTGTGCATCATGCATGTGCAGAGGTCAAAGGAGAACACTCTATCTTGAGGTTTTACTTTCTACCTTCCCCCTTAATCAGATGCTTTCCCTAAATGTAGAGCTGGAGGCCAGCGAACCCCAGTGATTGTCCTGTTTCTGTCACCCATAACCCTGGGTCTCCAGGCACATCCACAATTATGTCTTGCACCGGAGTGCCTCGTACCCACTGAGCCACCTCAGTAGTTCATTATAATTCCTGAACTCAGATAAATTCCTGGAACATTAATACCACCTCTGCCATCCCAGGAACCTGCTGATTAAGCAGTAAAACACTTGCTGAAACAGATTGAAGAAGCCCACGCTCCTCGCCCATTCCCTAACTGCTAATCACTTCATGCACTATTAGCACAGATGTGGGAACCACAGTCAGTCGGCACAGTGTCCAGCAGAAAGCTGCCAGAGCGGTGGTGCTCAGACCAAGGTGAACATGAGGCCCTTTTCAGGCTTTTGCAAACATCCAGCCTTCTGGGCATCTTCCCTGGAATATTGGTGAATGCATTAGTGTGGCACACAGCTCTGGGGCCAGGCTCCCTGGGCCAGCGCCAGAACTCCCCTCTCTACTAGGGGACTTTATGAAAAGCTCACTCCCCTGCTTCTCTTCTCCCAGATTTTCTGTGTCTACGGTCTTTCTTCGGACAGATAACTGGTGTTTTAGTGGGAGGGTTAACATTAGTCCTTACCCAACACTGAGGAAAAGCACAATTGCTTGTGTTTATTGGCAGGCGGGAGCCTCTGTGGCAGAACAGAACAAACTCTCTGAGAGACTGACAGACTTAGCTGAGAAAAATTGACTCAAATATTATGTGGAATTTTATACAGACAGAGTTCATCTCACACCATCACTGTTTAATTTCCCAATGTTTGTGAGAAGGAAAACAAACTTCTCTGTGTAAAAGTAAAGAAACAATTGATACTTTTATATTCAAGATAATTAAGGAATAGTTGTTGTAGTTTGAATGGAACTGGTTCCCATAATTTCATAGGGAGTGGCCATATTAGCAGGTGTGGCTTTGTTGGAGTGGGCGTGGCCTTGTTGGAGGAAGTGTGTCACTGTCGGGGGAGGCTTTGGGGTTTCCTATGCTCAGGATTCCACCCAGTAAGTCAGTCGACTTCCTGTTGCCTGCAAGATGTAGGACTCCCAGCTATATCCCCCTAAACCCTGACATGCTCCCCATCATGATAACAGACTGAACCTCTGAAACTGTAAGCAAGCCATCCCAATTAAATTTTTTTTATAAGAATTGTGTGGTAATAGTGTGTCTTCATAGTAAAAATACCTAAGACAGAAGTTGGTACCAGGATTGGGGTATTGCTATGATAGGCCTGACCATGTGCTTATTTGGAGGAATTTGGGCTAAGACAGCTGTGGTTTGTAATATATTATATACATATGTATATACACACATAATCTTTGTAAAAGTGATCTGGTCATTAAGGTTTTTAATATAGCTTTTAAACCTTATCTTTATCTTATGAAAAGTTCTCATTCCCCATTCTCATGTTGCCCAGACAGAATTATTCCCTTATTTTTGGTCCTTTAAGATATAGTATGTATCTATTAGGAGTTACACGTTATTCACACTGGGTCTGGTGGCTCACTCCTATTGTCTCAGACATGGAGGAAATAGTTTCGACAGTACAGAGATGAAATGACAAGTTATACTGCAGAAATAATATAGGTTAATTAAGATATAAGAACTAGTTAGGAACAAGCCCAAGCTAAGGCCGAGCTTTCATAATTAATAACAAGTCTCCATTTCATTATTTGTGAGTTGGAAGTCCAAAGAAAAAGCTGACTACACCATGGTGAATAGAACTTCCCAGTTATTTATATATAGTTACCCACATGTACTACTATTTACTACCATAGTTACCTATATCCAACCTGCACATGAATGGGCCTGCCAACAGCCAATTAGGATCAGGCAGAGGCTCTTTGTAGGTTGTGGTAAGGACAATAAAAAGCTAGAATTCTCTGTCTTCCAAGTCCGGGGCATGGTTTTCACCCACTGTTCCTGACTTATTTTGGTCCTGTCTGCTTGAAGGACTCTTCAAAACATGCTGATGACCTATCCGTGCATGGCTAAACTTGATCCATAGATTAGGAGAGTCTTTAACTTGAAGACTGACACTCTCTGGAGTGGTTTTTTTTTTTAATTTTTCATGCTTAAATAGCAATGGTGGTGGTGTTGGCAGTGGTGGTGTTGATGGTGTTGGTGGTATTGATGGCGGTGGTGGCAACTGTGGTGGTAGTGACGGCGGTGGTAGTGATGGTGTTGGTGGTATTGGTGGCGGCAACTGTGATGGTGGTAGTGCGGTGGTGGTAGTGGTGATGGTGGCAGTGTTGGCAATGGTAGTGTTGATGGTGGTGTTGGTGGTATTGGTGGCGGTGGCGGCAACTGTGATGGTGGTAATGGTGGTGGTGGTGGTCGTCGTGGTGGTGGTGGTGGCGGCAGCGGCAGTTGTGGTGGTGGCAGTGTGCATGTGTGGTAGGGGCAGAATCATGATTTAAGTGCTATGCATTTTTACTGTTTTAAAAGACTTGGTAAAATTTTTTAGTAAATGTTCTTTACTTTTATAAACTTTACATTTGAAGAAAATTCTACTAGTTAATACTGGTTGTCTCCTGGTGAGAGTCACATGTTAGAGAAGGAGAAGACTCATGGAGAGAGGAATTTATTAGAAATGTTTTAAAGTCTTTGGCACATAGTCACCACAGCAACATCAAGTCTAGGCTTTCTCTTTTGTAGAGCAAAACGAATACAGTGTTTTTTAATGCTACCTTCATCTCTGATAAGGCAATCTCTTATAAGGCACAAGGTTTACAGGAGTGGGAAAATGACAGTGCATTATGAAGATAGATATGTGTAACATGTAGCATGTAACATGTGTAACATATCAGATACATGTAACATGTAACATAGATGCAGAGATGAGGCCTAGATCTCAGGTACCTAAATTTGTTTAATAGTAGATGAAACTCACTGGGGAGAGAACCAGGAGAAACAAGACTGGGAGCAGGTTTCTTAAATATTATTTGGGTTTAAAAGCTGTGATGATGTGGATGAATCTAGAAGGAAATTGAAACTGGAAATCAGAGAAAGGAAGGATTTCAATGGGTTGTAGGAAAAATGATGTTTTATATGCAGAAAACATTCTGTAGTGGCAGTGTGAGTCTGGCTCAGCTGTTAAAGTCAGTGTCACACAAGCATGATGCCTTGAGTTTGGATCTCATGGTTCTGGACACTGTAGGGGTGGGGTAAAGAGAAGACTGCACCCGACAGGAGACGGTGACATATATTGGCCAGGGACATTGAATCTGGGGTCAGAAGGAAAAGGAGGGGAGGGAGGGAGAGAGGATTTTTTTTTTTAGCTCAGTCTTTACTTTTCACTTTGTGTTTAATGCATGGCCCCAGTCCATGATATGATCCAGGGGTTTCCCGTGTTTAGCATCAGTCTTCCCACCTCAGCTACCCTGATCAAGAATCTCTTTCCACACATGGCCACAATTTGGCCTCTTAGGTTAGGGTAGATCTTGTCAAGTTGAAAATCAATATTAACTATCACGGGAGGTAAGTTCAGACAGCAAGAAGCCACCAAAGCAACAAGGTCATGAGTCTTCCTAGAGAGGTAACTCATCCAAAATAATAATAATAATAAAAGCACCAAAGACTCCTTGATTTGCTACATGGTGGTAAGAACACAGGAAAGGGATTGGAAGCAGGGAGAAGGCATGAGCCTGGCACTTGTTGCCTGTGGAATTCTGTGTAACAAGTCATTTTGTGCCTGGATTCCACCTTCCCTGTCTTCAGTAAGAGGGCACTTAATCCTCCCTGAGAGGTTCCCATGACAAGTTAAAAGGGCAATACTCAATAAAATGAAGCACTTCCATCACAAGGGGCATGATGCGTGCTAATAAATGTTCCCTTTCTTGTTTCTTTGCTCAGTTTTACTTGCCTTATTTACTTTCAAGTGTACAGGCAGATCTTCTCAGTGGCTTGTTCTGTGTACTGCCAGCTCCGTAGGAACACTGGGTATTTAATTAATGTCACCCAGATCATACATCAACTGAGCTTCAACGTGAAACCCTGAAGAGTTTGCACGTGGGTGTGACACAATCAGACTCCTGTTAGATTGCGGTGTTCAATGTCTCTGGTACAGAAGTAGGGTTATGTAAGAAAAAAAATGTGAAAGCAAAGGAAGGTATCTAGTTAACAGGATGGGGTCCTTGGAATAGCAAAGACTGTGCAGAAAAGGGATACAAGACCATGGAAGAAATTTTAGGTGGGTGGGTGGGGTTTATGAGTGGCATTAATGAACAGTACTAGTGGGTAAACAGGACAACTCATATTAAGATAAGACCAGCAAGTTGGACTTGGGCACTCAGTGGGATGAATCTTGTCCTTCTCCAGGAATGATCTCTATGACCGAGTAAAGAACCACATCACCAAGCAAAACCAAAGATCGGAAATACACGCCGTATGGATCTGGAGGGTTTCTTACCGTGAGGCACGTTTCAAGTCACTTGTACACATGATCTACACAAGCGAACATGAACTACATGAAAAGGTTTGTCGGATTTTAGGTGAGAACTCACTAAGATAGTTCTGATCCAGGGCTGACATGCTAGCTCAGTGTTTATGCTCCATCTCTGTTGCCGTGGACAGAACAGCCAGACAAAGGTAACTTAAGGGAGCAAGGGTGTTCATGCTTGCAATTCCAGGTTATAGTTCGTCCATAAGCATGAACTTGAACTAACTAGTCACATCTGCAGTCAAGAGCAGGGGAAAATGAATGCATGTACGCTTAGTGCTTAACTCACATTCCCCACTCTCGGAGAGTCCAGGACTCCATGCTTAGGGAATGGTGCCACCCACCGAGTGCTGGGTCTTTCACATCTACTAAAGAAATCAACACAGTCTGCCACAGGTCAACCTGATCTAGCCAATATCTCATTGAGACACAAGTAATTCAAGACTGTGTCAGCTTGGAAATTAAAAGCAGAAATCATATTAAGTAAAGTACTCTGATTGCAAGAAGGGGGTATGGGCTCAGTGCCCTAGAACTCATGTTCAAGAAGCCAGATGTGGTGGCACACACTGATCCTAACGTTGGGGAGCTGGAGACAGTGGATCCCCGAAGTTCATTGGCCAGCAAGCATAGCCTATTCGGCAAACAGACCCCAGGCCATTGTGAGGCCTTTTCTTAACCAAACCAAACCAAGTCAAACGCAAACCACAACAGAAACTAGAGAGATTGGTTCAGCATTAAGAGTGCTTGCTGCTCTTATAGAGAGCCTGAGTTTACTGCTGAACACCCAAGGTCAGCCACTGCACAGCCACCTCTAACTCTAGCTCCAGGAAATCCGACTCCCTCTTCTGGCTTGCACGGGCAAATATATTTCATGTGCACATAGCCCCGCACAGACACAAATGCATAAAAATGAAAATCAAAAATCAAATAAATACCATAAAAATCAAATCAAGGAAACAAAAACAGTAACGACAACAAACCAAGGTAGACAGCTTTTGAGAAACAATAGCCGAGGTTGTGCTTTGGCCCTCACAACCACTCCCACGGCATGTGCACATGCACCTGTGTACACAGTGAACCTGCACAGACATACGTGTGCATGCACACACACACACACGCACACACACACACAGGCGCGCGCACACACACATGCACGCACACACACGCACGTGCGCACACAGACGCACATGCACACACATGTGCGCACACACACGCACACACACGCGCACACACACGTGCACGCACACACACACGTGCACACACACATGCGCACACACACACACATGATATTCCAGAGTCAAGCATCAACGTGCTTCATTTCACAGTGCTTTTTTTTCTATGTATACCATCAACCATGCAAAAGCTCCCTGCATTTTGACGTGTGTCATTTACAGCGAAAGTTGTCGCAGGAAGCAAGCAGCCTGGCTTGCATTCTCTCCAGATGATGAGAGCTCAGCCCGGGCTACTGTGGGCAAACAGCAGGAAACCTGGATTCCTCTGGGTGGTTTTTCTTCCGTCTGTGTTTGGACTGTCATCTTTTCAGCACGTAACAAAAGGAACGGACTTTCCTGTGGCTTTGATGGACCCAGGACGGTTGGAAAGTAAATCGTTGAAGGGTTTTGTGATGAGATTGAAGACGACTGTTGATACGCTGCACACCACATTGTATAAACCAAAAGCTTAGTAGACAGAGACTGTCCCCGCAGTGACCTCAACAGCGGACTACCAGATGTGGCTGCGGAAGGCTCTGTGGAGGGAACTATCTCAGCTTCCTGAAGATCAGAGTTGGAACTTTTCCTGGATAATTCACATGCACACACTGGACACACCACACACACACGCACACACACACGCACACACACACACACACATACACACTCTTACACTTGGCACAGTGGGCTTCTGATAGCATCTCCTTACGTTCCTTGTCTTGACTGGAGGTAACTGCGCACCTATATCCAGTTTAAGGATACACAATAGGTTTGAAAAGACAGGATCTTTTTCCTCCACCAGAGGAAGATTAATTGGTACATTATCACGAGAAAATAATAAGGCTCCTTTTTGTGGGTTCCGGGCTAATGGCACATCGAGGTAGGAAGGGGGAGCTGAGCCTGAGGTCTTAACTTTATTTTTTATTTATTTATTTATTTATTTATTTGGTTTTTCGAGACAGGGTTTCTCTGTAGCTTTGGAGCCTGTCCTGGAACTAGCTCTTGTAGACCAGGCTGGTCTCGAACTCACAGAGATCCGCCTGCCTCTGCCTCCCGAGTGCTGGGATTAAAGGTGTGCACCACCACCGCCCGGCCCAGGTCTTAACTTTATAGACATAAAGTAGCAAAGGGTGCAAGAGAGTTTCACACCTAGCTGGGGGCACCTATTCCTTAGGTCCCTCGTGATTCTTTTCCATTTTGTCATAGTGCGCTGTGTCTCCTCTTGATTGCTTTTCATCGGTGGACGGGAGTGGGGTGTGAACTACACCCCACAGACAATAATCTGGAGAGTCCTTTCTTGTGTTAAGTCTGTCAGTCAAGTTCAATAAATGCCTTTGGATTCTTATTATGACTTAAGAGCAGGGCTAAATATCACAGACAGAAAGCTTAAGAATTTTCTTCTCCCTCTCAATGACTCCAAATGAATGCAGATAAACCTTGGAAATAATGTGAATCTTTGCAAACGTTGGTAAGCAGCTACGGTATAATTAACATGTCTAAACACGCGAGTCACACTTAACTATGTTTCCTTTAAGAAGTTCTAGATACCAAGAATCTCATTGTTGTACCTGGTCTACATTGGCAAGGGTTTATTTGTACCAGGAATGAATAATGAAAGCCCTAAGCTGATTAATGAACACTATATTCTTCCTTTTTCTTTTTCCTTATTTAAATTGTAAACAGTATGCCTTAGGAGGAACTGGAGAAAGAAAGACGAGTCCAAAACAAATAATTGCCTTCTCTCTTCATTTACAACAAGGATCAGAGAACACTTCGTTTTTCCTTCTCACTTGAAAAAAAAAAATCCCTCTTCATTCTCCAGAAAATTTTAATGGTAAAAAATAATTCCCCTGGTCCCACTCCCATCGTTAATAAGGATAGAACGCACTGGGTTTCTGGTCTCAGTCTCCTGATGGCTTCTTTTCGTTCACGAATGAGGAATGCTAACTGCGCTGTGCTGTAATGAGCCATGCCCAAACTACTGTTTTTTGGTCCACTGTTTATTTGATGTCTTTATTGTAATGAACCTCAGATGGTTGGTGTTTACACTGGTACTGTGCTGGGAGACCACGCTGGGAACCGTTCTAATTAGCTGCAAGTGGAGCTCAGAATTAGAATGGAGGAAAGAACAAATTTTTAGTAACGACTTTAAATTGAAGCCCTCATTTATTTTCATTATGGCCAGACCAGAAGCTAGCTAATGTTTCCCAGCTCTTTCCGTGCAGGATCTGCACGGCCGCTCAGTGGAGAAGGACTTGCCTGTTTCCAAAGCCCTCCGAGTCCAGGGCTCCCGGAAAGTGCTGCCTTGTGAAGGTAAGGCTAAAGGAAGACACCCCCACTGGGACTGTGGGGCAGCTCAGCTCGACCCGGAGCTCTGCTTGGCGTGGACAGTGGACAATCGTGGAGTTTGAGCTCTGTGACCTAATGGTATCCTTTTCTGCTTGGGGAAATTCTCAGCAATAAAATTGTTTGGTGTTCATCCCAACCACCAATGAATGGTGCCTGAATCCTCTGCATAGGACACAGGACACAGCCTTAGTGGGCCAGTGTTTGTGTGTCTCCTGGATCTGTGGGCCTTCGTCTGTGGAAGTAGTTCATTGATGAGAAGTTTTGAATTCTCGAGTCACATTTGATATTTTGGTATCTCTAACGGACTCTGCACAAGATGATGTTATTTTAATAGTTAAAGCCTGTGATCAGATACCTTCCAAGGCTTGCTTTGGGATGTGATTCTAGTATATGAATTGTTCCCGGCCCTCCCGCTCCCCACCTACCCCACTGCCCTCCCCCTGCTTCCTTAAGATGGGGCAGGATA
>JAQHUG010000141.1:2649828-2673853 GCA_028555095.1 Dicrostonyx torquatus | reverse complement strand
CCGAGTTCAAGTCCCGCAACACACACTGAAACAAACCATCAAACAAAACCCCCAAATACACCATGGAAGATCTGCTGAGTGTGACTGCCCCCACTTCTAATTTCAGTGCAGGTGAGGCAGAAACAGGGCAAACCCAGGGTCTACTGATCTATCAACCTAGTCAAATTGATGAGTCCCAGGACCTTGTCTCAAAACACAAGGTAGACAGTATCTTAAGAACTACACCCAAGGTTGACCTCTGGACACGCACCGGTGAACATCTCCCCAGCCACCCACCCACAAGCCACCATAGCCTCTGTGTTCAGTTTATACGAAGAACTCTACTCTAGGGGATAGTAAGTTCTCACTCTCTGCATTGAACAAAAATAGTGCCTGCTTCCCCAGTAGATGGATTCTGATCCAGCCAGATGGGACCATTCTTTCTTTTAAGTTTAGCACGACTGACACAAAACAGGTTTGAAAGAAGGAAGACTCAGCTTCACTTTGGCCAGTTCTGGGGTGTAGGGAGGAAAAGCAGCCACACACAGAAGATCTGTGGAAGGAAAATCTTGGTTGGATGTGAACTTAGACCTCACTAAGTTGGTCCATGGGAACGAAGATCAAGAAATGCCAAAGGACACACTGATGCAGCGATGTTTTATGTGGTCCATGCAGGAGACATAGCACAAGTGCTGTGGCCCCTCCTGTCTGTGTTCCTTCTGACCCCAGGCAGACTCCAGATTCTCAGCTAAGTATGGGACAACAGGAATGAGTCTGGAGGCAGCCCAAGATTTTCAGTGGGGTAAGGCTGAGGTTTTAGTCTTAGTTTGTTTCTTCTAGAGACTTCTGCCAATTGTTCCATCATCAACTTGGGAACAAATCTGAATATGTAGAATAGAGGTAACATACACACATTATTCTCCTAGGCTTTTTATAAACCAGCACCATGCAAGTGGAGGGTGACTTTGAGATGCTTTCTACGAGGCTGTGACCGTGGCAAAATTGGGATACAATCGATTCTGTGGTACAGAGCATGCGCCTGGTGAACCCAAGAGAATCTTGCCCCAATTATCCTCCCCCAGTATCAATACCAGCAAGATCCAGTGTCTTATATTTGTACCTAATGTGCTAGTTTGGATTCTTGTTGCCACTTGGACACTAGACCAACTACCAGATTGTCAAAGTTAGATGAAAGATCCAGCTTTGGTTTTGGCACAGTTGTGTGGCACATCCTTCCAGTGTCTGTCTTTTTTGATAAGTGAATGTGAGTCTGTCCTCAGGTACTTTCTTCTCATATATATATGGGGGTGTGTTGGGTGTGTGGGGGGTGTGGGCATGTGGGTGTGCACACGTGTGCACGTGTTCACATGAGGAGGTATGTGTATGGAGGTCAGAGGTTGAGGTCAGAGGACCTTCTCTAATTCTTTTACAGCCTATTTTGTGAGGCAGGGTCTCTCACTGAATTTAGAGTTAATCAACACAGCCAGACCTGGTCTCTGTTCTGCAATTATTGGTTCACAAATGAGATACCTGGCATTTTAGGTGGGGGGGGGGGAAGGATCCAAACTCAGGTCCTTGTCCCTGCACAGCAAATACATTTACTGACTGAACCATATCCCCCGCCCTAGTTTCCCCTCTTCTGTCAGTATAGTTTTCTCTCTGAGCCCAAGAGCAGCCCTGTGCCTGGCCAGTACCATCCAAGCCAACCTGTGTTCCTCACAGTTTGTTTGCTAGGTCCTTTGAAACTCTTTTGTTAATGTCAGAGGCTTCTCCAGATTTCTAGGTAAACACACCAGACAATTTTAGTAGACACGGTTTTGAATTTTTAGTTATGACTTAGATTTCTGGAATCTTTGCAGTTGTACCCATATAAAACTGGGGTTCTGATACACAGACTTTTATGGGATTGAATGCGAAATGGACACTAAGCGCCTCATGTCAGCACGATGTATTGCAATACCTTTCTTCATCTGCCATGGTCAAAGGCTGGTACCCTGAGCAGGACGAACGCTGGGGCTTTATAGTGCTAACTCTTATATGGAAATAAATTGAAAGAAGATCATGCGTATACTTTTTAAACAGCATTTTTTTATGATCATAAAGTAATGGATACACCCTATAAACCTACACAAAGTAAAGAGAAAAATATAACAGGCACCAGCCAGTCACAACCATCCCTGTGCAGCCCAGCAGGGAATAGTTTTCAATTCACATTCGTATACTTGGAAGGACATTTTTAAATATGAGCTTTGTTTTAAAACCTCTTTGCTCATCCTTTTGTGGTATAATTTGTACAGAAGACCGTTGTCCTTTTACAAATGCATCTCGTTCGTGAGGTTATTAAATATACACTCTCATACCCACCAACATAATCATGATACAGATCTACACTGGACTAGAGAGATGGTTCAATATTACAAATGCATCTCGTTCTTGCAAAGGACCCCGTTAGTTCACATCTGTCAATAACTCCAGTTCCAGGGGATCTGACACCCTCTAATGGCCATGATGGGCATTGCACACACATGATGCACAGACAGCCATGCAGTCTAACACTCATATACATAAAAATAAGTCAGTTGCCGGGCGGTGGTGGCGCACGCCTTTAATCCCAGCACTCGGGAGGCAGAGGCAGGCGGATCTTTGTGAGTTCGAGACCAGCCTGGTCTACAAGAGCTAGTTCCAGCACAGGCTCCAAAGCCACGGAGAAACCCTGTCTCGAAAAACCAAAAAAAAAAAAAAAAAAAAGTCAGTCTAAAACATTCCTTAAATTGTTCCTTATCAACCCCTGACATCAAGGAATTACTGCCTTGTCTTGTTCATTTCTGGTTTATAAAATATATCTGATTTTGTGTGTTGATCTCAGGTTTTGCAACTCTGCCAAATCTATTTGCATATGTAAATACTTATATCTGTTTTAATTTTGTATATTTTCCAGGATTTCCTCTATATGGGATCATACTATTTGTCTTAGTCTCTGTTTTTTTTTTTTCTGTAATGAGACACCATGCACCATGACCAAAGCAACTCTTACAGAAGAAAACATTTAATTTGGGGCTTGCTTACAGTTTCAAAGGATTCATCCATTATCATCTTGACAGGAAGCATGGCCCCAGGAAGGTAGCCATCAATGAAAGCCTATCTCCTGATGCTCAAGAAGAAAGGTGGGCATGTGGGGGTTGGCTGTTGAAACTTCAAATCCCACCCACCAGTGATACACTTCCTCCAACAAGGCCACACCCATTCTAACAAGCCACACCTTCAATCCTTCTAATCCCCCAACAGTTCTACTTCCTGGTGACTGAGGATTTAAATATATGAGCCTATGGGGTCCATTCCCACTCAAACCACCATACCATCCACATGCAGAGATAGTTGCTTGAGTCTACAGGTTTTCTTCATTTGTTTTATTTATTTTTCTTGTCTAATTGCTCGGGCTAGATGTTCCAGCAGGATGCTGTACAGTAGCAGGGAGTGCAAACACCCCAGACCTATTTTTGATACTAAGGGAGCCTTCCATTCTTTCACCTCTAAGCAGGATGAACCCATGGGCCTTGCATAGGTGGCTCCCATAACACTGTTGGAGGCCTTTTCTAGTCTTAGTTTTGTTTTTTAGTGTCTTTTTGAATCAGAGAAATTTGGGGAAGTAGTATGTCTATAGACTTGTCTAAATGGGCAAAAATAAAGTCGAAGCTAATTTTCCCCCACATGAATGTTCACTATAGGGTGAAGTTTAGAGGGAATAATTATAGAAGTTAAGAGATGTGTAACAATGGGCCTGTGGTCATGGAATTCAAGGGTCTTACTACCACATTCTCCACTATTCTGAAATAGATATTCTGAATAGTAGGGTTTTTTTTTTCTTTTTAAAAATCAAAATATAGTCTCTTATATGCCAGGCTGGCCTCCAGCTTACTACATAACTGAAGATGATTTTGTATGTCTGCCTTCACGTGCTAAGTGTAGGGGCTCCAGGCATGCACCACAATGCCAAATTTATACTGGCCTGACATTTGAACCCAGGGCTTTGTGTATGCTAGGCAAGCCCTCTACCGGCTGCAGTTCCAGTCCTTGGAATGAACTTTTGAAGACAATTGGAGGATCATCTAGGTGGTCACACTTTGCAGGGTTGGGGCTAAGTTGTCTAAAGGATGTACTCATTCAAGACCAGTGTGTTATAGCCATTGTACGCTCTGCTGTAGCCAGGGTTACAGGTTCAGAATCAAGGGATGGAGCTACTGACTGTTAACCCTTTTTGATTTTTCTTAAAAGCAAGTCTTTTTTTTTTTTCCTATTTCCAAAATCTAAGACCTTTCTGGGTTAGATATTTTAACCAATGGAGGAAATGCTTTCACCAGGAAATAAACCTGATTCCAACAACTAGAATTAAAACGAATACTAAGCCACATCAAAGCTCCCCAGCTTCTAAATCAACAGGCAATGAGGAAGGTGGTTGCGCTGGCTGGGGTGATGGATCTTAACGATGAAGAAGATGTTGGATGACTAGTGCATGGTGGAAGAAAGAAATTGCAGTCTGGAAGATAGATCATTTAGGGCATTCCTTGATACTAGTATGACTGTCTCTTAGGATCATGCCAATGAGAATGACAGCAAAATGAAAACAGGGATCCAAATGCCGAAGACTCTTCAAGAATGGAAGTTCATCTAATCGGTAGAGACCCACAGTTAGCTAAATTGCTTCCGGAAGGTGAAAGGAACATCAAATGCGTAGGGAAAGAACACAGTTCCAAACAACGCATGAGCACATACTCAGCAGAAATGAATTCTGGAATTATCGAGAGTGCCCATCCTCATTTTATCACATCACATAAACTGCCTGAATGTAGACACTGCATGAGGTACCTCACAGACACGCAGTCAGGGAGACAGCAGGAACAAAAGAGGGAAATGAGCCCCATTTGCTGTCCGCGAGGGCTCTCTGAGTGACCTCACTGTAGGTAGAGGGACCAAAGGGGTGGCCTGAGTGAAGGAAGTGGAAAGCAGAAGTTCAAATGCCTGAAAGATGGAGGAAGGGTGCACAGAGAGCGTTGAAGGTCTGCAGAGGGGTGTCTTCAGGGATCTGTGTGATGCTCGTGCTTCTTAGCGTGAGCTGGTAAAGCCAATCCTTCTCCCCCATAGTCTCTTGGAAGGAAAGCCAACAAACTGTTTTAAATGTAAATACAAATTATGAGCATTTTCCATGTCATTAAATAGGCTTGTGAAATATGATTTTAATTACTGCATATGTTTCCATCGCACACCTGGCTCAGCTATTTTCTCATTTGGTCAGAGTCTTTGAACTTCGACTGTGGTGTTTTGCTTAGAGAAAAAAAGAAACCCATAGGTCAAGGAAAAGAGCAGCCTACCTTTACCAGTTTCAGACTTTGCATTTGTGTTTAGAAGGATCCGGCATCTATTTGCTTGATTATTGTGATTTTTTTTTTGTTGTTGTTGTTTTGACACGAAATTCTTTATCTTGAATTGATTTTCATATTCTGTGTAATTTTCATAGTTTGGGTTTTATGTGGTTTTCTCCACCATAATGAAAAGGAAGGCTATGTACAGGAGCATTCAGAATATAAATCTGTTCTCATCCACATTTTCTCTTTCCTTATCTCCTGTAATGTGCTTGCTGATTTATTTCCTGTATCGAGAACTTTGCCATTCAAGGGCTGAAAGTCATGGTGGCAATCAACATTGTTCCATCTTAACCATAGTAAAATGATATTTGGGCATTAACCAATAAAATGAATGAAGTAATGTGGCAACATCGAGGCTGATGCTTAGATCATGTCTCTTGTTCAGAAATGCAGAATGATTTTAGTCAAATTAAGTCCATTTATGCAAAACATAATTAGTCTCAAGTTATATCCAAGTATAAGATCAGCACTAGGTTTTAAATAATGAACGTAAAGATTGATTGATATTTTCTATACTATATTAAAATTGTAATAGTTTTAGTTATATAGTTATATTAAAATAATATTAACTTTACCCCCTTTATTAATAAGGTTTATGCAGATTTAAAACCATATGTGTGGCTCACATTTGTGAATTACTGTTCTGTCTCTTGGACAACACTCTCTGTGGCCATCTCAGACCAAATCTCATTCCATCCCCCCCTTTTCCTACAGAAAAATAAAGTGGCAATGCAGCAAGTTGAAACAAGACAGTGCTTCTCTGTCCATCAAATTTCTGCTATTGAAGTTTTTGTAATGTTTGTGTGTGAGTGTTTATCTGCACATATGTATATGTACCACATGGGGGCAGTGCCTGCAGCAACCAGAAGAGGGCACTAGATCCCCCAGAACCAGAGTTACAGATCCATGTGAACCACCACATGAATGCAGGGAACTGAACCCTTTACATGCTCAACACAGACACAATTCCAGCATCAAGTCCCACCCCTAGTTTAGGAGCTACAGAGAACCGATAGCTTGGGGAAGACAAAGGCCAATTTTCTTTAAGGGTGTGGCTCTAGGTAGGTCAACCAAACTCAAAGGATAGCCATATACCCAAGGAGAGTACAAGTTTGACTTTGATGGGCTTTATAAAGGCCACAAAGTTGGGTGGGTATGGACAGGGGATGGATCTTGGAGAAAATGTGTAGTAAGAGGTGTGGGCTATGTTCCCAGCACCTAAGAGGAGGGCGGGCCACCCGGCTCTCAACCGCTGGACTAGCTTACATTCAAAATAACCACACGAAAATGATATTCATTTAAATACTGCCTGGCCCATTATCTCTAGCCTCTATCTGCTAATTTTTACATCTTATTTTAACCCATATCTAGAAATCTGTGTATCACCATGAGTCGTGGCTTACCGGCATGAGTCTAATCTATGTCCATCCCAGGTAGGAGCATCATGGCATCTGCCACACTTCCTTTCTTCCCAGCCTTCTGTTCTGTCTACTCCACCCACCTAAGGGCTGACCTATCCTACAGGCCAAGGCAGTCTCTTTATTAACCAATGAAAACAACACAAAATACAGAAGATCCCTCCTACACCAAAATTGTGTGAGGGGATTTATGTGATCAAAATACACTGCATGAGATTGTCAAAGAATTAATTAAAAAGATAACTAGAACACTGATTGCCACCGTGAGAAAATGTCTGATGGAAGTGATGCAACAATTTTCCTCTGTCTCACGAGACTTTAAGACATGAACTTTTTATTTTTTAGCTGACAGTTTCTAAATTGAGGTCTGACAAACTACTATATAGTTACTAATTATCTCAAACAATATTCCATTCTGGAAATGGGATTCAACGAACAGGCACACACAGAAGCAGCCACTCTTTCAAACACCTGCATGACTGGACAGATATGCACATGAAAATGAAGGAATGCTTTTAGAAGGCAACCTGAACACCTAACAGTTTAGGGAAAAGCATATGATGTGTGGGCTGTAGTTTCTTTTTTTATCTTTAAGATTTTTCAGGAAATGGGAAATAGTGAAAAAAAAATCATACCCCTCAAGTTGTGGTAACTCAAGACATTCATCCATGGTCTAAAAGGGACTAACAAGAACTTTACTTCTTCTTGGGGTGACATTGAGCTACTCAATGTCTTACAAGAATAGCTTTTGTTTTTCTCTCTCTCTCTCTAGTGAGAAAGAGGTACTTGGATTTAGACTGATTTGGTATGATCTCAGTGTTTGGTCATCCTTTGCAATGACAGGATATGTTCTACCTGTAGAAGGGATAAAGTTGGAACTAGACAGGAATCTTGAGATTCATTTTCTGACTCAGATAATTATCACAATATCTTCTAAACTTTTAAAAATGACAAACATTTTTATTTTGTCTACTTGTCACAACTTTATTAAAAATAAAAATAGAGTGGGAGGATTGGATGAGAAAACATTTTCCTACTGCTTTGGGTTCCTAATTTACCCCACAAAATGAAATCAAGTTTATAAAAACAGTAACATCTATTTAAAAGCAAGAGTATAATTTTAATCTTTCAAAGTGGTCTCGGATTTTGAAGGAAAATTCAGTCCAGTTCTAATTTCAATTGGAAAAATACAACCCAATTAGAAAACATCTCAGAGGAAGGTGTGAAATAATTGGAAGTTTGAAATAACAAATCAAGTCGTGGAGGCTATGCAAAGATTTAGTTTTTACCAAGACCACAAATTATCAAGGTATCAAAATATCAGCTCAGGTCTCTAAAAATCTGTTTAAGACAAAAATAAACTTAAATTGAAGCCTAAAGAGTACCCTTCCCTGGAAAAAAATTTGTTGTAATTTGAAAACTAATTACCCTCAATTTATAAGTTAAATAGTTGGCCAATAAGACACATCTATGGCCAAAAGCTCCACTTTCCTAATGAGAAACAAATCATTGAATCCTTGTCTTCCTGATACTGCCTTTGTAAGTGGATCCCTTAGCTGTGGCCCTGCTTTCTATTTATAAAATATGCAGATTACTTCTCAGCAAAGACATAGAATTCTACTTAGTCTTAACAATACAGATTATTGCCTTTAGTAACTTGAAGTCCAGCTATAGATATGTTAAAACAATTTACTGTGATAATTAAGTGTCATTGTTTGAAATGAATACAAATGACAATTGTCATATGGTGAGTCTATTATATTTGGGCCTATCATAGATGTAGGTGAACTCCTTTACCGCTATACAGTTAGATTTTTTTAAAAAAAAATCATTAAAATATGGGTGTGGGGACATATGCCTGTGATCTCAGCTTTGGAGAGATTGAGGCAGGGAGCTCTTGAGCTTTTCATCAGTCTGGGCTATGCAATGAATTCCAGGTAAATCTGGGACACCTAGCGAGTCTCTATCATCTATCTATCTATCAATCTATCTATCTATCTATGATCTATCATCTCAATAAATTTATAAATAAATAAAATTTTAAAATAAAGACAAGTAAATGAAATCATTAAGTTCTTTTTCTAGATTATTCTCCAGGATCGGTGTAGAGGGAAATTCATAAGACTTTCTTCTCCACCATCTATCACACTCTCTATTCATTACTTTTCTGTTGCTCTGATGACACACCATGACCAAAGCCATTTACAGCAGGATAAGTTTATGTTACGAGAGAGAGAGAGAGAGAGAGAGAGAGAGAGAGAGAGAGAGAGAGAGAGTCCACAATGGGAGAGGAAGCATGGCAGCAGGTGGCTGGGGTATGTGTTTTCACATTTCACCACCCCAGGAATCCCAGAAAGAACCAACGAGAAATTAGCTCTGAATGAAGCTGTAACTCCCCCAAACCACTCCAGTGGCATACTTCCTCCAGCAGAACTCTGTGTTCCAGAAGTTCTATCACCTCCTGTGATGATCTGAATAAAAATGGTCCCCTAAGCTTATAGATATCAATGCTTGGTCACCATGGAGTGGCAGTATTAGGAGGTGTGACCTTGTTAGAGGAAGGGTGTCACTGGGTGTGAGCTTTGAGGTTTCAAAAGCTCAAGTCAGGCCCAGTGGTTCATGCTAATGGACTAACCCTCTGAACCTGTCAGCCAGCCCCAATTAAATGTTTTCCTTAATAAGAGTTGCACTAAAATCCCTACCTAAGACTCCCCCCCACCTCCCCACCCTAACAGCCTCAGAATGTCTTGAACTACAAATGGATTTATAGTCTATCAAGTATGGCTTTGTGTTTGCTCCATAAGGAGCCTGCAGTCTTGTTGGAGGTCTTGTTTCATTATAAAAACAAAAAAACAAGACAAAACAAAACCATTAAGTTCAATGCCCCTTTTCTCTTTCTTCTTTACTTTCTTAAATGGTCATTTTGTGTTGAAACCATTTTGGAGTCCTGGCCTCCAGCTTCTCTTCCCTGCTAGACACCTCTATTTAAGAATTTATCATGAAGCTTTATGAGTCCCTATATGTCTCCTGAAGCATACCGGACCATGTTCACATAACCAAGAGAGGTAGCACATCATGAACAAGGATTAAGAATGGGCTTAGCCCACACTGCCTGGATTTGAGGACAGCTATCCAGACTATACACTAAGGCTCTGACAGCAAGGAAGATACCCAATAGGATGCTTTTGGGAGCAGTTGCAATTTCATAGAACTGTTGATATATCTAATATAAGGTCAACAATACCTTAGCTAAATAATTAAAAATGAAATGGATAAAGAAAAAATGATAAAGTAAGTTTTTATTAAATTTCATTCATTCATTAATTTTTAGATATCTGATAAACATGAGAGCATGTCTATGGGATTCGTCATATGTATTATCACAGGGAGGAATATGAAGAGAATTTTGTTGAGAGATGACCTACCGTGTCATCCTATCTCCCACAAATTCTTTCTTCAGGATAAGCCTCTTCATGTTTGCATGTCCACAAACCCTTATAAATAGAACAATGAAGCTGTTTTCTCAGATTGGTGAAAACCCAAATGTCTTTGGGGCTCATGAAACTACTTTAAATGTTATAAGGAAGATGCAACTCAAAGAAGTGTTCCATTTTTTATAACCACTCTTGCCACATTTTTATAAAGATTTTTAACATTGTTACTGTTTTTGTTTTGCACTGTTGTATAGGTGAGGTCCCTCTGTGTCTCAGCACCTGCTCCCAAATAACCACTCAGAGACTTACTAATTATTAATGCCATGCCAATCTTTCAGGCTTATTACTAACTAGCTCTTACAATTTATACTAACCCATCTCTGTTAATCGATGTGCTGCCCAGAGGCTCGTTGCTTTTACCTCTCCTGCATGTCCTGCTTCCTTTCCTTCTGGTGCTTGACCCTCTGGCTCCACCCTCCTTCTTCCCAACATTCTCCCTGCCCCCAAAATCCTTCTTAGCCATCGGCCAATCAGCTTCTAAATAACAATGAAAGAAATACATATTTACAGTGTTCAAAGATTGTTCCACAGCACTTTGCTGTGTCCCCTAAGTGAGGAATAATTTCATAGCCTATGTATAACCAACTAAGTATTTTATCACATTCACCATATAGTTTAAATTTCTCCTTCTGATAAACAGACTACAGAAAAAAGGTTAACCAGAGAATACTGAACTAACTTGGTCACAATGTAGTGTTTCCCTTTATAGGACTCTATCCATTCATATGGGGTGGTGGCAAATCAGAATTTGAATCTATGGGATGAAGTCTATAGATCAATTCATAAGCACATTGAGAGGAGCACCGTGAGATCCTTGGTTGAGTTCTAGTGGATAGAAAACGTCTCGTAAAGGAGGTAAACTTGAATTGAATCTGAAAAACGAATAAAAATGATACAAGTGTTGAGGAGGACATTTGCAGCTAGCAAAGGTATCGTTATGAAGACAAGAGGGTCTGTGGTAGGATTTAAGCACTCTTCAATGGCAGAAATTCATGGTGTGCACCATTATTGTCTGAAGCTAGACAAATGTGAGAACGTAGATTGTCAGTCCCCATGGAGATCATTGTTCATCATTTTAGACTGTCTTTTTTTTTTTTACTTTATATTGCTTATAGTAATAGAGTAAAAATTGTTTCTCTTTAGTCTTATTATAATATTATTCACAGAAAATAAGGATTTTGTGAGGACCGAAAGGTGACATATGAGCTCCAGATGTTTCAATCATCCAAGAAGGGGATGATTAGGCTCTGGACTTGGCAATAATTAGGTGATGGGGAAAGAATGAAGTGGCGAGCAGAATGAAAACACTGGGCTGCAGAGGTGGCTCAGTGCTTCGGAGTGCTTGCTGTTCTCAGAGCAGTAGAGTTCAGTTTCCAGCACCTACCTCGGGTGGCTTTCGACTGCCCCTAAGTACACCTCCAGGGGATCCAACACCTTCTTCTAGTCTCTGAGGAAAAATACACATGTGCATATAAAGACACACATATACAAACGTCTTTAAAAATTAAAAAAAATTGAAAAAAAAGAAAACAATTGGGCTGAGTTTAGAAACAGAACCCACAGTTTTCAAGGACTTTCTTAGACGTGAAGATGAACGTAATACAACTGTTTGCTCACTCTAGTTGCAGAAGTTACAAGGACCAAATATTTTTCTATTAAGCCTGCAAAGAAAAAGAAGAAGAGCTTCCTACTAAACTTTGTATGTGTGTTTTACCACCTCAGCTCTTTTTGAACAGTTGAGGTTCCAAAATAAGTACAATGAAGCAGAGAAAAGCAAAACCCACTTGGCCCACACATAGATGTCAAGTTGTCTCCAATGCAAAGAGGAAGCATAGATCCCCTCCTCACCTCCTCAGGTTGGAGTGACAGCTCCTTACACCTGTGCGTCCTCATGAAACCCAACACAAGTCCCAAGCTTAGCTCACAGCAAAAACAAAACAAAAACCATGCTACCCTTAATAGAAATTTTACTAGTCAGGATAAAACAGAAAAAAAGAATTTCATTTGCCCCTTGCCAGTTAGGCACTATTTTATGTAATGAGAAAAAGAAATTCAACAAGTAGTCTTGGGATATACTGGGGAACATTGGAAGAGACTTGGAAAGAACCAGGCCTCTTGGCTTATTACCCAGAGAGGTTAAAATTTGAGTAAGAACTAATGTACATCAGCATGAATAAAAACACAAGACATCATCATTTATCGATCGTGTTAAGAGTGTGACGACTTACTGAGATCTTTTCTTTTATAATATCTCTGAATAATTTTTATACACAGTTGATATGAACCCAGCATTGGGATTTGTTATCAAATCCAATTATATGCATTGACGACTGCCTTCTTTGGGAATATAATGACTTAGATTTGGGTTCAAGGACCTGTTGGTTTAATAAACATATGCCATTTGCCATAATAACATTCATATTAAAAATTGTGTCAGTTTACAGAGAATATGCAGGTGAGTCTGAGAGCCATTCGCAATGCCAGTTTACTTCCAAAGATCTTTCGTGTCAGCAATGACAGGAGGCCTCTTAGCTCTGTGGATCACTATGTTCTATCGACACACAAATGCCGGAACACAGATAACAGTCTGACTTTGCTGAGGTCAAACAAACACCCCATCGACAATCAACCTAAGTGTGATTGTCCTCAGCTGAATACTTGAGAAACAGATCAGTTAGTGGCAGAGTGATGTTACTGTTTCCCCAGTATCCGGTGAAAGTGCTCACTGTAAAGGCCTGCCCAGGACACCTGCAATTCATCCATGCTACAGAGGTGAGCATGGGTGCACTTCATGTGTGTGAGGCTGTCTGCCCACTCACTGATGGATGAGAGGGCTTATTATAAGGACGAGAACGTTGATTCTCTGCAATGTGAAAAATGCACATTTCCTTATTTTTCAGTGTAAACTACTACTGTTGGGTCAGTTCACTTAAAGAGCTTGGTAATGGGAGGCTTTGCTATTGTTTCTCTGGTTTAGTTCCCTTTGCTCTCCTCCTGGACCAACTAACTCTAATGCAACTTGGCATCTTGGGGCTAAAATATGCTGACTTCCTTCTCTGTCAATATCGTGCCCTGAAAGGGCACAAGCTCTCTGCTAAACCACAGCTTCAAAGTCTTCAGAGCATCTTAGTTTTCTCAGAGGTGATTGGAGAACCAAGACTGTTAATTTCCCTTCTGAAATACAGAGCAATGAAATCTGATACACAGAGATGCAGAAGATTGGAAGTGATAGTTAATCTTAATAGCGGATGCCCTGTTGTGGGTCCCAGATGTCACTTTCAGGCCAACTTACTTTCTAATTGATTTTGATGGCCAATGCATCGTGATTGATGCCTCCAAGAGAATGTCTCTCAGAAACTGTTTGGTGCAAGGCCGTGAAGGGTATCCCACATCTGATAAAACACAAGTAGCACAGAATAACGATCTGACTATACTCAAGGGCCTCCTTTATGCTAGAACTTTCTTTGGGACAAGCTGGTATGTTAAGTGGTATCAGCTGGATCATTTACTGGGCTCAGCTGGGCCATTTACTGGGATCAGCTGGACCATGGACTGGCATGCCAGCTTTTCAACATAGCTCTCTGCTTATTTCTGTTTCTTGAATCTACCAAAGATGTTGGTACCCAGGGTTCCCCAATCAACTTGCTGTATACAAATCTCTATTCTAAAGTGTGCATTCTAGAACTGATCAAAGTCCGGAAACCAAGGGGATTTAGAAGATGAGCCATCTTTTAAAATGGTGACATGCAACACCAAATGTACAAAGACATCTTCAATAGTTCCTGTTTCATGTTCCCCATCCTCTTTTGGAAAACAGCATATGGCAACATTTTACAGCATCTCCTAAAGACCACCTCTCTTAAACATTAGGACAAAGTTGTAACCAGGTCTTAGTGAACCCTATGTCAATCGCAGGACAATTATGTGGCACCAACGTTTGTTTTCTGATACCTGGATACCTATTAAAGAGTCATGTTCCCACATCTTCCTCACGGGTAATAGTCTCTAGGAATGCATCTTGCCCTGTATTTTATAATCACTCAAGGAAATTTATGTAACTGGTCAAATTTAAGAGAATTAAGCTGTTTTCTTGGAGGTAATTGGAGAACCAGGATCATTTGTTTCCTTACTGAAATATAGAGCAATGAAATCTGAGACACAAAGATGTGAAAGATTGGAATTGATAGCTAATCTTAATAGTGGATGCATTTGCAGCTACGGAGACAATCTAAACTATGAAATCAATACTGTGTCTAGAGTCATCTTTTCTTATCAGCCTTCTTACTAGCAAGCTTTGACGCCCCAACAATCTCTTCTGCTCTCATGTTAGTCATCATGAAAACCACATTCATGAAGAAAGTAAACATATTAGATGGGCACAACTTCAAACAACTATTTATTCATGATGGGAATGAACATTGGAGATAGGGCAGTCTAACACCTTTGGGGTTGCAAATGCATATTGCCAGCTAGTATAGACTGTATGTCCCATATCTCTTCCAGATGTCTGTCTGTTCTTATCTTGTTCATGTACTGTAAAAGCCACAGTTGAGGACTCAGTTGAGGAGATGGCTCAGTCTGTAAAGAGTTACTGAGCAAACGTGAGACCTTGGATTTGGGCCACTCAGCACCCATGTAAATTGTCCCGCGTGACTGTCTCGCCAGCAAGAACTACGCGGCACACAAGGATCCTTCTGCAGTACGCTTTAATGCTTCTTGAGAGGGAGAGCATAAGCTTCCAGAGCGGAGACCCAGAGGTGGGGAAACCCTTCCCTTAAATAGAGGCTTCTCCTCGCCTAGGACGTGTCAGCCCCTGGTTGGCTGCAACCCATCGCACGAGATGATGCCACGGGATAGGCGGGATGGGACGAGGTGGAAAAACCCTTCGCATATGCGCAATGCACCTGTTTATTACTCGGGAACACAGGATTTGGGCGCCACTTGTAATGGCGAATAGTGGGCGCAGCTCCCCACAGTAAATAGTCAAGCATAGCGGCACACCTTTAGAGTCCCAGCACCAGGGGCAGAGACGATCAAAGACTCTATAGGACTTGTTGGCCTAATAGCTTTGCTTCATTAGTGAACCCCAGCTTCACTGAGAGACCCTGCAAAAAGCGGTAGGGGAAGAAGATAGCTGGCTCTGCCCTCATTTTCACACACACGTGGACAGGTGCAAACACACAGACATACTCAACACAAAGGAAACTGCTAATGCTCCGTAATATACTGTGAATCTAGCCCCAAGTCACTCTCATTTACTGCTGCGGCACACTGGGCTACTTCTAACCTGGGACGTGTTGGGATAAACTATAAATGCCGCTCTCCCCCATTTCTCTAACTGTGACAAGCTTTTGAGATAACACTTCACTTCTGCTTATACGCACAGAAGTAGTCCTCCGTGTAATTCCCGATGGTTTTGCTAGGAAGTTAGCAATTTCAGAGTCAAAAATTAGATTTGGTTGCTCCATCTTTCATGAGAGTTTGGGGGATATCGGCATTTCACCACTTTTAAAGGGGTGATGACCAAGAAGTCTGCAGAAAATAAGTTGTATTCCATCCATGGTAATGAGGCTTGCCATTCCGAGCCTCGAATAATTCCTGTGGGTGTCTCAAGGAGTCAGAGCCAAAGCGGCCCCAACCGTGTTTTTTTTGACAGTCTAAAGACTTTGCAGACATTGATTTTCTACGCTTCTGACACTTGTATGGGGTTAGCGTTTCCTCTCCCAACCTTCTCGGTTTCCCTCAGGAACATTCAGTGGGTTTCTCTGACACATTTACAGTCTTGGAGAGATGTGTGATCACAAGACAGAATCTTTGACAAGTCTCCCTCCTCGCCCCCGTGACTCCAGCCCAGCTTTGTAATTAAAACTAAAGTCTAAAGACTGAGGCTTTATGTTTCAATTATCTAAACAAAAATATGTCCATCAAATGATAACTCAAAACACTGTATATTTTGAAGATAAAGAAAGATATAACTATTCATGCTATTACTTAGACCTGGAGAAATGACACTTTCACTGTGTATTTAAATATGTGAACCACTTCAATGATGTGTCCTAGCCTGGGGAGATGGTCCCGTGGTGAAGGCACTTGCTATACATGCATGAGAACCCGGGTTTGAACCCCCAGAGTCCACTCAAAGCCAGATGCAACAGTGCCCATTTGCAATCCGGGCACTCTGATGCTGAGGTGAGAGGTGGAGGTTCATGGGCCAACCAGTCTGGAGTATGCAGTGATTGCCAAGAGACCCTGTCTCAAGGGGAGCAGAAGGCTAGCACCTGATACTGTTCTCTGATTTCCATATGTGCAACAGGTGCATGCACAACACACACACATGTACACAGAGAAACATTGAGAAGACAGGGAAAGAAATGTGGTGTGTGTGTGTGTGTGTGAGAGAGAGAGAGAGAGAGAGAGAGAGAGAGAGAGAGAGAGAGAGAGAGAGAGAGATTTCTTTGCTTGGAAAAAGGTTATTTTAAACCAGAGTGAAAATTCCTGCCTCACCACAGAATATGACAATACAAAGACGGGTGAATGTGGACTTACAGAACACAGCATGGAGACATAAGTCAGGATGTTAAATGAAGAAGATACATTAAACCTTGCTGTGTCCATGACTGTTAGTTATTTACCGTCAGCTTTGCGAATGGATTCATGAAGGGCTAACATGTGAAACATCACTTTGGATATTTATATATCTTCTATTTATTATTATTATTACTTTTGTTAAAGATTCAGTTGCCTTACCTTGACATCAACATAACTGAAATTCAACTTTTGTTACTGACCTTCAGTACCAAAATCTATAGTAACAGGAACACAACGGATATATTTGTATTAGGTCCTCTTTTAGGTGAATTTTGATGATGTGGAAATTTTTTGCAAGTAGTTGGGGTGACATCGATGAGTAGAGCCAGGACATTCCTCAGAAACCCCAGCTCTCCATCTAGCTTGGAGCGCACGCAGACACATAAGAGACCTCGTGGCAAACAAGGTATTGCAGCTTGTTAAACGGCACGGATGTAGCCATTGTGGTCCTCAAACCATGCCAGAACAGGTTTGTGAGCGTGCGTGTGTGTGTGAGTGCATGTGTGTGTGTGTGTGTGTGTGTGTGTGTGTGATTACAGTATCAGACGCTATGTCTTCCTTGACTGTATGTTGCACTATGTTAACCCTAACGTACATTTCTATGCATTTGGCTCATGTTTTCATGTCCCAGGTAAAAGTTCAAGAAGGCACAGAAAAACAGATGTGTGGCAGAGTGCCTCTCACATTTTTCACTATGGAAACTGGTAATGATGTCCCACAGGGGAGCCAGTTTCTGTGTATTATCCTGCTATGACTGTGATAAAAACTGGTGAGAGCTTACTATCCCCTGCGGAGATGACAGGGAGTTCTAATTTCCCATTATTACTGATAGGGAATATATGTTACTCTGCCGATCAGGTTCCTATCAGCCGGCGAGAGTCAAGAGAACCTCAGGAGAGAGGTGGTTTCCTTCCACAGTGCCTTAGCTTGCTTTCTGTGGCCCTGATAAAGCATCAACTAAAACCAACTTGAGGAGGAAAGGGTTAATTTGGCTTACTGTCTAGCATTAGAGGGAGCCAAGACAGAAACCTGGAGCAGGAAATGAAGCAGGGGCTGGAATGGGAAGTCCTTCTGTCTATGTGTTTCTTTTATTGGTTAATGAATAAATTTGTTTTGGCCAGTGGCTTAGCAGAATAGGGCAAGACAGGCGTTCCAAGCAGCCAGAGGAGGAGCGAGGAGGCAGAGTCAGGGAGAAGCCATGGAGCTGCCAGAGGAGAAAGACACGACAGCCAGCTGGAACCTTGCCAGTGGGCCATGAGCCTCATGGTAATAAAATAATGGACATGGGTTCATTTAAGATATGAGAGCTAGCTAGCAATAGCCTTAAGTGATTGGCCAAGCAGTGATTTAAATAATATAGTTTCTGTGTGATTATTTTGGGAGTCTGGGCAGCTAGGAAACAAGCAAACGGCCTTCCCCAACAAGAGACCATGGAGGGACACTGTTTACTGGCTTGATCAGCTACCTCTTATGTACAACCCAGGGCTACCTGCCGAGGGGTGGCACTGCCAACAGTGGGCTGGACATTTCCATAGTCACCATCCAGTTGTGAAACTTCGCTGCAGACACACCCATATAACATGAGGGCCGGCTCGTTGGGGTTTCTGTCCTGCCCAGTACCCCACAGCCAGCAAGCCCCAAAGAAAATCACACAGAGAGTCTACATTAGGTTATAAACTGATTGGACCATTAACTCAATCTTCTTACTAGCTCTTGTAACTTATATTAACCCATTGTTCTTATCTATGTTGGCCGGTACCTTTTCTCAGTTGGGCAGCTCACATGCTGGTGGACTGGCAGGAGTGTGGGAAGAACTTCCTTCTTCCCTGTTCTCCTTGTGCCACCTCTACTTCCTGTATGGTTTTCCCACCTATACTTCCTGCCTGGCCAATCAGCGTTTATTTAAAACATGATTGACAGAATACAGACAATTCTCCCGCACCACACCCACAGGACAAGCTGGTTTCCACCAAGTCCACTACTGAGGTTCCTTCTTAGGTACCTCTAGTTTGTGTCATTGCTAAGATGTAACAGGCATTCACACCCAGGTAGTCCTTGAAGGCTCATCATGTTGCATAAAATAATTTAAGCAGCTGAGCACTGTTTGCTTTCGGTACATCATGGCCAGTGGTGTGACATCTGCTACCTTTAGGTGTCATTCCGTGAGAGTTGTCATGGCAAATCAGACACTGCTTTAATAGTCCAGGATGGCTCACCAAAGGTGTTTAGATGTCTTGCAGTTTGAAGGTCTTCCACGTTACAAACAACTGATACCTAATGCTCACCAAATGCAGGACCTCTCTGTGGTTCATTTGTGTGCAAACTGGTAGGAGAGTTGGGCTAAAACGAGAGACCCCAGAGATCCAACCCTGCGCATTCAGACAGAAAGGGATCATGGCATCTATGTGCTTAGCAATCAGTGCCCCAGAATATAAGAAACAGAATTAGACGGGCCGAGAATGAATTCCAGGGTCTGTATTTGAGGGGAAAGCTCATGGAAGAAAGAAGACATATGTTTCTCCATGCCATGAACATTTTGTTTGAGTGGACGTGTGAAGGGAAAGATGGCAGCCAAGGAAATCCTTGGCCTGAAGACGCTGTGGGAACTGGGAGTGTTTTCCTATGGTCAGATTGAGCTTCATTTTCTTAGTGGTTTTTTTTTTTCTTGGGTGGGGAAGTAGAAAAGCTTGTATAATATTTCTTCTCGAAGCCCAGTTCTCATATGGGAATGCTAGGTTTGGTTAGTAGAAGGAGATTTATGAAGGCTGGGAAACATGTTAGGTGTGAGTGAGGGCACATTTGAAACCCAAGACCCTGGAGGTTTTCTTAACCCCAAGAAGAGACCCATCTACGTAGAACTATTTCTAGGGGGCTCCCTGCTACTTTGGGGGCTCAGGGAGGGATTCTGACAACCCCAGGGGTGCTTTCAACTTCTTCATAGTTCTGTGTGAGTAATCAGCCTTCAGGCTAGGTAGCCCTCAGCTGGAGTTCTGTCTGTATGTCCATGTCTACAGTCGGTTTCCTTTTCTACAGACCCTGTCCTGTGTGTCAACAGACGCTTGGGTTCCCCTTCTTCAAAACTATTTTGGGGGACTTCTTTGTTCTATGATTAAAGATATAATAAAGTAGTTAGTGTAGGTAATTTGAACTTCTCCAAGTTACACTAACTCAAATAATTGGTAGAAAGATGTGTGTATGTAGAGAGACAATGAGATGGGGGAGAGCTAGGGGAGAGGAGGAGAGAAAGAGAGAGAAAGAAAAAATTCAGAAGTTTATATATAAATCTTTTACATAGGTTACAGTATATGTTACTCTTTCTAATTCTTTAAGGGTAGATTCTTAGGGAGTTTTCCTGTTTTTTTCTGATAGTTTATGTTTATTGTGATTATTTCAGTAGTATTTTACAACCCACATCTATCTGAGTATTCAGACCTTATAGAACAGCTTCTCATGTCTAATTCTTAGCAGGAGGTTCCTTATTCAGTACAAATTGCTGCATCAGCTTATTAGACCTTTTCTTCATGGACGATGCTTTTGGGGGTGGGATCCAAGCTACAAACTATATAGAATTTCTAAATAGTTTCCCTTTGTGATACAGCATCACTGTTGAACAAGCCAACGTTATGAGCATTGCACACTTGCTTGTGTTTCTGAATCCCCACCACTGGTTAATGATACAAACATTTCCAAGAGGGCTTGAGATCTAGCTCAGCTGGTACAGTGCTTGTCTAAAATATCTAAAGGAAAGTCCTTGATTCAAGCCCAAGAATCTCATAAACTGAGTGTTAGACACTGAAAGGATAAGAATAGGATGATCTGGGGTGGAGAGTCGTCCTTGGTTACACAGCAAGCTCAAGGCTAACCTGAGCGAGAAGAGCGAACACTACACTGTTCATGAGTGAGACAGCCATGGCTGAGATTTGACCATGTCACCTTGATCATCTTGTTTTTAAGGTGAGCAATAATAATAAGATTTTTTTCCACTGTTTTGAGGCTTCAATGTACTGTGGTGTAGTGAGCATAGACAGTAAAGACTGAAATAAAGTGAGGGCTATTCATATTTTAGTATTAATGACAATATTAATATTATGGATACTATAAATGTTAGGTAAAGTTAGATTAGATGTCTTGGAGAGCTGTTTGATATTGTTCTATGCATTTTCATAAATCTTATGCCTTGGGAGGATGATTGTCTTATGTTTCTATAATTTATTCAGAACTCTGATCACTTTGAACTCGATGAGCGTCTTTTACCCATAAGTCATTTTATCTACTTAGGGAACCTCTGGAAAATAATTCCTGCTGTTCCATACCCTGGAACTTTGGAGGTAATGTGGCCTGCCTGAGAAGGTAGTTCTATCAAAAATCAAAGCCCCAAATTTGAAACATGTGGCTTTGAACTCATTAGTATTTAAGATGCAACTAATGATCTCTTCACCTCTCAGTGTCTGTGTTTGCACGAGAAAAGGAGGGGAAGAAAGTCTCAAGGAAAAATATTGATTCCCCTTCAGCAAACCCTGTTGGAACTCACTGTTGTAGGCCTTGTTATTTTTAAGTGTCTGGATTTTCTTTATGAATTCATTAAAAAATATTTTAGCGGCTCTGGTGGCCGAGTATCTCATTCCAACATAAACTTACCACGGGAGAACACATACTGCTTGGCTCACCTTTTCATTGCATGGCTTAATAATAATGACAAATTACAGGTGCCCAAGTGACGTTAGGTCCCTCGGCATAGCTGGTTCAACGCTCAAATACTAGGTCCCTCAGCAGAGCTGATCCAACACTCAAATCTTCTCCTCGTTCAGACGTTCTTTACTCTAAGTATTAAGAGCTGTGTTTACCTTTATTTTTTTTTTTTTTGTGTACGAGTGTTTTACCTCCATGTCTTTATGTCATGGGCACACATACATGCAGTGCCATAGAGCTCAGAACAGTGTGTCACATACCCTGAAACTAGAGTCATGGATGGCTGTAAGCTGATACATGGGTCCTCCGCAAGCATAGAGAAAGCTCTGAACTGCTGAGCCATCACTCCCAGTCCTGTTCAGAACTTCTAAATACATATGACATTTCTCTTGTAAGTGGAAGTTTGTGTCTTGCGTGCTGGAATTCTGTTTCAGGAGCCTAAAACAGATGCCCCCTTTAATGATTGCTGGCAACTTAGGCCTGTTTTCTTGTCTTACTCTCAAGTTGGCAGAATGAACTACGTCTGGATTGTCTGCTTCCAGTTGTGCAGCAGACACACGGAGAGGATGTCTCTCTCTGCTGGGAATCATCTAGGCCTCTTAATTATCCCCAAGATGAGATCTTTTATCACCCATCATAGGCCATCACGAGGCCCTCAAAATATGAAGTGTTCAGCCAATTTTTGAATGTCTGTGTCCCAACCATTCCTCCAAAGCATATAGAAACCCATTGTATGATATGAACCTTATATTCGGTGGTTCTCATAAAGCCACTTGTAGAGTTACTCCAGTCTCTCTGTAGGCATTCTTTGAAAGCTCTAAGGATGTGAACCGAGTGTGTTGTGAAGGAATGCTGTGTGGTGTCTCCTTTCTCATTTGAAGGCCACCCCCATCTTATTCGCGTCATCTAGGAATCAAAAACCGTGTCGAACAGATGTCGTTAGTGAAATCCCCACCTGCTTTCTCAAGTTAGATCAAACTGGTACTTTATCACTAAATCTGACAGCAGGAGATGTTCCTCAATTGCCTCACTGAAAAGGACAGACTCCTACTTACTGTTAGTCCTCTGAACAGACCTCCTCTATCTAAAAATGAGTCTAAGGGCCTGGAGAGACGGCTCAGTGGTTAGATACACTCACTGCTCTCACAGAGGACTGGAACTCAGTTCCCAGGACCCACATGGCGGCTCACACCCATCTGTAACTCCAGTTCACTGCAGCTTTTGTCAGGCGGGCTGACTGCATAGAATGCCAAATCAGAAGGGTCACTCTGCATGCTGGGACCAGGCTGAGAAAGCCAAGCCTCAGGTACCTACTGCCTGGCTAGCAAGGTTACAAAATGCAAAGTCCCTGGTCTTTGCTTCAAGCAAAGGAACCCGAGTTCACGTCCTGATCCAGTGACTTACTATTGTACTTTTGCTGTCTTGGAAGAGAAACCTGGATCCTTCTGCATCTGTTGTCTCATTTTTAAACTTGAACCATGTCTTACTTCTCCTCGTTGCTGTAACAATATACGCTAAGGAAATCACCTGCGGAACTAGGAGGCTGTTTGGGCACACAGTTTACGGTGCACAGTGGGAGGTTCTGTGCACTGTAAAACTTGAAGTATTTGGTCACATTGCATCCACACATCCAGGAAAAAGACAGCAATGAATGTCCTATTTACCTCACCTTCTCCTTTTTTTTTTTTTTTTTTTAAATAGGGTATAGAATTGGAGCCCAGGGACTGGTATGGCAGGTCTTCCTACCATGATTAACCTCTTGAAATGATCCTACAGGTATGTTATGTATGCTGTGTATCCCCAGGTCCTTTGCACATGGCAACATTTGTGTGTGTGTGTGTGTGTGTGTGTGTGTGTGTGTGTGTGTGTCGTGGTGGTGGTTGGGGGTTAGATTTGCAGAGAAACCTTGAGGCTGCTTTTTGATGTCCTAATTTCTAAGTTTATTCATTATATTAGAAACATGTATTTCCAGTAAAGAATGATTGGTTGGGTAAGCTGAAATTGGCCTGTAGGGCCTGGGGCATCCTAGATAAGTGCTTTGTCATTGATTTACTTCTTAGGTGTCCCCTCATTGTCTTTTTGCTTGTTTGAGGCAGGGTCTGACACTGAGGCCTAGGGTGGCCTGGAATTCCTTACATAGTCCAGGCTGGTCTCAAACTTGTACAATACTCCTGCCTCTGTCAAGGTTGAAATTATAAATGTGATCCACCACACCTCCTGTAAAACTGTCCTCTCTCTCTCTCTCTCCTCCCTGTATGTATGTGCGTATGTGGTGTGTGTGTGTGTATACATACATGGTGTGTGCATATGTATTCTATGAATATGTCTGTGCATGCCCGTGAGTACACATGTGGTGTGGGTGTGTGTGTATACATACATGGTGTATGCATATGTATTCTATGAATATGTCTGTGCATGCCCGTGAGTACACATGTGG
>JAQHUG010000141.1:2614228-2636251 GCA_028555095.1 Dicrostonyx torquatus | reverse complement strand
GGCCTTCTCCTTACCTCTCCCTCAGGGCCCTTCTCCACCTCCCTTCTCCATTGTCATTCTCCATCTCCTTACCCCCACTACCCTTTCTCTCACTTCTTCCTGCTTCCCTTCCTCCTGCTGAATAGCCCCTTTCTGCTTTCACATCCAATGTACTCTGGTTACCTCTCCAAAAATTAAGCACCACTCCCTACCAATCATTTTAGTCAATAAACTGGTGAATTAGTTGAATAGAAAGTTCTCAAAGCAAGAAATACAAATAGCCCACAAATCTTTGAAAAAAAAATTGTTCGCTATTTATAGCTATCTTAGAAATGTTGATTTAAACCGCTGTGAGCTTCTATCTCACCACTTACACGGAAGGCCTAGCATCAGGAAAGCAAACTGTAATGAGTACTGGCTGGAATTGGAGGAAGGGGAACCAGTACACTGCTGATGGGAATGTGGACTGGAACAGCCACTGTGGAATTCAGTGTGGGGGTTCCCGAAAAGCCAGTGGCAGATGATGTGTCCACTATCATAGCCATCATAGACCGAGATCCATAGACCTTGTACTTGTAGCCCAGTGCACAATTACATGCCATACTCTAAGTGCTGTAGAACTATGTAACAATTATAATGTCAAAAATATATTAATATAATGCCAGCTACAAACTTCTGGCAAGAGTTCCCAGTGATTCAGGTAATATTCTAAGTGCCTGGCATTATTTTTAATGCTCATTTAATCTTTAAAACAAACAGTGTTGATCCTCATAGAACCACCGAAATCCTGCTGGCTGTGTGTGCTGAAACACATCTATATTCCCAACACTTGGGAGGTAGAGGCAGAACCATCAAGTGCTCAATGCTAGACTTTGCCAAATAATGAATTTGAGGTTATTCTGGGCTACATAAGATTCTGTCTTTAAAAAACAAAGAAAGGAAGGAAGGAAGGAAGGAAGAAGAAAGAAAGAAAACAAGAAAGAAGAAAGAAAGAAAGAAAAGAAAGAAAGAAAGAAAGAAAGAAAGAAAGAAACAACCTGTATCGGATGAGGGACCTGAAATGCAAAAAAAAAAAAGAAAGAAAAATAAGCTTAGTCTGGTCCTTGCTGTGCTATAAATACTGTTGCAAGAGCTTTCTAGTTGCTCCCATGAGTACTTGCGGAATACCCTACTCACACAGGAATCCCCCTCTCCCAGGTCTCTGGAGTCAGTGGAAGGAAACCCTTCAGAGAAAAGGCATATGCTCATTTCTGAAAAAGTTAAACAAGAGCTTTCTTGGTTTCACTTTCAAAATGATAAAATAGCCAATGTCCCCCAACAGGCTAAGAAACGCATGCCTTTTTGTGAAGTTGTGGGGGGTTGGACCCTTGTCAGGATCCTGGTCAGTAAGCTTAGTGTTGCTAATGATGCTAAAATGTCGCGCGGGATTTTTCGCATTACTGTTTCATGGTACAGCACTGGTCCATCAGAAATTAAGCTCAGGGAAACAGGACTCATTTTTACCACCATTGTAGGTACTTTGTGAATTTAAAGTTCTTTAACCAACTCTCTCTCTCTCTCTCTCTCTCTCTCTCTCTCTCTCTCTCTCTCTCTCTCTCTCTTTCTCTCCCCCCTCCCACACGTACCTCTTCCCTGCTATATATCCCTTAATTACACCTACATAGTGTAGCTCTCAAGTTCTCTTTTATAAAGTTTAGGGCAAAGCCTTGAACAGCTATGAGTCTTTATACTAAAAACCATGCCAAAATTCCTCAGAATTTAAAAAAACTGAGAAATTGACAGACATCCCGAAATATCCTGACAGAGCTAGCACTCTAAGAATAGAGGGCAGGCAGCAGACGCTTTAGAGGAAGCCAGTCTTACCTATAGGGAGACGGTCAGTTGGGTGATGGCCAGTACCTGGTCTCCTTGAGATGAGGTCATTGATCTTGTAGTCTTCTAAACACTATTTCCTTCATCTAAATATATGTTCCCTGTATTTCAACACGTATAGATCCACACACAGTGAGCCCACATTAGTAAGAAAAATCACCAGACTGTAGAGATTGCTCAGAGGTTAAAAGTCCTCACCACTCTTCCAGAGTACTTGAACTTGCTCAACAGGACCTGCACTGAGCAACTCTCAACCACTCCCGCTCCAGGAGATCCAATATCCTCCTCTGACTTTCTTAGACACCAACACGCACGTGGTATACACTCACACCAACACACTCGTATGTAAATAAAATAAATCTTTAAAATAGAAGTACCAATAGAGGCCATTGTGGCTACTGCTAAAAACTGGCCACTGAAATAAATGAGAATTTAGAGAAGAAATTCTGGGATGAAGATTCCGTTTAGCACAGTAGGTTTTCAACTGAACAAAATACACAAGGTTTTTTTTTGTTTTCTTTTTTTTATCTCAGCTGCAACCTCTACAGAAAAAGTAACCTGAAGAAAGCGTTAGTGTCTTTAACAGGTTGAGACCCTTGGCTGACTCATACCCAACAGTCTAATTCAGTGAAACCTAAGGTCAACTGGTCAACTTCAATTACCAGAAGGGCTCCCGAAAGCAGGGGGTGGAGGGACAGGGCCCATCTGCTCTTTCAGTAGATGTGGTATGATCTGGTTAATTTTCATTCCTATCAGACCTCCAGGTGCTGGTGCTGGTTGCTTCTATGGAGACTCAACTTTGAACACCACATCAATGGATTTGAAGTGGTGGGGATCAAGATGTGGCCATGTGCTTCATAACGTTCTATGTTACTCTCTTTTCTTCTTCATTACCTCAGTTCCCTTTCTCTGCAAACCCAGTCTCTTGATCTTACTCAGTGTTCTCCTCCGTATCTGTTGCCTCCCCCTGTTCTCTGGGAAACTATATGACTCCTGACATCTATAGGCCCATGTGGCTGTAGTTATCCCTATAAGACTCTTTCAGTATGGGGCCTACTAACCTTTCCTTGTGGAAGGGGAGAAGAGCTCATGAGACATACTTCTTTGGGGCTGTGGATTCTTTTTCCCGGAAACTAATAGAAAACCTTCCTTTGTGTGACTGTGTTAGCCTGAACTGTCTTATGTCTTTCCAGTTCCAAAGCAATCCCTTGCTTTGGATTCCCCTCCGAAAGTTTAATTTCTAAAATGATTGAAAACACTCTTTAGTAACTCATTTGTAAATGATTCTAGAGGTATGGCAATTCTGGGATAGGTTTTTCAGGTTAATGATATCACAGAAAACTTCAACTCCGGAGATTACAGTCACCCTTGGGGCTGGAATTCTCTCCCATCATGCCACACCCCATCTATTATTTTTTTGTTCACATTCGACTACAGTAAGAATATGAGGACAGAGATAGCATTTTCCTCCCCGAGTCTTTGTACAGAACATGATATTCTACCTCAAAATTTTCCGCAAGCAGTCTTTGCTTGCTTTCATTATTGGCTACATTAGTTTTCTAGCTACAAGAAAAGCTGGAAAAGTGAAAATTGCCATCTACTGTGTCTTGCAGGATTTCACTATGTACAAAAGGAATAAAAAAAAATGGGTATTGCATTTCCCAAGCTCCGATGCTCTAAAGTTCAGTCTTTCTGAGTAAAGTCATAGACAGCCCTAAAACCTTGCTTTCATGCAGTTGAGCCAACTAGTCAACTGGGAATGTGGATATTTCTTTTTAAAAAGGAGTTACTGGTTTTACTGCATGCGTGTGGTTGTTGGCCTGCTCATCTGTATCTACACTATGTCTGTTCAGGACCCTCAGAGGGCAGGAGAGAAAACCGGATTCCCTTGGAACCATTGTTATGAGCAGTGGTGAGTCACTATGTGGGTGCTTGTAAAGGCTGTTTGTTTGTTTGTTTGTTTTTGACAACTTGACAAAAGTTAGAGTCATCTGAGAAGAGGGAGCCTCCACTGAGAGAATGCCTCCATGAGACCCTGCTAAAGGCAACTCTGTAGGATGCTTTCTTAGTTTGTGACTTATGGAGGAGGACTCAACCCATTGTGGGCGGTGCCATCCCTAGGCTGGTGGTCCTCCTGGGTTCTATAAGAAGGCACACTAAGAAAGTCTGGGCGGTGCCATCCCTAGGCTGGTGGTCCTCCTGGGTTCTATAAGAAGGCACACTAAGCAAGTCTGGGCGGTGCCATCCCTAGGCTGGTGATCCTCCTGGGTTCTATAAGAAGGCACACTAAGCAAGCCTGGGCGGTGCCATCCCTAGGCTGGTGGTCCTCCTGGGTTCTATAAGAAGGCACACTGAGCAAGCCTTAGAGGAGCAAGCCAGTAAGCAGTACTCCTCCAAGGTCTCTGCCATCAGCTACTGACTCCAGGTTCCTGCCCTGCGTGAGTTCCTGTCCTGACTTCTTTTGAAGATGTAAAAGCATACGATGAATAAACTCTTTCCTCCCCAAGTTTCTTGTGGTTCTGGTGTTTCATCCCAGCAATAGAAACCCTAACTTTGGAACTGCTAGAAACAAAATTTAGGTCCTCTTCAAGAAAAGCAACAGCTCTTAATTGCTTAGCCATCTTTCTTACCTAGGAGAATGAATTATTTCTGAAAAGAAAAAAATAAGAATTTCTGCATTCAGGCAGTAAATTATGAAATAAATTTTATTTGTGTAGTGTTTTTAGTCCTATAAATATGTATTTGCTGTCTGTGAGCGAGTCACACGTGGAAGAGACTACTTGTTCGCCATGAAGTTAGACCTCCTTAGCTAACATGTTCTTACGGGTGACATTTCTATCCTCCTGCAGGTGACATACTTACGCTCATAGACCTTGCATGTAGAAGCGTCCTGTTGATAAAACGTCAGAGTACCAAATGACACCTACGTTTGCTTGGGCCCTGTCAAAATGGTAGTGATTGTATATATGTATGTATGTACACATTTATATAGGTTCACATGTGCGCCCACATGCCAAGGTCAGAGGACAATCTGAGGTGTTTTCTTCGGGTATCCTCCATCTTTGCTTTGAAACATGTTTTTTCTATGACTTGGTACTTGCCACGTAAGCTCTACTAGCTAGCCAGAGACCTTCCAGGGATGTGCCTGTTGCCTTCTTCCATCTCCCCATCACTAGGCTTGCCAGTGTGTGTCACCCATGCCGTTTGCTATTTATTAATATAAACTTTCAGGACAGGAACTGACGCATTCGAAGCTGTACACACCATCTCTCCATCCCCCGTGGTAACGTTCATAATACCTGGACTCACCAGTTTCTAAACTGTGTTTTCAATGTTTCCTGCTTGATGCTTTAAAAAGATACATCGAAGAAGAAGGAGAGGAAGAAGAAGAAAAAACAACAAACCACTGGCAACTGTCTGCGTAAGAGCATGTTACCAGACACTCCGTCTTGCTTCTTTCCCCCTAATGGGAAATAAATGACGGGCTATGAGTCACCCATCGCCGGTTCACCATCTTAAGCTCCACTATCAAAGGCTGGCTTGAAGGATGGAGAGGCATGTGGTGCAGAAGGGTCTGACAGAAAAGCCCTGAAATGTAGGGTACCTGAAGGTCAGTGCATTCCTTCCCCTTGGTCACTAAGCCGGGGCTTCCTCTTTGAGGGGGCTGCGATTTCACCCTCCTCCCTGAGCGGCTTAGTGCAAACAACAGGAACAATCCGTTTATTTCCCAGTCGGCGTTTGCTGTGGCAGGGATGGTTTTAATATACTGAGGCTTTTGGCTTTGGTTTTCTGCCGTGAAACCCCAGCATGTCTTGAACTGTTTGTTGCATCTAGGTTGGGAAACCACGCAAAGTTGAAGCTAACAACTGGCAAGCGTCCCACCCTTTGTGTCATGATGGTCATTAATTAGGGCAAGGGTAGTGTGGGGGAAAGCTGCCTGATTGGAATCTCTAGTTTGCTAATTTCTTTCCCCCCCTGGAAGGAGGAGCTACCACCCGGAGTTCTGAAGATTGAGGGCAGGGAGAAGCGATGCATTCTGGGTACATATTTTGTTTCAACTGGCATATTATCAAAGAAGAAAAAAATGCAGCTTTATCTTGATTAGGATTTCCACCTCCAAATTTCATTGTGCCAACCAGAAAAGTGCCTAGCGTAAGAGAGCATACGTGAAATAAACCTGCTATATTTCAGACTCTCTGACGTAGCTGGAGGCTAATGCCGCCTCTCACCTACTCTATTCTATAGGAAAAATAATACTTTCACCTGGCAGGGTGGAAGGCTACTCTATAGGAGAAATAATACTTTCTGACAGACTTGACTCCTAGAAGGAGGATAGGACCCTGCTGCTCCTGCTGCTGAGTCTAGAGGCTATGTGTGACTCTGGGACACTTGGGTTGACATTGACATGATTTTCTTTTATAGTTTTTAATCGACAGAGTGTTCAAAGGTTTCCCGTTTCAGTATGGTAACACAAGCACACACACACACACGCACGCACTCACGCACGCACACACAGCTGCCAAGTGAGAGGCTTGAAGACCTCCTTTATTTTGTTTGACGAGCTCCCACTTCCACGGCTCTGGCCACACACTCGCCACCTTGGTTAGTTCTCCTAAGTCATGCTACTCTGTGTAACAAATCTGAGTGGAAACCCCAGGACATTTCTTTTCATGCTACTCTGTGTAACAAATCTGAGTGGAAACCCCAGGACATTTCTTTTCAATTGGAAATACTAGTCCAGGCAGGGTGTGGCGGTGCTGTCTAACGTGTCCTCATGACAATGGTGTGTGTGGGAGTGATGTATGGCAGGATCCCACAGAGCATCTCTCCTCAGCTCCTTCAAGTGCCAGCTCAGCTTGCCACACCCGATCTTGGTTTGGAAAGTCTTCACAGAACAAGATAATCTCAGGCCAAGGCCTGAGTAAGTCCCCTTCTCTAAATGAAAAAAATATATGTGAAACCCAATCCAATCCCACGTGGAGAATCTAGCCAGCTGGTATGTAGACAGTTGGTTCAGACTCCAGCACGAAGTTAGTTTTCTGTGTAGAGGGGATTGGGTGGTCCAGAGTTAGCACAGGAAGGAAGAGTGGACGCCTGTATCTGGCAGGGCATGCAGACACTCTGTTTTCCAGCAATACCTTGGAAATTGCTCCCTGGCTTATAGTGGTGTCACGGTGTTTTCCATCTATATTTACAGATATGATTAAAATTTATGGATCATATTAACTTGTGAGCAATTCAGCTCTATCCACGGAAATTGTCAAGACCATTCTATGATAGTTCAATGAAAGAACAAGCATGTGGGATGTGTGGATGCACGAGTACATGCCTGTGAAGAGAAAGAACAGTAAGAGAGACAAGCAGACACACAGAAGCTCATGTGAATGCACACACACATGCACAGAGAAAGATTATTTGATCCATAAAGAATCTTTAGGGAAAATAGTTAATTATCTAACAGAAACAAAAATGATAAAACTGGCCTCTTTATTGTCCTTTTCTCTTCTCCCACTATTGCCTAAAGTCTGGACTGTTCCAGATGTTTCTGTTGGTTTCATACATATAAGCCATGTATACGCTTTTTTTAACAGGCATACTATTCAAAATCGGTCAGCTAAAAACAGAATTACTGAATTTCCAGGATAATGATCTAGGATTGTCCCAGGCCTGTGGTTTTTTTTTTTTTTTTTTGCTAAACCAGATTGGCCAATTTACTAATGGCATGATGGGAAGACAATTAAGAAGATACCGTGAGGGTGACTTTTCTGCTAGAGTTTTTGCGTTGCTGCTGAAGGCAGCTGCTTCCTCCCCTACATACATCGTCTCTCCAGAATTTATTTCTCTGTCAGATTCACTTCGTATTTATTTACATCTCAAGTGATTGTTAGATAACGTCGTTCTTTCTTTGTTTCATCTTAAGAAATGCTTTTTCAGGTTCCATAGTAGAAGAGAGCAATTTGGCCATTCTTCCTTCTAAATTCTAGACTATAAGAATCCTACCTTATTTGGTAATTGTTAATAGACCAATATTCACTTATATGTAGTATTGCAGCCATGAAAATGATGGTCACATCAGACTCATATAACACTTTGTACGTACTTTTTTCCCCTTTTACTGTTTGTTTATAATTGTTTTTCTTTCGTAAAATAGTATTTATTATTAATTCTTGGCAACTTTCACGTAATATAATTTGATCATATCCACCCCTCTCCACAACTCCTCTCAGATCCACCCCTACCTCCCAAACTACCCACCATCATCATCTCTGTGTCCCTGTCTCAACTCATCAAGTCCAGTTTGTGTTGGCCAACTACTCTTAGGTATCGGGCCTGCCCTGGGGTGTGGTCTAAATACCAAATGTCATACCACTAATCATCATCATCATCATCATCATCATCATCATCATCATCATCATCTGACTCTCCCTCTCCCAACAGCTATCAATAGCCAATCACTCCTCAGTTAGGGATGGGATTTCATGCCAATCTCCTCTACCAATGCTGAGATACTGTTTGGCTTGAGCTTGTGAAGGTCTTAGGCATACTGTCATAATTACTGTGAGTTCATATATGTATCTGTCTTAATGTGTCTGGAAAATATGGTTTCCTTGGAGACATCCACCATCTCACGTCAACATTAATCTTTCTTTGTCTCAGCTCCTTCTATAGTTTATGTATAAATGTAGATGTCTTATTGGTGTCTTCCAGTATGTCTAATGATATTTTGCTTCTACCATCACACTGAGTTGATGATTTTATAAGAAATGCAATATTTACATTGTAACCCTTTTTTCCCTAAACATTTTAAGAGCTTGACATGCATCACTCTTCTTGTGGCTCTGACAGAATACCTGGCAGTAGGAACTTCATGGTCAGCTTTACTTCAGCTCCTGGTATCAGAGAATGCAGTCCACTACATTGGGAAATCATGGTATTGCTGTTTTATCCAAGGTGATCGGAGTTTGTGGTTGGTTGACGTCATAACTGATAATAAAGCAGAAATGACACCAGAAGCAGAGTCAGGCAATCACCCTCAAATCCCACCCTTACTGGCTACAACAATCGCTTTTCATTGATCTGATAGATTACCATGACTGAAAGTGGCTTAGGAAAGTACTTATTTCAGCTTATAGTTCCAGAGAGAGAGAGAAAAAGAAAGAGAGAGAGAGAGAGAGAGAGAGAGAGAGAGAGAGAGAGATACTTCATCAGAAAACCAACAGATGATATCTTCAACATCTAATAGGGAATAGAAAGAGTGGACAGAAATTGATTGGAGACTATAAACCTCCACCTCCCCCCCACCGTGATATATGTCCTTCATCAAGACTTCACCTCCTACAGGTGCCATAACCTCCTCAAACAGTGCCACCAACTGGGGACCAAGTATTCCAGCACCTGAACCTATTCTTCCTTCAACCTTCCACAGTAGCCCACAGCTACTAACATGGCCCTACATCCGGAAGATTCCTCACTCCCCACCCCCTATACCAACACCAACATCTAGAAAGGAAGTCTTTAAACACGTGGGCCTGCTGAACATGTTCCACATTCAAAAACCATGACAAAGCGTCTTTAATCCCTTATCATTCAAAAACCATGACAAAGCGTCTTTAATCACTTATTCAGTGGAATGCCCTAACAAAAATGTGTGTGTGCTAGCGTCTCGGAGATTTACAAACACTCCAGTTTTTCTCAGTACAAAACTGTGAAATTTTTTGTTAACTCTGAGGGTTAAAGTTTCCCATGGTGCATCCTTCTTCTCCTCAACCTTATCTTATTGCTCTTTACAGTCTAAAATGAAAACCTAAATAACTACCTTCTCGGAATATCAGTTCACAGCATGGCCCTGCTCAGAGATGCCTACTGGCCATCCGCTGACCCTCAGTCTGGGATTACGGTCGAATTTGATTGATAACATTCAAAATCAGACAAAGGCAGCCATCTGAGTTGGTATACGCACGTCAGAAGCAGACTATTAAACACTCAGTATAAGTGGATGACATCATCTTTCTAATCACAGCTGAGAAAAAAAAACCCAGGCTGCATTTGTGTAGCAAGAGAAAAAAATTAAAACCGCAATTGTGCAGGAACTCAGGTATTCAAGTATGTAACAGATTCTTGTATAAAAACCGAGGAGATGTCTAATCGATTAGGAACACTTTAAACTTTGAGCTAGATAAAAGGTAAGAAAAAAATATACAGCTGTCTTATTATCCTGGGAGAGGAAGATGACATTTGTCTTTCCGAGTCGCTAGGCCTTAGATTTGAGGACTAGTCCTTGAGGTGTCCATGTCAGTGCTGACAGTGTAGTTTCCGGTGCCCACAAGGGTTGGCATTTGTTACCAATGACAGGACGACTAGCCTGTTGGCCAGAGAGCACACTCTGCTGATGGCCCTAGTGTAAACCCCCCCCACACTCCCCACCCCTGCGCCGGGACCCATTTCGAGATAGCAGTTCTTTTCTGAGAAAGCGGCAAACTTCTGGATTTGTCATAATCAAACACCCTAACTGGTAAGGCAGCATAAACCCTTCGGTTGTCCCTTCAGAAACTTTGTTGGGGCAACAAAGAGAGTAACCAATTCGTTCTGGAAAAAAAAAAAACGTGATAAATAAAGAATAGATTTTCTCTCTTCGATGATGTCTTAATTCCCCTTTCTGTCACCGTGATGAAGAAGGTTTAGTGGAGTAAGGATAGATGTTAGCTCACACATCCAGGCTACAGTCCACTGTGAGGAAGTGATAACTACAGTCAAGGGCACAGACAGAATGGCTGCATGCCTCTTGTTGGCGACCAGCTTACTCTCTCTTCATTCAGTGCTGGGGGTCCACTGTGAAAATGGTTCAGCCCACGGAGAGTGGGTAGGTATTCCCATCCCAATTAACACCATCGAGAGATTCCACCCACAGACATGCCCACAGCTGAGTCTGAGCCAGCCAGTTCTTCATTGGAAGCCTGAGTGATTCTACATTGTGTCAAGCGGACAATTAAAATTTAACCATCACTTGGGCCCAGAGAGATGGCTCCGTGGTCAAGAGCTCTGGCTGCTCTTGCAGAGGACCCGGGTTTAGTTCCCAGCATCCAAATCGCAATTCACAGCCATCTATAACTCCAGTTCCAGGGAATTCACCACCCTTTCCCGGCCTCTGCAGTCGCTGTATGTGTGTGGTGCAGGCGAACACTCATACACATAAAATAAAAATAACTCAGTCTTCAAAACAAGCAAAGCAAACCATCCCTAATGAATTGATCAGAAAAGCAACAAAGGGGCAGGATGTCTGGGTGTAAATCCATTGAGAATCTAAGAATATGGGAATATAATACCTCACATTTTAGTGCTTGGCTCTTATTGAATGTGGGAGAAAATGCTTGTGAGAGAAAAGAATTAATCTGATAATTGTTCCCAGAAGACTTGTGTTTTAATTCCTCAGCAAATTCCTTTCCTAGAATTTGAGTCATTTTTTATTAAGGGGAGAGTAACAACATGGATTTAGTTATTTTTAAAGAGGTACAATTCAGCGGCATTTAGTGCCTTCATATCACTGTACAATCCCTGCTTCTCTGTGAGGACTTTTCCTCTAGTATTTAACTCAGCATACATGTTGGATTCTGTAAACTGTTTTGGTGTCTTTAAACTCAAGATAAAATCATGAATCCAACTGGAAATATTCTGGAGTGTATCTGCAGCCCTCCGGTCACCAGCATCAAACCGTATTAGCCAAATGAGTATATCTGGGTCCTGCCAGGATGCTTTGCTACCTGGCGAATTCAAAACAAAACAAAACAAAAAAAACCACTCAGGAGTCAAGGCTATCTTGTTGAAGATTAGAAGCCCCCTGGCTTCACAGCTATATTGCTGCTATTAGCCCAGTTACTTTTTAACACATCCCCAGCTTGTCTGTCTGCTTTGTCCACTCAGGGTGTTTGCTGTCGGCCTGGGAGGCGAGGAAGAAGGTTTCACTGGACCTCCGCATAGCCAGGAGCCAACCCCAGCACTTCAATTCCTCCTCACTCTCCGTCCTTGAGCTGAGACAGGGAAAGTAATCGAGAGGTGGTTGCGAGCTCTCAGGTGGACACTGGAAATTGTAGACACCTGGACTGTTATAGTACTCGTGGGCTCGCTTTATGGCATGATTGATGCCAGACGAAGGTTGCTTGGGCAGGCTGGAGCACTTACTCATGGGAGCGTTTATAGCGGTGTTCTGATAAGAGGAGTGCCATCGGGTAAATTGCAGCTGGGCTCGGAAAGTTCATCCACCAGAGCTGGCTATGGGCAGCAGACATCTGTTTGCTACCTTGACCTCGGGATGGCTCATCATTCCCAGATGAGGCTGGGGAAAGAAAATCGGGCTATGGGTCTTCTTCTTTTTTTTTTTTTTTTTTTATAACTAGTCTGTGCCTTTTGGTGTCTTTGTAAACAGTGTTTACTTTTCTAAGGCCAGGCACGTCTGTATTATCGGACTGTTTAATAACGGTATGTCCAAGAATGTTTTGAGGAAAGAAAAGCGAAAGGAGTAAACAGGAGGTCTTTTATATAAGCTTCCTCCCAGGCCTTGCACCTGTTCCCTTTAAAATTCTTTCTACAGCAATGAGGAAAATGGTTTTATTATATTGTGACCTTCAAGCCGAATCCCCCTTTAAGGAGTGATGGCATTGAACAGTGTGACTCCAAATATTATAGATACCATCCGTGCAACTAAAACACATCTCAAGGAACAATGGCCATTTTATAGGAGGAGAATATATCCCTGGTTAAATAATACCCTGAAAACACAGGGATTACAATCAGCAAAATATTAAAATTAATCAGAAGGTCACCGACACAATGACTCTGCATCAGAAGAGATAATTCTAACCTGATATTTGCTAAGTTCTGTCACTTTTTATTTTCCTGTATCAGACTTCAAAAATCAGGATATCCAATTCAAACAAGGCCCCAGAAGCAGAGAGGCCCAATGTCCTGTTTACAGTGTGACTCAGCAGCTGCAGCCCATTTAAGGCAGACGGACCATTCTAATAACTCCCTCTAATTAACTCCCTACTCTGATAATGGCTCCTCCTGGGGTTATCCACCGAAGAGAGCTTTGAAGGGGGCTCAAGTTACCAAGAAGAATGCAGATAACACATTTCGATGCTTCTCAGAAGTCTCTGTCCCCAGATACCCATCTTTCCGAGATGCCTATGGTTATTGTCTCCTTTTGACGTTTTCTTGGAAAGCTTCTCATCAGATACCAAAACCAAAACGCTTATAAGCCACCAGCCTGCCCCCCCACACAAGTCCTGCAAGCTCTTCTCTCCTGCTAGTCTAGTAATAGCTACAGGACTGCCTTTAACGTGGACAAATAATCAACCATTACACCCAAATAATCACCCACTGGTGAAGAGATGCATTGACCTGTCCTTTGTCTACTGCTAAAACAGGCTAAACAGAAGTGAGTCAAGAAATGCTTATCAGAAAAAGAGAAGGGAGCCCCAGAAAGCCAGCATGCTCTTTCGATGGCTTTGGATTCTAAGTGGACTTGACTTCAAGCATCCCCTTGTAAAGCTCACGTGGTTCTGCGTGCCTTTGCTGTTTCATCGTGAACTCTGTGGAAATACCACCCAGCGTGACTTCTGAAAGTTTGCATGCTGACCATAGAAACCGCGATACTCTAAGGCTATTTCATTGTTATCCCTCTGTGTCGTAACTCGTCACCAGTGGAGGCAGGAGGCAGGGTGGGGAGGAACAGTGGCTGTTATCATTAAGTATAACATTTCAAAACCTCCCTGGGCCAGTAAAAACAGTCTCCCTCAAAAGCACATGGGGATGCTTTGATGTCACAGCATGTTAGTCCTCTGGAAGTCACTCATCACTGGGGAGACAGTTAATGTCTCTCCCCAGTTCTGTGTTTCTTCCTGTTTGTGCCATTCTTCAGATACCTACCTTTCGTCACCAGTTTGGGGAGACCATATTCTACAGGTTTGAAGAGCTATAATGGAAAGCTCTGGAGGGAATAGAATTATATATCTATCTGAAAAGACTTCTATGGCTGTCCATCCTGGGAGGACATGTGAAGGTCCTGTATTCAAGGCATTTGCTTGAACAGTTTAGTTGCTTTGTGAGAAGAATTCATCTCTAAAAAGAAAGTGTTAGACTGCACAGGTCAGGCTTAAGGACAATGATTTAAAAACATAAAAAAAAAGATGCAAAGTTGGGGGTGTTTATAGACTTTTGTAGTAGGCAGGCATCAAGGTTAATATATGAGGGGGCTGGAGAGATGGCTCAGCAGTTAAGAGGACTCTTATTTGGTACCCAGCAACTACTTGGTGACTCACAAGAGCCTGTAATTCCAACCTCAACCTCAAGGGCTTCTATGCCCTCTTGTGGCTTTGGGCAGCACCAAGCATGCATGTAGTAAATATATACATATGTGCATATATATATATATACATATACACATATATACACATGTATGTATATATGCAAGCAAACACTCATGCATATATATTTTTAATCTTTAATTAGCATATGAAATAAACCAATGGTCAGAAAGACCCCCACCAACAGGGCAGCATGTCAGTGACAGAGCAAGTTCAAGGAAAGGTTGTGAAATATAAAATCTGCACCCTTTCTTAATGACTCCTAAAGGCTCACCACTTTGGAGGCTTATTTGATGTGGGATGTCCTTCTGCATATGTATTACTTTTATTGGTTGATGAACAAAGCTGTTTCGGTCAATGGCTTAGCAGCATAAAGCCAGGTAGGAAACCCAGAGATATAGAGAGAAAGTAGGCAGGGTCAAAGAGATGCCATGTAGCCGCTGAAGAAGAAAGATGCTAGAACATTACCAGTAAGCCACAGCCTAGTGGCAATACATAGATAAATAGAAATGGGTTAATTTTAGATGTAAGAGCTAGCTAGGGATACACATGAGGCATTGGTCAAGCAGTATTGTAATTAATATAGTTTCTGTGTGATTATTTGGGTCTGGGCAGCCAGAGAACAAAAGCAGAGTCTCTGTCTATGCAGATTGTCATATATATATACATATATACACACATCTGCATGTGTGTGTGACACGTGTGAACTCTTCTTTTACCATGTAGATACCAAGGATCCAACTCCGGTTTTCAGGCTTGATGACAAGCTCTGCTAACCACTCAGCTATCTCTGAGTCTTAGCCTTTATTCATACAAGGAACTAATCTCATTCATGAAGACTCAATTCTTATGTACTGGTCCTCTCCCAAAAACCTCACCCCCTTAATACCAACACGCTGCGAGCCTACATGGGTGAGAGGACCGTACTATCTACACCCACACATATAGGCTCCATGGAAAGCTCCACTACCCACTCAGCCATGACTTTTTTCTAAGGTGTAGAAGGTCAGGGTTTTGACCTGTGAAATTTTTTTTTTCAGTCCACAACAGGGAATTGCAAATAATTTCATGCTCGTTTGCTTGTCTTTTGCTTTTAAAACAGCGGAGAACAAGCTGTTGAGATTAATCTCTACCACCAACTGAACCCTGGGCTACCTGAAAAATGGAAGCTATTGCAGCAGTAACAGAAATGAAGTTGTAGAGATCTCTATAAGGCACAGTCAGCCAGTGCCTGCTCTGCGTTGTTACCAGTGCCCCGGGGTAGAGCCCAAATTGGCATTGAGATTATTTTGCCTCCTTTAGCTTTGGTATGGGCACCCGAAGAATCCATGCAATGCAGAAAGGCAGAGAAAGTTTCAGCAGCCAGAACAGTGTTTATCTGGATGGCAACCGGGGGTAGGAACCCAGGTCAGTGACTAGCTTTCGAAGCAAAACAAAACAACAACAGTAAAAGCTTGCCCTCCAGTAGCCTAGATGAAGACAAAAGAGTCAATGAGAAGACAGCAACCTGGGGTCCCAGGAAACTTATACCAATACTGAGAATAGAAGAGCTCTCCCGCTTATGATTCAAAGCCACAGAGGAAGAGGCAGAAGTGTGTCTTGCAATCTTAGCTGGGTCCATGGGGCTGGCACTCAGCCAGTAAAGCAGAGATGGTCAGGAGGATGGCATGTGGAGCATACATGACACATTGTCTAGACTGTCCTGGGTTAGTGGGACTATTTGGGAAAGGGGAAATAAAATACTCCTTTCCCAGCCATCTGTAGATGATGTCTTACACACAGAAGAGCCATGGATACATCTGGCTATTTTTCCTCATTTTGTGCCAAAGCATACGTTAAAAGCCACCTGGGGGAGAAAGGGTTCACCTTGTCCCATGGTTTGATGGGGTAAAGTTCATTCTGGCAGAGAAGACCTGACAACAGGAGAGAGAAACAGCTGGTTAAGTTCTGTCTTCAGATGGGAAGCAAGGAGAGATAAATGTTGGTGCTTAGCTGGCTTCTTGCTTTTTAATTTTGTTCCTGAGATCACAGCCCATGGGATGGTGCCACCATCTTCAAAGAAGATCCTTCCTTGCCAGTAAACCTCATTATTACAGGCATGTACAGATGTGTGTCTCCTAGGTGATTCCAAGTTTGGTTAAGTTGATAGTGAAGATTAACCATTAGATGCATCTTATGTCTTCAAGTTATACATCTTAAAAGTACATAGACTATGTCCTGAAAAAAAATGGAAAGAATGTATTTGCTATGAAATTATCTCCAGATATTTTGTGGAGAGGTCCAAATAGGTAGCTGAATTCTACATGTACTCCTTGCCAAAACTTTCTGAATACATGAACTTATATATATCTCCAGGGTGGGAAAGTTGGCTCAAAGGATAAAGATTTCTGCTACTGTCTTGGTTAGGGTTACTATTCCTTTGATGAAATAACTATGCCCAAAGCAATTTGGGAAGGGAAGGGTTTATTCTGCTCACAGTTCCATATAAAAGTTCATCATCAAAAATAGTGAGGGCAGGAACTCCTGAAGGACAGGAATCTACAGGTAGGAGCTGATGCAGAGGCCATGGGAGGAGTGCTCCTAACTGGATTGCTCCCCATGGCTTGCTCATCCCACCTTCTTACAAAACCCAGGACCATCAGTTTAGGGATGCCACCACCCACAATGGGCTGGGCCCTCTCACATCAATCACTAAATAAGAAAATGTGCTACAGGTCTGGTGTGCCTAGAACCCAATCTATTGTTTTCTCAATTGAGGTTGCCTCCTCAATTGAGAAATTGAGCTTGTGCCAAGTTGACATAAAACTATCCAGCACAGCTACCAAGCCTGATATTCTGAGTTCCAGTTCCAGAATTACATAATGGGAGAAACCCGCCTGATGGCAGTTGTCCTCTGACCTCCACACTTGGTGTCTTGGCACATGTACCCTCCATATAATCAATAATGAAAAGCAATAAAAAATGAAAAAGATTATCCCCCTATGTTAGTGTCCACCCAGTGCAGAGCTAAGTACCATAACAATCTTTAGCAACTTGAAACAATAGGAATAACTTATCTTAGACTTCTGAGAACCCAGCATTCTATATTCAAGATGTCCTACAACTCTACTCTTCCAGCAAGTTCTAGGGAGAAGCTACTTCCTCCTTCCATAAACTTCCCCCAAGTCACGGGTTCTATGGGTTTGTGGCTTTTCCCTACCTCTTCAACGTTTTCTTTGCTCTTTATGCTCCTCCCCTGACTTGGACCCTTGGCCCAACTCTCTATAAGGACTGTCATAGAGCATTCCTAGTTTAGTACATCTGTAAGTACTTCTGAAGGATTCTATGTGGAAACAGTGTTCTACTCTGGGTTAGATTCCAACAGCCATGTGTGCTGTACTGTTGCAATCCCAGCCCGTGGGACGTGGGATGTGGAGGTTCAGGCACTTGACAAGGTTATTCTCAGTTGCATAGTGACCTGGGAGCCAGCCTGGGTTACAATAAAACCCAACTCAACAAACCAACTTAAAATCCTGCTACTGTCCCAACGCAATCTTTGAAATTGGGCCGATAGTATGACTAACACTATTCACAGAAACACTTCTGTCCTTGGATATCTAGAAAAATATTTTTTACCCTGTCCCTGATGTCTATCAGTTTCTGAAAGAGCCCATGGCTGCAGAGTGAAGAAAAAAAAATAATCAACTTATATTTTCCTGTGTTTTTGGCCTAGATCATGGGATGTGTTAGTCACCTGGTTTTAATGATTATTTTAATGGCATTATAAGCCATGGCTTAGATTGCTCTCCACTTGTGCCAACTCTTGTATGTATTTTAGGTCTTAGGAGTCTCATTTTACAAAGCCCACTGACCAGCACATTTTTCTTTCCCCTGTGAGCTGAATAGTGCCAACCACACCATTGACCTCAGCAGATAGTGACAGTGTCAGGGCTATGACAGGAAAGGGAAACCAAGTTATTAGACCCTTGTTTGCCTGGTGGATTTGCAGCCCACACCTGTGGGCAGGTCCTTTGGAAACTTGAAACCCTCTGGGGGAACGCCCTTCATCTTTTTAATGATGAAAGGAACAGCTGTTTGTTAGTAGTGGGGCATGTATTGAAGATGCTCGGTGTGGTGACAGAGGCAGGCAGATCTCTGTGAGTTCAAGGCCAAACTGAGACCACATGATATGGTCTAGACCCACCAGAGGTACCTGGGAAGACCCTAAGTCAAAATATCATCCTCATAATCATTATTATTATTACGGAAATTACTGCAATAAGACGACACCATATACTGTTCTGACTCTTTGGCCTCAGGGTGCTCAGGCAAGTGACATGGGATTTGTTTGAATGTATGGATACAGGCATGCATATATATACCTAAGTGTGTACCTCTGTGTCTAAATGGATGCAGTTGTCACAGGACTAGTCCATATGTAGAGGGTAAGTGCAATGTCTGCTTATGGTAAATTTTCAAATAAAGCGAGTAATTTAATTTTTGATAACATTTTAAGTTTAGTCTTTGAAATTTCATAATAAATACAGTACATCTTAATGGCATCTTCCTCTACCCTCCTACTGCAGCTTCCTCCACTGGAGGATTATGGTAGAAATAAATTTAATTTCAGTTTGAGGGCTTTTCTTTTTAGCGTTTGTGACACTTCTTGAGATCATCAAGTATCTTAGCGGACACAAAGGATTCTTCAGGTCACCGACTTTTCAAACATGTTTCCTCCCTTGAACCCCTAATGACAAATGTTCTTTCTGTTCTAGAATCATTGCTAATTCCTGCACTTTTCATCCCAGATTGGGGGTTGTGTGTGTCTGTGAGTGTGAGTGTGTTGTGTGAGTATGTGTGTGAGTGTGCTGTGTGTGTGCATGCATATGTGTGTCCTGTGTGTATACATGTACTTATGTGTGTATACATGTGTGTATAAGTGTGTGCGCATTTAGTTTGTGTATATATATCTTTGCATTTGTGTGTGTCTATGTCTGTGTACCTGCGTGTTTATGTATGTATATGTGCATGCACATGTATGTGTGATGTGGTAGACACAGTTGTGGAAGTGGTTTCCACAGACATTTTATGGCAGTCTATTTGACCTTAGGTGTATCTGCTGAGCAGCACAAGGCAGTGGAAATCTAAGAGAACAGCTCTTGTCACATACTCTGGAGACCGCCAGGCCACACGTGACGCTGGGGGAAAAGATGATACGAAAGGGAATTCTCTTTCTGCTCACTCTTCCCCAGAGTGTGGGCTCCGGACCGCGCTCCCACCCCCATAATAATCCAGCTGAAGGTTGCTTGCTGACACCTCCCTGTTTTTTGGTTGCTTGGATGTAGATATAACCATTGATTCGGAACTTGTTAGTTAATGTAAGTGTACTCCCTTGGAAAACCCCACTTCTCTCTTTCGCCTTGAAGCAAGCCCAGAACGGTTGCAACAATACACTCTGGCAATTAAAATAAATAACCACCCCCTAACAAAACTTGTCAACCCCCTGTCACTGTGAACAATGTCTTCGAGATATTACTTTGATGTAGTCTTCTTACTGTTGGCTTCTTGCTCAATGAATAAAATCTTTAAAGAGTAGTGTGTGTGTGTGTGTGTGTGTGTGTGTGTGTGTGTGTGTGTGTGGTGCTGTGGAATGAGAAGTAAACAAATAAGTATGTTAGTAATTTATAGCGCATGTGGATATATCGCACAGATGGTTACACAGTACACTTTCACGTTGACAAATATAAAATAAAGATTCACGAGGAAGCAATACCCACCCGTACCTTGGAGGACAAACTCAGAATTATCAAGGGCCCAGATATTTCTATACACGTCTGTTCCGTAAGCAAAGCAGAAGTGCTAGGCACTGCGAAAGCTCAGTGAAAAGGCGATGTCCAGGAGTGGACATGTCTCCATGGTGATGTACGAGGAAGAGAGAGTTATAGGTAGGTGTCTTGCCTTTCAGGCATAGAGAGACATAGTGGTTTCCCAGGAAACTAGGACACTGAAGAACGATGCGGAGATGCTAGAGGGGTGGGTTGGGGACAGGAGGTGCAAAGATATCTGTCTGGGGAGAACAAACAATTTGAAAGGGGGGGTCTAAGGTGCAGCTCCAGGTGGTCTCAACTCCCTTTAGTTGTAGACCACACTGGCTTTGAACTCAGAGAGTTCAAAAGGCCTATCTAAGCTTCTTAGAGCTGGAATAGAAGGTATATAATACCAAGGTTGAATCTGTCTTTTTTTAAAAGGAATAACTGCGTTAGTGACATATTTTCAAGCCCAACTTCATCCATTCATTTAATCAGGTAGCATTTATGATACAGTTATTATTAGCAGCTACGTGGAAACACAAAAGGATGTTGGTTATAAACTTGAACAGGAGATCCTGGAGCTATGGTCTTCTTTGGGGGAAAAGATACATACAAAAAGACTAAGAAATAGCTTTGTAAGACGAGCTAATGTAAAATTTAAGTGCTTATTCTGTAGAGACACTGGCAATGGAAAGACAAGAGGCAGGGGAGAGGAAGAAAGAAGAAAGCCCACACTATGGTACTAGCTTCCATTCTGCTGAATCCCTCCAGTAACAAAGCTAAACCAAAGGCTATTGATTTGAAGAGAAATATCTGTACTGTGGTCAAGAAAACTCTTTAGTTGGAGAGTGTACCTCTATTTTGTGGTGAATAGGCGCTCAATTCCCAATTCCATCACCACATGAACATCCTGGATAGAACTGACCCAAGGCCTTTCTCTTTAGAGATTATCCAATTCCCCCTTTAAAGTATCAGAAAAGATTTATAGCATACCTTCTTAGTGCTCATACAGCACTGAGAGGCCAGGAGGGGTCCCATAAACGATGCAGAGAGAGATAGGGTGCTGTCAGGCAGAGTCTGTGACTTCAGACTGGTGTGTTTCACTCACAAAAGCCTCATAAATGTCCTACTGGCTCAAGCCATAAAGCCCGATTGTGATTTTTTTTTCTGTTTACTGTAATATTGATATCTGTGGCTAAAGCCCAGGATACTGATTTCGGTAGAAATCACCCAATTTTACTGCTAAATTATAGGATGCTATACGGCCCCAGAGTGCTTCAATAAACTTAACAGAAAAGTTACTCCTGGGCCAAGGAGGCTTTGATCTTATGGTTATCACAAAGCCAAGGTCAGCGAGATGATTTGTGAGAGTTTACTGAATAAGGATCAGGGAAACCTGTAAGGACACAGGAAAAAAAAAACCAGCAACATCAAGATTTCCTGTTTACCTTTCATGAATGCCTATTTATGTTACAAAGGGCAGTTCTATTAGACATAGTTATAGGAATATGAACCTCTTCTCCTTGCCTCTTTTTCTCTCAGTAGAAGAAAAAATAATAAGCATTCCATCAGGCCATATTTAGTGTACCAAGTGTTAGATTGTATAAGAACTGCATTTTTGTTCAAGTATGTCTTGTATTTTGATCATGTTTACTCCATTACCCTCTCCTGTCTCTTTACCCCTCCACTTCCTCTTTAAAAGTAGCTCCTTTTCTATTTCCGGGTCTGTTTCTCCTAGGTTCTACACATGAGAAAGGGATCATGAGATAGGTAACTTTTCTGGGTCTGGCTGATTTAGCTTAACACCGTGATCTTTGTTCATCACTCACGCTCTTTGATGGTGGACTGAATGCAGGCTCTGTGCTTCATGATCACCACGGCTCTTTCCAGCCAGCCTGGGAGCCCAAAGCTTACCCTTACAACCAGAAACATTTTTTTTTTAACTTCAATAAGTGTATTTCTTAGAAATAATGATGATTGTGTGTAACAGGATGGGCCTGCTCATTGGGGTTTCTGTCCCACCC
>JAQHUG010000141.1:2584064-2604334 GCA_028555095.1 Dicrostonyx torquatus | reverse complement strand
CAAACACTACCCTCTGAGCTATTTCTCAACCCTCTGCGGCATTTCTTCATGGTCAGCCAAAGTTGTATCTTCCACGCAACTGCTGGACCACACTCCATATATGGACTAGTATGTGGATATAATACCCACTAGTAAGTGTTAATGCACGACATTCTTATTTTCGAGGATAATGATAGGAGGGTCCCTGAAATAGAAGAAAATTCTAGATTCCTATTTAGCCACTCAACACTAAGCCAGAAGGAGAAGAAGCACATGTAGATATATTAGAATTATAATAATGCTGATTAATGTATGCCCAAAATTTCTCAGGGTTTCACATAAGAAATAAATATACAATAGTCATTAAATATACATATATAATGCATAAATTATTATATAATATAATGTATGAAGTATTTATATGTTTAGTATTATATTTAATAATACAGTACTGTAAGTAATATAGACAGTACTAAATATAAACATAAATGTTTATAAAATGAAATAAACAAAACAAAGAATAACATACATGTCAGAATCAGCCCAGCAAAAACTAAGCCAGAAACATAGCAAAGAGACCACTGAACTTTAGGGTCCCCAGGTTTCTTTTTACTCCAGTAAGGCTTGGCTAAAACAACACAAGCCTTATAGCTTACTAATTTTTCAGGCCAATATTTGGACATAATTTGTGTGCTTTATAAGCCCGAAAAACCCACAAGAGGCCCCAGATTGCTGACGTAACTGTCTTTGAATTCAACAAAGCCCATTACCACGTCAGTGAGGAGGATGGGTGGAAAGCCCACGAGGCAGGGTTTCTAGGCACCCAGAGGGGTTTCCACGGCAGCTACTGAAATAATAAACTCCCCTGATTTTTGGCACCAACTGGAGTCATTTTCACAGTTCACTTCTAATCACAGATAATTCTTTTTTTATTATGTCATTTTAGATGTTGTTATTGCACACATAGAAAATGTTGCTATGTGACGGAGAACCATAAACTGTACATATGATAGTGTTCCTAACAAAAGAGGAACTGTCTGCAGTCTGGGACTTAGAAGAAAGAGTGTGCACGTGTGTGTGTGTGTGTGTGTGTGTGTGTGTGCGTGTGTGTGTGTGTGTGTGGTTGCAGCCTGATACCCTTTTTCGTTTTTAGAATACGTTTTATGATGACTGAAACTTAAGCTGGACTATCTGTTATCTGTTTCAACTAAAAGAAATTAAGAATTCACTCATGGTTTTACCAATGAGCTTTTGCATAAATTCAGGAAACAGGAGAGTCAGGCAAACAGAGTTTGTATAGCTCCCAGCAATAGAGATTAAGGCTGAATCCTGAGTGTGAACGTGTTTTGTGTTAGGCAAGGCAACTTCTGCAGAAAAGGAAAAGAGAGGGAAGGAAAGGAAGGGGGGAAGGAGAGTGAGAAGAGCTAGGTTTACTGACTTCTAAGGGGTTTTAATACCAGTGTCATATGCTTGAGATAATTTCAAGGGGAGAATATTCCCTTTTACATTTTTTTGTTTGACTTTATTATGATGCTGACTTGTAATTTTTAATTTTTACGTTGAAGTAGTTGGAACCCATAAAGCTTCAAGAGGGCAGTGGGGTGGGGTGGGGTGAGATAAAATAAGAATCAAGTATAATAATGTATGTTTACAACATGTCACAAACACAGCACATTTCTTTGTATGTTAACTAAGAAATTAATTTACTATCTAATACTCTTTCAACAAATGCAACCATTGTTAGCCCCTTACTGAATATATTCTTTCACTATCTCTCTCTCTCTCTAATTTAAAAAATACATTTATTTTTTCTTTTGTGTTTGGGGGGGCACATGTGCCATGGTGAGCTTGTAGTCAGTGGACAACTTGGGGAGACCTCATATTCTCAGCTTGGGGACAAATGTCTTTACTTGCCGAGACATCTCAAGGGCCCTGGTTTTCTAATTTTAATTATTTTGATCACTTGAGATTAAGTATGGAAATCTCCATTAGCCTTGAAATCTATATATGTACATTTCGTAAGAATAAAGACCATTGCGTCTATGCTTACAGGAAAATTGCTCAAATCGAGTTTTGCCTTCAGAATGAAGAGGGCTGTCTGTAAAGTTTGTGCACATTGCATCAATTCTTACTACAATCCTTACAGTAATTGCTCCTAGTGTGAGATCTGGCCCAGAATCGTACTTTGCAGTTAGCTTTGATCAGACTAAGATATTCTCACAGGTACACAGTTCAGTCAATATCACTATGCCATTGTTCCACAAATAGTTAATAACTCCAATTGCATCGTCCTCCTCTCCCTTTCATCCTTGGGACAAAATGAAACAATAACAGTCCACAGAGTACACAGGCCACAAAGGGGCTTGGGAAATGTATGCGATGATGCTTTTAAAAAAAAAAAACACCTTTGCCAGGTGTGGTGGCACATATCTTTAGTCCCAGAACATAGGAATCAAAGGTTGGAGTGTCTCTGTGAGTTCAAGGCCAGGTTGGCCTACATAGAGTTCCCCAATAGCCTAAGCTGCCCAGGGAGACTTGATCTGAAACAAAGATGTGAGAAGAGGGTAAGGCAGTGAACACTAGGAAAAGATACCAGGCGTTCCTTCTCGGCCTCAGCCTGGGCACAGGGGGCGTGTAAATACACGTACGAATGTGGATACTTAGGCATCTACCACACACACGCTTGTACAAGATGACCCTCAATGAGAAGGATATTTCACGTATCATATTAGAACACCTCTTCCGGTTGACGGGACACCCACAGGCTGTAGAACAACTCAACCATCCCCTGCAGGTTTGGAACAGAGGGAAAGAACAGAAAATGGCTCAAGGGAATCAAGGGAATCTATGAGGTGAGCAGTCAAGAGGATTGGCTGAGTAAAAACCGAACCACAGGAAGTAGACAATCAAATCAAAGAGACATGAGTTCTGACATGCAGCCTGGGTCACCAGAGCATGGTTCATTTAAGCACAGAAAAAAGAGCAAAGGGAGTGCATGGTTTTGTATTATTTTCCTAATGTTAACATCGCATTGCAAATAATTATCTCTGCTGAAAAAATTATGAATATTATTTTACTCTTTATTTTAGCTTCATCCATTGGTATTGTTGTTGTATGGCAGTGTTTGAGACTAGGTCTCCATCCTCTTGACTTCTAGGATTGTTGAGTGAGCAACCATGCCTGGTTCTATGTTGTTGAAGTTTTATAATAAATAATGTATTATTTTTGCAATTAGAATTATTTCACGTATAGAGAGGCAGACAGATGGATATAATGTAGTTCTTGTACAAACAGCAACTAAAATCATAGTTACCAATAGTGATGAAAACGGAGATTGGGGTGGAGTATCCTATAAGCTCAGAAGAATACAGTAGTTCTTATTGGTTCTTGGTGAGATTCCCAGAAGGCCTTGGTATCTGTACTTCCCAATGGACTTTGAGGAATAAATAGAGAAGACTAATTTGTTGAGTGGGGTTCAGGTAACAGTCTACGTTTCTAGGGTGATGGATGAAAGCAGAATGATAGATAAACCCAAACTGTTACATGTTATTGGATTGAGGGGAGTGGTTGTTAAAAGTGAGACCCCAAAGTGTTTCCTAGTGATACTGACAACATGAAACCACAGGATATCTTCTGCTTCTGTTCCTGGGATGAAACAACTTACAGAAGATAGGCTTTTAAGCCACATCCATGGGAAGTAGAAACAATTGGTCAGATGGGTCCATAGTCAAGACACAGAGTAGAAAGAATTAATATCTGCGTACTTCTGCTCGGATGGCTGTTTACTTTTACACTTGTACCATTCCAGATATCCTGACTGGGAAATGGTGCCACCCACAGTGGGTGGGTCTTCCCATGTTAATAAAGGCAATCAAGATAATCACCAACAGACTTGTCCACAGGCCCATCTAGACGGTCCTTTAATGAGATTCCATTACCAGTGATTGCAGATTGTGTCAAGTAAATGATTAAAAGTCATAATATCAGCATGCCAGATTTGTCAATCTCAAAATCTGCAAAATCTTTTTGGGTGCAAATACTACCTCATACGTAGAAAGAAACGTCATGAAACTTGCTTCGTGTACACTACCTAAAAAGACATTGCTGAGGCCTAGAGATGTAGCCCAGCAACTACCTAATATTCCGTTGGTGTAGGAGGTCCTTCTGCATTTGTATTGCTTTCATTGGTTGAATAAAGAAAACTGCCTTGGCCTTTTGATAGGGCAGAAATCAGGTAGGCGGAGTAGACAGGACAGAATGCTGGGAAGAAGGCAGTATGACAGACGCCATGATTCTCCTGCCAGAGTCAGACATGCTAAGTCTTTCCCGGTAAGCCACAACCTCGTGGTGACAAACAGATTATTAGAAATAGGCTGAATCAAGACGTGAGAGTTGGCCAAGAAGAGGCTAGATATAATGGGCCAGGCAGTAATTAAATTCATACAATTTCCGTGTGGTTATTTCGGGGGTTAAGCTAGTCGGGCACCAGGAATGCAGCCCATTCCTCTCCTACTACATTCTGTCACCTAACTTGATCTCAAATACTGCATAAAGAAGTGGCCAAGAACAAAGCATAGATAAAACTTACCTTCAGAGAATTTTACATATGTGTAAGGTATTTGGTGGACCACGAAATAATTTCTTTCTCCCTCCTGTACTCCATCTCCCATGATGCATGTGCAAATATTACAAAATTCTAATAGTATATGTGCAAAGCATTCAAATACTTCTAAGATTTCATGATAAACAATGTTCAAGCTGTAGTCGTATGTGCATGTTCAACTACAAAGGAATTCCTTTGAAGCCATCCTGAGAGTTCCCTGTGGCTGTCATAAAGGATCCACACGAATGCAGATTAAGAGAGTGTGGGTTTATTTCGGCTCATAGTTTGAGGATGCAGTCTATTGGAGTGGGAGGGTCTGGACAGCAGGGGCCTGAGGAAACTGGCCCTAGCGCATTCACAGACAAGAAGCAGAGAAGCATGGAAGCTTATGCTCAGCTGTCTTCCTCCTTTTTTATACACTCCAGGATTCCAGTACAGGACTAATAGCAGGCAGAGTAGACAGGCTTTCCCAGCCAATTAACCTATTAGGTAATCATCCATAGACATGCCCAGTAGCCCATCTCCCAGATGACTATTGTTCTCATTAAGCTGATCATTGAGATTACCCATCACATGAGGGCAGACAAACCCCTCACATATATTAGATTATTAAATTTAGCTTCCAGATATTTTTTCTCTGCTGAGTGAGATGTAACTATTATGTGTTATCTTTGACCAAATAATTTTAAAAATGGCAAAATAACAGCACTAGAAGATGAATATGGATTTTTTAAAAAATTGCTACTAATGTCCAGTGTTCTTAGAGTCAGTAAGGCTGCATTCTTAGCCACATTCCTAAAACTGTACCTGTCAGGCGAGCATGACACTGCACATATTCCCCTGTGTGAGCTTTGTACCATTTGGAAGTGAGAATACATACCCGAATAACTCTTTCATCAAGCTGTGTCCCTCAGGGCAACATCGTCACCATGTTTCAGTTTGAATTTCAGGTTTCCAAATGGCAACAGGTTGACTCAACTTATTTTATGGGTTATAGAATGCCCCGGTAAATTATCAGTTATCAAATTAGAGCCAGTATCAGGGTAAAAGTTGATGAGCAAATCAACTTGGAAATATCTAAAAAGAAGCTACCAAATTCTTGCGAGATTCCCATAGTGTTTATGTTCTCACTATACTAAGTACCTTGCTATATGAAAGAAATAGGCATTATGGTTAAGAGAGAGGAAATGAAACGAAAGGTAGTGTCCTGAATTCTATCCTCAAACTCCATCAGACTCTGTGGTCTACAGATGCAGCTGTTGTCTCTTTCTAACTGCCCTCTTTTGGTTCTTGCTGGCTAACAGGGGAAGTCTAGGCATAGACCTAGGGTATGAGTAGGTGGTTAAAAGTTTCATCCCTCGATGACCTTTGTCTGGCTAGATCTGAAACCTGACACTTATAGGTCACAGTTCGTCTTTGACGAAAGTCAGGCAAGAACTTAAGACAGGAGGCTGGAAGCAGGAGGCATGGAGGATGGCTTGTTCCCAGGCTCACATTCAACCACCTTTCAACTAAGAGTCACTTGCTTAGGGATGGTACTGCCCACAGTACAGATAGGCCCTCTTCCATCAATTATTAAGTAAGAAAATGTCCCCATAGGTATGAACCCAAGCCAATCTGAGGGAGGCAATTCTTCACTTGTGTCTTCTTCCCAGTGTTAGATTTATAACCAAGATCAGCCAGACACACACAAATGTAAAGGTTATGCATTATGTCCACCACTCAATATATACAAAATTTGCATATAGATGAATGTTTTAATAGAGATACAAAAGTCTACTGATGATTCTAACAGTGGGTATCCGGAGCCTGATGGTGAATTGTGGACATATTATAGATAAGATGGACAATTCTGTGTCTTTATTTGTAATATACATTGAGTATCTTTTATTTTAAAATTTTAGAAAAATCTTTGAGATTTTCAACTATTTGCAACTACATAGTAAGATATCTTGAAAATAGGAGTCAAGTCTAAATACAGATTTCATTTATGCTTTATGAACACCTTAGGCACATAATATAAAGACATCTTTGCAATCTCATACATGGAATAATTCCACCCCAAAAATTTTCAGCTTGGGGTATCACTTCTAGACTCAAAAGGCTCAAAAATTTAGACAATTTTGAATTTCAGGGTTTCAGATCAGGAATGCTCCACATTAGGCACCTGATGGCACTGCCTCATTCCTAAACCTGTAGATTTGATTGGTCCCTTGTCTAGTCCCCAACTGACATACAATCTGTGACTGAAACCACTCTTGATAGAAACAGTACCGCTTTCTAGTCAGTTGACTCCTTCCAGAGTGCAAAACAGATTAACCCCAGAGAACCAACTTCTCTTTCCCGAGGTAGAGAGATTCCATTCCTAAAATAAGACATTTGGAGAGAGGATCTCCAAGATCCCTTCCTAGAATATAATTGCTTGAAAATTGCATTTTTGTGAGACAAACCGAATCTGCATGTGCTTGGCGAACCTCAAGTTAGTTCATCATAATTTTTATAAGAATGTAGTTGATATGGCTGGAATCTTAGCCACAGTTCCCCAAGCCTATTTCTTTTGTTATGATTCATAGGAAATAGCATTCTACCAAATTTCAAAGGAATCTGAGCCTCCAAAGGGGCTAAGAGTGGAGCATCCCAAAGCCTAGATGAATATGAGCTTGGTCAACTGTGTTGCTTCTCTCTTCTCTGCTTACCTTGCTAGGTGGTATGGTTTAGCTTCTCTGTTTAAAATTTCCTTTTGGGCTAATGAATATTTCTAAAATCTTGTATTGCTTAAGAGCTCAAACTGTAGCGATGTAAATCAATTCCCACCTCTATTATATAAGTATGCAATTTTTTTTTTAGTCCTACAAAAATTCCATTGAGATATTGCTGGTCTTATATAGGCTAATAATAGACTATGGTGGTGGTCTGGTGGAAACCTCTGTGGGTGGGATTTGGGAGAGAGAAATTGTCATCACTTGAGCTGTGGAATTCACGGCAGACACAGAAGCTGCTGTTCAGCATTCTGAGGCTGAGATAAACCATTTTACTCTAATTATCCTCCAGCCCCAGAAGGCAATGTCTCGATTTCTTCACTTTCCCTTGGAGAACAAGTCACATGCGGTGGCTGCTCTTTAGAGGAGGGAATGCCACACAAATTGAGAAAGACCAGAAGCTCATCCACACAAGAGGCCTCAGAAGTTGTTGGGACAAAGCTGGAAAACGAAGGAATCGTGGTCTTCAAGTTCTCTGATAATTAAGAATCATTGCCCTCACTTGCGTGCCATGGACCCTAATAAAAGGCGAAAAGAATGTGGCTGTCTGCGGTAACAGTTTATGTGTATTAATTCAGCCTGGAGAAATTGGGACTTGGTTTTAAGTGTTACATTTCATTTGTAAGCGTACGGTTTAATTGTGGCAGTAAAACATTGATTAGCTAAACTTTGCCGCTGTTTTGTGACTTGGGAGCCAGTCTGGTTTAAATATAAGATGGGACGGCATAAAAGGTGTGCTGTTTGAAGGCACAGAAGTGAGCTGAAAGCCATCACCTGCAGGAATGGCTGTGTGCACATCTTAGCTGACCATGTGACTTCTTGGTACGGCTCGGTCATCTGCTGTCTACTGTTCTGATCTGCTTACTGAGTGGGTTTCTGGGCCCTTCAGGGAAATAGCTGATGGAATCTTGACATTACTAGAAGGGTGCAGTGCAACGCGTTGTGCTCTCACATCCAGACTCCCGTGTTGGAATCCTAGTTCCTGTGTGATTGCATTTGGGAATAAGATTAAATGAATTCATTGGAGTGTGTTCTGATCTCATAGGATTGCAGCTTTATAATAAATGGAAGACCTCTCTGTATCTCTGTCTCTTGACTCTGTCTTTCTCCCCTTATTCTCTTCTTCCTCCCATTTTGTTGCTCTCCCTCTTCACATTTCCTTTCTCCTCTCCTGTTCTCATTCTCTCTGCATTCCCAGGTAAAAATACTAAAAGATGGTTATTATATACAACCCTGGAGGAAATCCTTCACCAGACACCAGCCCTGCTAGCAATCTTTTTTTCTTTTAGCTTCTAAATAAGGCCCCATCATTTAAGCTACTGAAAGCATATGACATCATATTTTGGCAGATAAGGCTGGGGAAGACAAAGGCATTCATGGAGGATGAGCAGAAGATAATCAGAGAAAAGCCACAGCTGTCAATTTGTAGCAAAATGTCTTCTTGGAGCAAGAAGTCCATGACTGACAGGGTTGGCTGGGAGAGACACGGAGGAGGGAGACATTAAGGCAGGAGTTGGTAGATGCTTCAGATAGCACAAAGCAAGAAACTGAAGGGAAGTTAGCTAAGCAAAAGAGTTAAGACTTCTTTCTCAAGAGACAGGCTGATCAAAGTAGGAAAGAGGAGTACATTTGTAAAAACTAGCATTCAGGATCAAGATTGATGAGTTAGAATCTCTGCTTCAGCTATTCATTCCGCCAATCAGGGTAGACAGATGCCTTAGAAACTCCGTATGTTCAGAGTTACTAGGTTCTACAAGATGTTGCCTCTGAAGACTGCAGAAAGAGAGAAGCTGTTTTGGGAAAGGATGTCCCAAAATTGAGAACTGACTAAATACTTGACTATAGGAAGTAACATATTATTTATGTCTTCAAGGACCAGAGGATGGCTGCTTATCGGGTGCAGCCAACCCACCTCTTAATTGGTTTGAGGCTCGATCCACCGGAAGGAAATTCTTGCCCAATATTGATAAAGGTGGTCAAAACATGTGACTAGAAAGGTTCCAGGGCCCCAGAAGGAAACCCACTGTTGTTATGTTGTTATAAAATGTTCTAAACATTTGCTGTCATTCATAGACTTGTGCCACTCTAAGTCCTGTTCGGAGAAGTCCCTATTGCAGCAGGTAATGGTTAAGGCAGAACCTGGCAACTGCTCAAAGTGTTGAGAATAAATGACTGAGATTGCCAACTATAGACGGGCCAGCTATACCAACGCCCCCTACTAAGGCTCAGGAAACATGGAAAATTAGGTAGAAAGAATGCAGAGTTGGAAGATGGGGAGGGGTGCTGTGACATGCTGTCTTCTGGACAGGACATGGCTGTTACATAAGCTCACAGGAGCTGTGGTTATCTGCCCAATATCTGCATAAGAACCAACCTGGTGCTCCATGCTCCAACATGGGCATGGGAAGGTTGCCAAGACTCCACCTCTAGCTGAAGAGTTTTGGGCAGTTGATGGTTGCTGTAGGAAGGAGAGTCACTTTTCTGCGGGAGACTGGCCACTGGTAGGTTGCTCATGCCCTAACGGCTGATCCCATAGCTATGAACAAATGGGTGGCACTCTCTCAACTCAGTGGGCTAAATAATAACATCAAAACATGAAATTGAGAGAGAAATGTGTTGGGGTGGGGGGTTAAATCCCAGGAGGAATTGAAAAGAAGATGAATCGGTGTGTATGAATATGGCCAAAGAACATTGTATACAGGCTTGCCACCAAGCCTGACTTTTAAAAAATACTTTTATTCTTGGGGTCAAACTCAGGTCCTTATGACATAACTGAGCCATCTCCCCAGCCAAGCTTGCCTCAATGGGTTTTGTTAATTCAGTTTGTTATATGACTATTCTAAAGTATATCTAATGATTGTGAATGTTTTCCCTCCACTTTTCTTAACTCCCTCCCCTTTCCACCTCCTCTTCCCTATTTAATCTATTTTCCCACTTCTGTTTGTTTTGTTTTGTTTATGTCCCGCTGGGTTTGGCCAGGGGTGGCCTTTGGATTAGAACTCTTCACTGGTGCCCAGTGTAGTCACCAGTGAATACATAGCTGAGAGTGATGGCTCCCTCTCTCTTGATCAGTAGCATAGTGCAGCAGTAAAGGCTAAGTTCCCATGAGCTCCTCCTCCATCTATGAATTAAGGGGGTCTGTCTCGTGGAGGTCTAGTGCAAATGGCCTATACTATTCTGTGTTCATGACTATATTGACTGTGTCCTGCCTGAAGGAACGGGACTTTCATTCTACCGCCCTCTCTTTTTGGGTCTTACATTTTTTTTCTACCCCTCTTTGATAACATTCCAGGAGCCTATAGAGGTAGTAGAAATGCCTAGTTAGGGATGAACACTCATCCTTCACTAATTATCTGTCCCTTGAGCAGTCTGAATCTCTGCATTTTCGGTCACTTACTGGAAAGGGAAGCTTTGCTGATTAGGGTTGAGAGTAGCAATTGTTTAAGGATATAAATATGATTATCTAAAAAGCAGTTTGACATTATGTCTGTTTAGTCATCAGTAGTAATTTCCCTCCTAGGGACTCTAACCTCAAGACATTGGGTTGACAAGGCTTAAAGTTACCATAGCAGGCATGGGCTTCCTTCTGTGGACTATGTCTCAGATATAAGCAGAGAGTAGTTGATTGCCCTCAAAAAATCCCTGCAGTGATTACACTTGTGGGCACATCTTATCAGACAGGTTGGTGCTATAGTTTGTAGCGTTTATATCTGGGCAAGAGCATTGATGTCTTTTCTTCCCTAACACCTTGTGTAGCACTTTCCAGCATCCTGTAATCTGAAAACAAGGCAACATGGAAGAAGTTTCCAACTCCTTCCAGCTTGATTTCTCACTGTCTTGCAACCAAGATGTATGGTTGGTCGCCCCATCTATTTCTGCTGAAGAAGGAAGTAGGAAGGCATCATTTTCAAGGTACCCTTGCTAGACGGCCTTGACAGACAGCAGCTCTGACTGATGGGATGTAGAAAAGAGGTGTCCATGTGTAACAAAAGATGACATTATCATCAGGATCACCATGTCAGAAAGCCATGGAACTCTGGAGATGACAGTTTTCAGCTCTCTTTGACATGAGATTGAGCCTGGTAAGGTGTGAATCAGAAAGGCTACTATTCTGGTGCAGAGACTCATGTTGATCAACTATGGTACCAAATGATGTCCAGCTCTCTTTTTGGACAATATGAGATGCCTAAAGGGAGGTTGTCATGGTTTTGTCTGTAGCTCCCAATAACCCCAATTTGAGAAGAAGGGAGTCAAATGCAATAAAATTCCGGAAACCCTTGGGAGATTCCGGATGATGTATCAGAATCAAAGCACATTGTTCTGAAACTACTATGTCAGGCCCTAGGATTTTTGTCAGTTTCTCTTCATAGGGATTAATTGATCTCATTCAGATAAAACATAAACTGCTTCAACCTTTAAGTACCTTGAGAAAAATTCAGTCAGTGTTCAGGATTCTGTTATAGAAACAACGAGAGTAAAAGGTAAAAGGTTGCAAGAAAAGTATGATGTTACAAAAGATCAAAGAGGTTTTGACTTCTTCCCCAAACTCATGATACATGATACTAGCAGGTAAGGAAGCAGTAAGCTTTTTTCTTATATTTGGTAAATAAATAGGATCTTCTTAAGAAGCTGGTCTTATTCAAGTGAGCTGAATTAAACCTTCAGATATTTGTTATCCCGGAAAATAAGCATTTTTTTCTATTACATTGTCTAAGAGTTTCCTTTGGGAGTTCAAAGCTTTACCTTCCAATTTAGTTGCCTTGTTTTGACTTTTGTTGCCTTCTCTTATATTCCCTCCCCCTTTCTTCCCCTCCCCTTCTCTTTTTTTCCTTCTCTGACTTTTCTTTTTTTTTTCCTTTCATTTTTCTCCATACCATGAGGGTCTTGGGTATTCCAGGCCACCCTAAAACTCTAGATCCTCTCATGTCAGCCCCTCTAGTGCTGGTGGATATACCTTGTCACACCAAGTCTTTCCAAGGCTTCCAAGGATTGGTGATTGGAGCTTCTCTTATTGTGATGAGGAGCTGATTTTCTGTAATGCTCATGGGCTCCAGTTTTTCTTCCCAATGCACATAGAAAATTGAATTGAAAACTCAATTTTTGTGATTTCATATTTGTAGATATATCATCTATTGAAATGTGAGGACTTGTTGAATTGTAACTTAAAATGTATAGACACATAGAATACATGGATACCTAGTGCTGACATGTGCACATACAGTGACATAGACAGCACCTCTGCTATTGCCAGGCATTTAGTGTTTTTTATATATGATACAGAAACCAAAATAAGTTTCTAAAGAAAATGGGCTCCACCCATAGACTGAGGTCAGATATGAACAGATTTCTTTTACTGGGTTTGTGATCCAACTAGCTGTCTTATGTAACTTGAACTCTGGTGGCTCATTGAATTATGCAATAAAGACATCATACAAAGAGTGGAAGAAACCACTTTGTTCCCTTTAGTAGGGAGGCGAAGCAGCTGGTCTTTTGCATGTTTTGAATCCTATGGGCAAATATTGTTGCTCTACCATTCCATTTCTCTACATTGTACTATAAGTACACAAAATTCGCTGGTCTCAATAACACCCCTGTCTGTGGGTGCTGTGGGACAATGGTCTGTACCCTGTCACTTAAATTTAAATAAACACTAATTGGACAGTAGGCAGGCAGGAAGTATAGGTGGGGTGACCAGGCAGGGCAACGAGAATTCTGGGAAGAGGAAAATTTCAGTCTGCAGTCGTCATCAAGATAGAGAGGAAGTCAGACACAGATCAAGCAAGAGGTGACTGCCTCGCCAGAAAAGGTAAACAAGCCACATGGCTAACACAGATAAGAATTATAGACAAATATAAGTTATAAGAGTTAATAAGAAGCCTGAGCTACTAGGCCAATCAGTTTATGATTAACGTAGACCTCTGTGTGTTTATTTTGGGACTAAATGACTGCTGGTGGCATGGCTAATATAGAGCGACCAGGTGAGACAGAAACCTCAGTCAACATGTGGATTGGTTTTTCTGTTTTTGCTTTTGAGAAAAAGGAAAGGAGGGGGTGTCTAATTATATTATGGAGTTGGAGATTGTATTCTATGGGTCAAAATACCTAGATAATGGTAACTGCTCTTGGTGATTGCTATCAGTGCTCATTTCTGCCTACAATCTACTTTGAGTGCTTCCTTCATTCTTCAAGAAAGCATTTGTTTTTCTAAAGACAATTCAACATCATCAGAAGGACACGCCCAGAAGAATCAGGTGCCAATTAGAGTACTTAGGTAAAAACTAAAAGTTCAATTCAGCTTATCCTTATCTTCTATTTAAAACAAAAGAATGTCAACACCGCTTGGCTTTAAAAGGTGAAGATTTCTGTCTTAAAGAACATTCTCTTCCAAGCACACTGCATGTTTATATACTCAGTCTTCCCAACTGTGATTGCTACCAGAGGAGAGTCAAACCTTTGGGCTTTGGAGAACAATAATTTCTTGACCATAACATTTGAGAGGTATGGGATATTAGCATGTCCATAGCAGGGATCAAAACAAAAGTGGGTCCCCTTACCACACAGTTTATGTTGTGGTCTAAATTAAGATGAAAAGAATTATGATTGCCAAATTGTAAAGACTTCATTTAGAAAAAGAAATACCCATGCTTAACAAGAATATAAGCAGCTAGACTTGTTTTGCTCAATCTTTTTAAAAAATTTTTCTTTGACTGGTACGGATTTTCTTTCAATTTAATGCTATGTGTAATATATACAGTAACACCTGGTGCAGGAGACTTGTCTGTTCAATCATGTTTTAAATAAATGCTGATTGGCCAGGTAGGAAGTGTGGGTGGGTCAACCAGACAGGAAGTAGAGGCAGGGCGAGGAGAAAGTCTGGGAAGCAGGAAGCTTCCCTGGCATTCCCACGCAGTCCATCTACGAAGCAGGATGTAAGCTGCTCGCCAATAAAAGGTACTGGCCATGTGGATTGCATGGATGGGAACAATGGGTTAATATAAGTTATGGGAGCTGGTAGGAAGACTGAGCTAATGGGCCAATCAGTGTATAACCTAATATAGACTCTGTGTGTGATTTTCTTTGGGGCTTGCCGACTGTGGGGTACTGGGGAGGACAGTAACCCCAACAAGCAGGACCCTCATGTTACAAACACCAAGTTTTAATAACTGTGCTCTTGATACATACCCCTCTGTATGCTGTGAATACCACTGGTTAATAAAGGACTGTCTTGGGCCTGTGAGGGCAGAATAGAGGTAGGTGGGAAAAACTAAACTGAATGCTGGGAGAAAGAAGGCAGAGTCAGTGAGAAGCCATGTAGCCCCACCAGAGATAGATGCTGGAACTTTACCCGGTAAGCCACAGCCTCATGGTGATACACAGATTAATGGAGATGGGTTAATTTAAGATAAGAGTTAGCTAGAAATATGTTTAAGCTATTGGCCAAACAGTATTGCAAATAATATGGTTTCTGTGTGATTATTTTGGGGCCTCCTACAACAGTACCTTTCCTCTTTGCTATTGTAAGAAGGTCTTATTATGGTTCACATACATAGAAATATTTTTAGTATATTTTCACTAGATTTCATTAGAATGCAAACACTGAAGGGAAATATCAGACTTAGATCACTCTCAGAAGGGCATCCTTCCTGCTTTTAATGTCCGGCACTCAAGTCTTTTCGCAAGTCTGTATAATTTCTCCTAATGTACTTTGTTTGTCAGCTTGTTAGAACGTAAGGGTTAGAAATCTGGATGGATCCAGAATAAAGAGGTGGTGGTATCTCTTGCTTATGTGAATGCTCTGTCTGCTTTCTGGTTTTGCCCATCCTCAATTCACTTCATAAAACAGACCACCTGCAACATCAGATTCATAGACAGGGTGCTCCATTAGGTGAGCGTAACTATCTCCCCAGAAGACATCTGGCACAGACGCTGTCGACTGTTAGACGAACTCACGACAGACCTAAGCTTGGGCTCAGACTTCCTCCAGCATCTCTCAAGTTCTCTCGTTTCTTCTTTGACAGGCATTTTCTTTCTCTCACTGCAGTCGCGTCTGAGGGCATTTAACTTTTCCATTTGGTCATCAGTGGCTTCTCACACTGCCCCGTATTTAGAAACTTCCATTCTGTCTCCATTACTTGCTGTTTTGTGTTGATCCCCTGCCTAGACTCCTACATGTTTCTATAGGATTTATATATGACAGGATCCAAGCTCATGTACAACAAAAATTACATCACAGGTGACTCATAGTACCTCAGCCAAGAGTAGTCCAGAGGAAAGCAATGTAGGGAGCCATGACAGCAAAGACAGCAGGACATCTGGGACTCAGCTCTGTAATTCCTTGGTGGCTCTTCATGCTGCTCCTGGAGCTTGTTAACACCAAAAGGTTGAATATGAAAAGAATGGAGTGACAATGAGGATGCTGGTAAGATTTTCCAGAGATGGTTCCAGGGCCACTGTTGGGAACAGGACCAAGATGGTGGGGAGCTTGGGAGTGTAGAGAAACGAGGAAGTGCTGTCTGTGAAAGGAGAGAACTAGTTCTGTGAAAACATGCCCGTGGGACAGGAGCCAGGTGGGGAACTTGGGAGAGAACGTTTTGCTTTGCCTTTTACAAGCACCGGCGGATTATGTGTGCATAAACTGAATTGTCAAAGGGGAAGGAAAGAGAAAGGCAAGGTCAGAAACACGGAGAAACAACTGAAGAGTGTGCGACTGAATGAGACTGCAGGAGAGGAAGGCCACAAGGGTCGGAGTCCATGATGAGGGGTGGGAAGCGGCGTTAGTGGAGGGAAGGCACTTTGCTCCCCGAGGAAAAGCCTTAGGCAGGTCCCTTCTGCCTCCTCTTCTTCTTCCAGGTGTCAAGGTGAACTAGCTCATCCTCCAGAAAGAAGTGTGATAAGGGTGGAGAAAAACAGTATGAGGTTTCTCCAGACTGGAAACGTTTGAAATGATTACTGTGGGACAGGGGGAAGAATGATTTTTCCCGGAATACAGTCCCATAAATTTAATTACTGAGTTAAATATAAGATATTTTATGGTTTTAAATAAGCATTGCCAATTTTTCCTTTCTGAAAAGCTTTGCCATTTGTCCATCATCCAACACCAGAGTGAGACGGCATTCCATGAGCCAGCCTGTGGGGTTTGGACTCTGACATTCTCATCAGCTTCTTTTGGTACTTCCTTCTACTTTCAGTTCCTCAAGCCTTTACCACCCTCACACTCCCGGGTCCTGTCAAGATACCCCTAAGCCATCCCTTTGGGACACCATCGTTAAAGTAATCACAATTATTCTTGTGTTTTTAGAAACTTATATCCAGAGTATGGGTTAATGAGATCACATGCCCTCCCATCTTCTATTGGGACAACATGAAGTGTGTGGAAATTGATATTTGATCAATCTGTGATTTATTATATTAACAACTTTCATAATAATCAACAATATTTTCTGTTCTTGTAATGGATTTTTTTGGGGGGCATAAACAAACACAGATTCTGAGAGATAAGATCATAGAAAAATGTTGATTCATTTAGTATTCAAAGCTGGATTGGCATTCCAAAACAAAGGCAACCTGTTGGTAAATTGGATCAACTCTGAAAAATCTTAGCCTTTCAACCCAATCCTTAACATACTGTACTTTATTTTATTTTAAGGGTTTATTTATTTATATATTGTATGGATGTGCCTTGTGCATGTACGTCTGCACACCAGAAGAGGGCATCAGATACCATAGGACTACTGTTATAGAGAGTTGTGGGTGCTGGGAATTGAACTCAGAATCTCTGGAAGAGCAGCCAGTGTGCTAAACCACATAGCTATCTCTCCAGCCCCAATATCAACTACTTTAAAAAGCATGTGTTAGCCTACATTCTCGAGCAAATTAATTCCTTCTTGTGAAGATGACCTTTTGGGTTGACATTTAAAAAGCAGCTCAAAGATACTGGAGAGATGGCTCAGAACAGTTAGGAGCACTGCCTGCTCTTCCAAAGGTCCTGAGTTCAATTCCCAGCAACCACATAGCGGCTCACAAGCATCTGTAATGAGATCTGGTGCCCTCTTGAGGAAGAGACCTACCTGGTCAGTCATCCTCATCAGTTCAGACCATGAAACCCAATATGGACAAGTTCAACAGAACCATCATATATGGGCTGTCCATGCATGCTTCAGCATTGCCAGGGCATAAATTTCATTTCATTCAAAGATACTAGTGATGCTTGTTTGATGTGGGATTTCCCTCTGTGTGCTGTGATTGCCATTAATGAATAAAGAAACTTCTTTGCACCTATAGCAGAGCAGAACTTAACTGGGCAGGGAAAACTAAGCTGAATGTTGGGAGGAAAAAGGGCAGAGTCAGAGAGACACCATGTAGCCCTACCAGAGACAGACAAGGAAACTTTAGCCGGTAAGCCACAGCCACGAGGCCATATACATATTAATAGAAATGGGTTAAATTCATATGTAAGAGTTAGCTAATAAGAAGCTAGAGCTAGTGGGCTAAGCAGTGTTTTAATTAATACGGTTTTTGTGTGGTTATTTCGGGTCAAGTTGCCAGGAACAAATGAGCAGCCTCCTCCTACACTTATTTTTCACTAGAATTAAGATATGACATATTTGAAAGAAGAAAAGTTTTAGTTTCATCATATTACATAAAGAGTAACCAATGAAAATAGGCCATTGGTTCAGAATTTGAGATAGTGAAAAAATTTATTAAATAATTTCTTCTCAGTTCCCTCACCAACACATACACACACAAACACAATACACACACAATCACACACACACAAACTGACACACACTCACACATGCACACACACTCAGACACACACTCACACATACTCAGGAGGGAAGAGAGAGAGGGAGAGAATGAATGTGATATCTTTAGTAAAGTCTTGCCTGGCAAGACTATGAGTCTTTGGTTCATTTTTCCATCTGTCTTATTTTGGAACCATTTTGAAACAGGTTTAAAGTCCCCACATACCTTTCGGGAGCCATGTATTAGCACTGCCATATTTATACAGAATGACCATTTTCTTTCTCTGTGGACAGTTTGATTGAAGAGGCAGATAAAGAAAAGCTTGAAAATGAAGACGAAACCTCAGTGCTTTAAAAATAAGATTTCTAAAGTTTAACAGTGAGATTTTTGGACACTAAAAAATGCTACCAATATTTAGGAGAAGCATATAAATTTAATGTGAACTTCATGCTTAGTTCTGAACGATAATTTTAACTGTGTATAAGGTTATTGAACTATATTGTTTTGGGATCTGTTTAATTTTGGTGTGTGATGGCTTTTATTTATTTATTTTTTTACATAATGAAGTTTTAAAAATTTAAATGCTACTAATTAAACATTTTCAAAGGTCCACTATCAGAAACACAAAATTGAGTATGATTTTTTTAGGTTTTACTTAATTAAGTAATTTATTTGGTAATAAGCTCACTTTATGCACATTGAGTATGAGAACTAGAAATATAAGAACTATAACAATCAAAGGAACAAGGAAAGCTGCTGATAGTGGGTTTTCTGAAAAAACAAAAACAAACAACAAAAGGATGGTTAGTGATTGCACAGCAGAAAAAAGTGCAGAGGTCATTTAAGGCTGACTCTGAATCCTGGGTCTACTGAAGTCAGCCTTAAGACCAAAGATAAAACAAAGACCCAGCCCTGCAAACGGAGAGTGAGGGGCCATTCCAACTGCAGATCTGCAATATGAAAGTTCTTTGCCATGACAGAAAAAGCAGGAAATATCAGCTTATGTCTGTAGACACTAAAAACAAAATATAAGACACTGTTGATAATTCTAAGGTCAAATAATTTGAAATTTTACAACTAAAAATATAATCTCTAAGAAAATACAATTTAGAAGTGCTGACATAAGCAGAATCCAAGCCAAGGTATGAATGCATAATATACACAGTATAATTATCTATAGTGTATGCAGTTATTACTTATTTGCATCAATACACATGCACACAGAGATTCTATGCTTTTGTGGGTGTAGGTGTGAAATTAAATTGAAAAATGTAAAAGTCACGCGTAGAAAATGCCAGGTGAATATGAAGTAAAAATTGTACCAAATATTTAGATTAAACAAAAGTAATGGGAAGTAAAATCAAACAGGAAAAATGTGAACATTAGGAAAATTTTCTAATGTTTCTTATGAGACCATTGTAACTTTCATGTCAAACTTGACAAGAAAATTATGAGAAGGAAAATTACAGGTCACCCTCCCTCATAGACTGATATGTGAAACATTCTAGGAAAAACACAAGCCGCAGCAATTTGCCATCCTAAAATGGGAAGCGTGTCATAATTGGGATAAATTTACTTCAGAAGTAAAATATCAGTTTCCTATTTGAAAAAGCACCAGCTAATCTCCCCACTAAGCAAAGCTAAACAATCCCAGAGCGATCTCACTGAGGGTACCTAGCATATCACACACAATTATGTAGTCACTTACACTAACAATCCAACAACACTTTTTAACAACTTTGTGTGTGTATTTATGAGTGTGCATCCTGCGGCTGTGTCGTGTGCACCTCTGTGTTTTTGCACATGCATGTATGCCCATATTTTCATGTGGAGGTCAGAGGGAGGCAGTGGGTGTCTTGTCTATCACTCATAAAGTGGAGACTTTATTCTCCTAAGACAAATTCACTGTGCCTGGAGTATTTTCCAGTGATCCTCGTGATCTGTCATCTCTGCTCCACATAAATACACAACCACAGTCGGCTTTTGTAAGTGGATTCTGGAGATTTGAAGTCAGTTTCTCAGGTTTGTGCAGCAAGCAGTTGTACCCACTGAATCATCTTCACAGCCAAAGAATGATTTTTTTACAAAAAATTAATTTTATTGTTATTATTTTAGTTGTACGTATGTATGTGGGTGGGTATGTGCATGGGAATGCAGGTGCTCTCAGAAGCTGAAGATGCTGC
>JAQHUG010000141.1:2536655-2548657 GCA_028555095.1 Dicrostonyx torquatus | reverse complement strand
CTCCTCCTCCCAGTCCCTCCACACACCCTCCTACCCCACCCCCATCTAATCCTCAGGGAGGGTAAGGCACATTGCCTTCCTTACCATATCTAGGCTGAGCAAGGTATACATCCGAAGAGAATAGGATCCCAAAAAGCCATACATGCAATAGGGATAAATCCTGGTGCCACTGCCAATGGTCCCTCAGTCTGACCCAGCCGTACAACTGTCAACAGAGGGAATAGTTTGGACCTATGCTTATTCCTTCTCAGTCCAGCTGGAGCTGGTGAGCTCCTATTAGCTCAGGTAAACTGTTTTAGTGGGTGAACCCATCATGGTTTTGACCTCTTTGCTCATATTCTCATTCCTTCCACTCTTCAACTGGACTTTGGGAGCTCAGTCCAGTGCTCCGATGTGGGTCTCTGCCTCTGTTTTCATCAGTTGTTGGATCAAGGTTCTATGGTCATATTTAAGATAATCATCAGGCTGATTACAGGGCAAGTCAAGATCAGGTCCCCTCTCCTCTGTTGCTTAGGGTTTTAGGCAGGGTCACCCTTGTGGATTCCTGGGATTTTATACCACTCTTGGGCATATACCCAAAAGATGCTTAGTCATAATACAAAAGCTTTTGTTCAATTATGTTCACAGCAGCATTATTTGTAATAGCCAGAACCTGGAAACAACTAGATGCCCATCAATCAAAGAATGGTTAAAGGAAATGTGCACATTTACACAATTAGAGTCCTACTCAGCAGTAAAAAAAAATGACATCTTGAATTTTGCATGCAAATGGATGGAATTAGAAAACACTATGTAGACCCAAAAAGATGAATATGGTATGTACTCACTCATAAGTGAATACTAGCTATAAACAAAGGTCATTGAGTCTATATATAATCCATGATCCTAGAGAAGCTAAGCAATATGATGAACCCAAAGAAAAACCTATATAACCTACCTGGAAATTAGAAACAGACAAGATCGCCTGACAAAATTGGGAGCAGGGGGTGGAGGGAGAAGGTAGGGTAGAAGGAGGAAAGGAGGGGGGAAAAGGAAGGGTTGAGGAGAACTTGAGGGAATGGTATAGTTGGGATGGAGGAAGGACAGAGATGAGAGCAAGGCAAGGTACAGGATAAACCTGAATTTTAATTGTTTATTAAATTATTTGTTTATTTAAACATCGTTACATATACAAACATACCATGTCGAGATGTACTTTGTACGTTTGACAAACACATGCAAATGATCTTTGTGTGGAAGACCAGGCTCTAGACACTGTGCCTTGAAGGGGATGCAGTATTTGCATTAAAAAGCATGCTGAGGAAGATAAAAATGATATTTGTACAAAATCATCCTAACATTCCTTCCAGGCTCATTCTGAATTTAATCTGTCTTCCTTTCTTCTTCCCATACTTCCTTCCATCTTTCCTTTCTTCCTCCCTTTTGTCCTTCCGTTCTTTATCTCCTTCCTTCCTTCCTTCCTTCCTTCCTTCCTTCCTTCCTTTCTTCCTTCCTTTTATGTGTATGTTTGTGTCTGTGGGGTTGTTTATGTGTGGGGATGCACATGAGTGCAGCACCCACAGAGACCAGATGAGAACATTGGCTCCCCCAGAGCTGGAGTTGCAGGTGTTTGTGAACCATCCACTGGGTGTTGGGAACCAGACTAGGGTCCCCCTAACAGAGCATTACACACGCTTAATCACTGAATCATCTCTCTAGTGCCAGAATTTGGCTTTTTTATACTCTGCAGTGTCTTTAGAGAGAAGAAAAGGCAATATCTAGCAAGAGTCCATCTGCATAGATGAGTTTAAATGGCTGTTTCTTAACTTAAAAAATGCCAGTAATATCTTTGCCTTGCAAGCATGAAGACTTGTGTTTGCTCCTTGAAACACAATAAAATTCAGGGGCATGATAACCCCAGTACTGGGGAGCTGTACACAGGAAGATCCCAGGGGCTCACTGACCAACCAGCCCAACCTACTTAGTAAGTTCCGGGCCTGTGGGAGACCCTATTTAAAAAGTAATGCTTCTCGGGATGGTAGGATGGCCCCCAATGTTGTCCTCTCTCCTTCAATGCAACCTCAGATATATGTAACTATAGACATATCAATATGCACATACATTTCATGCCCATACACACACTCACACAAGGTTATCAATGAAATGAGATAAAACCATCAACCATCACTGACTTCATGGGACCTGAATCTGACTGACTGAGCCATCAAGGACTCAATGATCCTGTGAGAAAGTTCTAGGTTATTTAGCCCCAAGATACATGTTTAACTTTCAAGAGTACCCATGGTGTTTTTCTGTACTGGGTCATTTTTGTCAACTTGATACAAGCTTGAGTCACTTGGGAAAAGAAGACTTCAGTTGAGAAAGTGCCTCAATCAGATTGAACTGTGGGCAAATTTGTAGGCACTTATTTTCTTTATTTCTTCTTTCTGTCTCTGAGTAATGACTGATGTGGGCAGGCATTGCCCACTGCAAGTGGTACCATCGCTGGACTGGTGGTCCGGCGTATTATAAAATCTAAGATAAACAAGCCATGGAAAGAGCAAGTTGGTAAGGAGCATTCCTCCCACTCTGGCTTCCCTTGATGCTGGACTTTGACCCGGAAGACATCCAAAACCCCTTCCTCTCCAGTTGCTTTTGGTCATTGCTTTATCTCAGCAAGAGAAGCTCAGCTAGGACTCAGGCCAATAAAACTTCTTGTTCCTGAACCTTACAAAGTAAAACAGATGTTGTAAAGTGCTTAAACACTTAATTCCTGAAAACATATCCCCCGGTCAACTAAAGCAGACTGTTGAATTAGGACGAAGAAACTCAAGTGCAAGAAAAGGAGAATTCAGCACACAGCAATGTATGTGTTCACAAATTCCTGCAGGATAGAAGCTGGTATGGAATCAAATAGCTGAAAGAAGTTAAACCGTTCAACCAGCATATTCCAGCCTCTACGCATTAAGTAGTCCAGTTTAATAGTACCAAGGAGGGACTCCAGATGGTGTCAGGTATCAGAGGTCCTGGTCTACATGACCCCTGTGATGACAGACCAAGAGTTGGCCTTAATTGCAGAGCAGTGGTTAAACATGCTGATGAAAGATGCACCTGGTGCTTTTTCATTTTTTTCTTTTTGTTCATCTGCCCCAGTATTTCATCTCTGAGTTTCCTGGTTTACACACAGGAGGCCTTCTTCTGACCAGTGCTCAGTCTGCATTCTCCAGTACTGAGTTACCTGAAGCTCATGCACCAGCATGTTAAATAGACTCTCTCTCTCTCTCTCTCTCTCTCTCTCTCTCTCTCTCTCTCTCTCTCTCTCGTAGAGTTGGGGGAGAGGACTATGGGAAGAGATACTGATCCTTGCAGTAGAGCAGTGGAGCGAATGCGCTGCTTATGGCTTTGGAACATCTGGTTCCACTTTCATGGCTGTGTCCGTCTCCTAAGTTAATGACATCCCACCATATGCCCATGAGCAAAGAGTGATGGGACTGACATGCTGCTCAAATGGCCTGAAACAAGCTGCATCGTGTGTCCTCGGCCATAAAATGCCATTCAAGTGACCCCAGAAGCTGACATCTGCCCACATGTTGTACACATTTGGGGCAGAGTTGCCCATTCGTTCCATTCTGACCGAAATGTAAATATTATACATGAAAACATGCTACAGGTCCTGTCTTCGTTCCTTTCTTGGAGGCCAGGGAAAGGCCAGGTTGGCGAGGTACCAGTTGCAGCCTCACTTTTTAAGGTGTTCTTTGTGATTCTTAAAGGGCATCTTGGTGAAGTCTATGCTTTGCTTTTAACCGATGAAGCCCCCATCAAGGACACAAAAGGCAAAGTTTTTCTCAAAGCACAAAACATTACTATGAAAATTGGTTTTGCCAGGAAATAAGCCATTTGATCATTGGTGTTTGTTTCTAGCTTTATTCGTGAATATTCTTAGTTTCCATATGGCACTTGGAATATGATGGGGAAGCAGGAAGTGTGGAGTTGAGAAACTTCTTGGAGAGGGTTACAAAACAGCTGGAGAAGGGGAGGATGAAAAAATAAGATGAGGAAGAAAGGGGGAAGAGAGAGGACACCAGGTAAAATGAATGAGGAAAGAAAGAGAAGAGAGGAAAATAAAGAAAAGGGAGGGAGAAAAATGGAGAGAATAGAAATAAAGAAAGGGGGAGAAGTAAGGAGCAGAGGAAGGAAAGGAAAGGAAGTAAAGAAAAAAGACAGGAGAGAGAAAGAAAGAATAAAGAGAAGGTGGGAGGAGAGGAAGAAAAAGGGAAGAAAGAAAGAGGAAAGGATAGAGAGGGAGGAAAGGAAAGAGGGAAGAAGAGGGGACACAAAGAGAGAACACACAGAGAGAACAGGCACAGACAGACATACACACAGAAGAAGAAGGAGGGGGAAGAGAGATATAGAGATAGATAGATAGATAGAAAGATAGATAGATAGATAGGAAGAGAGAGGGAGAATCTGTGTCCTGCAGTAGCATTGCCAGTATTTTCTATTATTCTCCCAACTCAGTTTTCAGTGCTGATCAGTATGACATTGAATTAAGCAAAGCTGCCATGCACAACTTCCACACTATACCCGTGACCTTTCTTACTGTCCCTGCATGTTCCCCTCACTAGCACCATGTCTTCAAAGAGCTTACTATGGGATTCCACTGGACACAGTGAGGATGCTGCCATGGCCTGAGTGCAAACTATCCCACATATATGTATGTGTTGCAGCCCTCAGTTCCCAGCTGATGGCCCTGGTTAGGGAGATGTGGAAGCTTTAGAAGGTGCACCATTGCTGGAGGTAATTTGTCACTAGAGGCAGGTATTATAGCATGGGATAGCCCACCCTCACTTCCTGTCCCCTCTCTGCTTTCTGATGCACTGTGACCCACTTTTCCCGCCATGTCTTCCCTACCATGATAGGCTACATGTAGCCCTTCTTACCTTAACCTGTAAGCAAAAGTACCATTTCTCTTCTGTAAGTTAGTTCTTTCCAGGTGCTTGGTTATAGCAATGAAAGAGTATCTTTAAAAGTAACGGGAGAAAAGTGAGATTAGAGAAGAGGTACGGGTTCTGTCCTGCTTCTATTTCATTATGAAATCATTGAAGTCTTGTGTTCTCATAACCATAACCCATAACCGTTCTGAGAGTAAACATGTCTAGCTATGTGTGATTGTACTGCAGTATTTTGAGCATCTTTCCCGGTGAAATGATTTAAATCCCCATCATATGGTAACTAATTCAATGCTGATCCAGTTATTCACAAACAAACTAAATAGTTACAGATGTGATTAAACAATATGGTTGTTGGATCCATTTGATTTTAGCATTGATACTATGGGACAATGGTCCTTTATCCTGTCACTTGTATTACTTTTAATAAAATGCTCATAACCCAGTAGCCAGGCAGGAAGTATAGGTGAGGACACCAGGCAGGAAGTAGAGGCAGGACAATGAGAATGCTGGGATGAGGGAAGAGCAGACTGCTGTTGTGATCCAGATGCAGAGGAAGCAAGATGTGACTGCCTCGCCGAGTAAGGTACCAAGCCATGTGGCTAACACAGACAAGAATTATAAGCCAATTTAAGATGTAAGAATTAATTAATAAGAAGCATGAGACACTAGGCGAATCAGTTTATAATTAATGTAGACCTCTGTGTGGTTTCTTTGAGACTTAATGACTGCAGGAACCAGGCAGGACAGAAAACTCAGTCAATACATTGTTGATCAAGTCAGAATTTGGTGTAGAAGGGTTCTTCTGTATTTTGTGTTGCTTTCATTGGTTAATAAAGAAGCTGCCTTGGCCTTTTGATAGGGCAGGACTTAGATAGGCGGGGAAAAGAGAACAGGATGCTGGGAAGAAGACTGAGTCAGGGAGAGAGCCACCATGAAACCGCCAGGGTCAGACATGCTGAATCTTCCCGGTAAGCCCACTACCTCGTGGTGACTTACAGACTATTAAAAATGGGTTGAAATAAGATGTGAGAGTTAGCCAAAAAAAGGCTAGAGATAATGGGCCAGGCAGTAATTTAATTAATATAATGTTCATGTGGTTATTTCGGGTACAAGCAACTGGTGGCTGAGCAGGCCAGAGGTTGGAGGCTGGGAGCTGGGCTGTGGTGGGACACAGCTACCCGCACCTCTTACAACAATAATTTCTGCAGATAACAACAGCTGGTGGTTATGCCCCCCCACCAGCTTTTATGACTTCCAACTGGGATTAAAAGACAGTAATCAGCCCTGTGAGGAGAGAGCAATACCCACTCCTGTGGGTCCTGTATCAGGGATAATACTGACGCCTAAATAACTATTTTGTTTTCTAAACATATATGCCTAAGTTAAAACATCATGTGTGAAACTGCCACGGTAAACATTCAACATCATTGGTAATTAAGCAGAACAATGGTACCACAACACTCTAGTAACAGTTGTATGAACCAGACTGTCTCCAGAATTTAAGATGTAACAATTTAGATCATGGTGGAATGTGAGCAATCAGAACCTCTGAAATTAAAGTCAGGGTGAAGAGAAAGTGTCCGTGACCTGAGGAGTCCTCATGGAAACTTACAAGGTCCCATGCAACCTCATTTCTCACGTCTCTGATCAGGCTTCATTCCAGGTCATCTGCTTACTTCCACCCAATTTCAAGATCTACTCAGAACTCAAAACAAAGGTTTTGCGATCCAGGGTCTTAGAATCCATGGTCATGTTTTCTTTGAGTGTAGTGTCCACTTTGACTCATGTTACCTTCTCAAATGTCATCATATCATCACCCGTCTACAATAGCACCCAACTTACCTACTAATGCGCTACTCTGCTTTTTAAAGGGTTCTATGGCAGTTTCATTTCCTGATTCTTTTGTAGATTCATTTGCAGTCTTTCTGTCCTCTTCCTATGAGGAAGAAAGAATCACAGGGTGATATTTCATTCATAGTATTATGAGTGCTATATTTATAGATATGTATAAACCATTGGTATTGCATTACACTGATATTAGTTAGACCTCTGTTTTAGTCATTTAATTGGCTTTTCTATGTGCCCTTTAATGGACAGAATCCATGTGACTTGAGATAGGAATACTCTTCTGCATAAGTGTACCATTGTTAAAGCTTGCCTAATGTGTGCTCTTATAATGATACTATGCCTTGTGAAACTTAATGCATAAGAGATCTCGTATATATGAGGGCCTTATATTAGGTAATCTAGGAGTAGATTGGTTGATAAATTGCTTGACATGCAGAGTTCTGTAGACCTGAGTTTGGATTCCAAACATCCAAATAAAAACCAGGCCTGGATGAACCTACAAGTCCAGCGATAAGCTGGAGACAGGAGGATCCCAGGAGCTTCATGGTTCAGTAGGAAGCTCCAGGTTCATTGAGAGACCCTGCCTTGAGATAATAAGATAGAGAATGATAGACCAGATAAAACATCCAGCATTCTCCTCTGGACTCTATACATGTGCTTGGACACAAGTACTCAAGCACACAGGTTCACTACAAGCATCATACACAAAGATCTCAAAGATCTCGCATGTATGGTGTTGTAGTTAAGATAATACAGATTTAAATTTCTTAATTTGAAAAGTGCTTATCATACAACTAATATATGCTTGATGTGATATTGGTATAATCATGCACTATATTATACCTTGTTTTTTTGTCAAAACTTAGACTGGTTAGAGAGTATATAGACCTTAAGGAAGAACTTACTACTTAATCACTATGATTCCTAACTTCATTACAAATATTTTTTCCTTATCCCCACAGATAAGTGTATCCCAGACCCGTCAGCAAATCAGCATTTTTTTGCAGCAGATGGAGACGATAAAAGAAATGCACAGCTGGTCAGAATGCAACCCCTATACATAAGGCTCAGAGAATATTAAAGAAGGGAGGGCACAAAGACTAAGAGTCGGAGGACCAGGATGCTTGCTAAGAGATGGCGTCTTCATGACAGGAAAGCTCTATCCACAAAAGCTCAATAGTATAGTCACCTAGACAACATATGGACAATGAAATCACCAACTGGATCAAGCCAACATGGATGGAAAATATTCACAAGGTCCTACCTCCTGTATTATTAAGTCCCCCAATAGGTTATCCAGTCCCAAATGGTCATCCCTAAACACATGCATGTAGGAGCAAAATTAAATGGACTCAATGGATTATATTGCACACACATAAATATTAATAATAACTAATGAAGAAGAATTTGAGGCGAAGTTGGGTGGGGAGAAAAAAAGGATGAACTAATTAGTATGTGTAATTGTGAAAATAAATAAACAATTGATTAAAAGAAAATCCTAAACTCTCTATACAACAGCCTCACCTGATTACAGTGAAAGAGATTAAATCCTTACCATCTAGTGGCACAGTGGTTGCTGTAATGTTGAGAAGCAATGCATTATTCCTGTGCTCACAGTGGTGCCAGCCTAAGCAAATGCACCATGCTGTCCACTGTATTAATGTATAGTACATGTAATTACATGTAGTATGTAATGTTTGATAATGACTGTAAGTGACTAAGGTGCTAATATGGTATGCTTAGTGCTGTTTTGTGATGCTCATGTCTCCTCCTAGACATTAAAAGCTTACTCTAAAGCAGCATGCTACACCAGCGAAAGCTCCAGACCTCTTTACTGATTTTCTTGAGAACACTAGGAGGCCACAGTAAGTGACTGATCTGTACATTTAGATTTGGCTGTGGGATAACCAGCCATAGTTTGAGCATAATCATAAGTGAGCATAACCAGCTCACGTTTCTGTAGGTAACTCCTTATCCATACTCCTTTCAATAATATCACTAGTCTCTTAGTGGCTCACTAAGAGACACTCTATGGAATCACTTCTCTGTTTCTACCATTGGTGTCCTGTCTGAGATGCGATTATATCTTCTCAGAAACAATTTATGCAACATTTGTGCTGCCCAATACAGCAGTTACTATCCATGCATAGTATTTTTGAAATGTAACAAATAAGATAGAGAAATGTACATTTTAATACCTATTCAATTTGGGTTTTTTGGGTCAATAATGGAGATCAAACTCAGGATCTCACATATGCTAGGTAAGTTCTCTATCAATGAGTGATATCGCCATGATTTCTATTGATTTTTAATTAATGGAAGCTTGAGTATGCACATGTGAGTGATGACTACCCATAAAGGACAGCTTAAGATCTGAGAGAGTTAGTTCATTAAAATTAATTAGAGAAAGAAGAAAGATGGAGAATCATGACATAAAAGTGATATGCAAATCTTGTTTGACACACAATGACTAAGCATTCATTCTTTTTCTCATAACTATCATATCATTTGTTTGAGTATCCACGCCTCCATCATGACTCCTGCACATGGTAAGTAGAGTTAGACTTACTCTTGTTTCAAACCAACATGAATCACATGTTATCACCCACAGCATACAGAAGCTTGGCTGAAATCATGAAGATCTCTTTAAGTTTACATAGAGATGAAACTTTCCTAGAATCGTGGAGTTGAAGATGAGTAGAAAGAAGATGTTGAGTATCCCTATGCTCCAGGATGTTCACAGAACTTTGGACGTGGAAATCATGAACTTAGTGACATATAATGCAAGGATTCCTTAGCACAGGGCCTTCCTAGATACCAGCCTCTGAGACACAAAGCTTCCTCTCCTGGGTCAGGCTGTCCATACATGGTCCATCATGGCCTTGGTCTGTCTTTCAGATTCTTTGCCATACTCCTTCCTGGAGTTCAGAGTCACAAAAAACAAAACAAAACAAAAAAAACAAAAAAAACCACTCACACACTTTTTGGTTTCCCTGTAGCTCTGCAGGAAAAAAAAAAGGATGTCCATTATAATTTTCATCTGTGTTCAAGGTTCAGGGTACTGTAGTGGGAAGTGGTAGCCTCAATGAATATTGAAGCGAATAATGGTGGGTGTTGTTGAGTGACTTGCACCCCTTCTTCTCCTCCATCTTTCTCTTCCATAGGTGTGTTCGCAAAGCAATTTAAGATAGCTGTGAAAGTGTTTTGCCTGTAGATATAAAAGAAACAAAGTGAATCACTTTTTATAAAATGGACTCAAAAAGCATGTGGAGATGGAAGAGGGTATTATGAAACCAAAGGGAAAGTCAACACACAAAACACATTCTAGAACATTCAGTGACTATGTGTGCCAGAGTTCGACTACAAAACTTTCTACTCACTAAGAGTCTTGTGTAGTAATTAGGGAGAGTGGGCTGTATCCCACCGCTCCCACTGCCCAGCTCCCAGAGCAGGTGCGCTGTGTTCCCAGCGCCTCGCTAGCTTACACCCAAAATAACCACACAGAAATTGTATTAACTGAATCACTGCCTGGCCATTAGTTCTAGCCTCTTGTTGGCTAACTCTTACATCTTCAACCCATTTCTAATAGTTTGTGTGTCACCACAAGGTAATGGTCTTACCCGGAAAAATTCAGCATGTCTGACCCTGGCAGCTTCATGGCAACTCTCCCGGATTCGGCCTTCTCTATCCCAGAATTCCGTTCTGTCCTCCCTGCCTATCTAAGATTTTGCCCTATCAAAAGGCCAGGGCAGTTTCTTTATTAACCAATGAAAGCAACCCAAATACAGAAGGACCCTCCTACACCAGTCTTGATCTCTGACTCAGTTACTTCTCAATTGCTGCAATAAAACACCATAACCAAGGTAAATTATGGAAGGAAGGGTTTATTGGGGTAAGCATCCTAGAGGGAGAGGACTTACTCATCATGGAGGTGGGGATCAAGAAGGTAGGCAAGCAGACAGGGCACTGCAGCAGTACTTGAGAGTTCACATTTCCATCCACAAACAGGAAGCAGAGAGAGCATGCTGGGGACCAGCCCCCACATCACACTTCCTCCAACAAGTCCACATTTCCTAATCCTTCTCAAATAGTTCCACCAACTGGGGAACAAAGATTTAAATATATGAGTCTACAGGGGCCATTCTCATCAAACCATTGCAGCCTGTTGCTTTATCTGTATATGATGCCTTCATAAGGACAAAGGCTATAGAAGTTGAACCTTCAAGTCCCACATTATATGATGTTCCTGTTCTTACAATCACATTTCTACAGATAGACCATGAGTTAGGGGAAGATATACAATTCTTTCCCTGGTGGTCTCTCACTAGAGTACCCTGAATCTTGAACACAGAAGATGCTCGTGGTAGACATATTTTTTTTCTGCAGAGTTACAGGAAAACCAAAGAGAATGTGAATATTTTCATTTGTGATTCTGAACTCCAGGAAGGAGTATGGCAAAGGATCTGACAGACAGACCAAGGCTGTGATGGACCATGTCTGGACAGCCTGACCTAGGAGAGGAAGTGCTGTGTCTCGGCTGTTGGTGTCTAAGAAGGCCCTGTGCTAAGGAAGCAAGCACTGTACATGTCAGGATTTAAGGTGGCTTGGCAGAAGCGCAATAGGGGAAATGCAGTTTGCCAGTCCCTGCTGGACTCAGCCAATTTGTGTCCTTGGTGGTTGAAAGATAAAATGTTGGCCACATTCTGCCAGCTGCCTCAGTTCACCTCCCTACCCAGGTCTAACCGGTCTCAAAATCTGACATTCTGGTGCTTTTCAGTTCCCATATTATCCAAGAATTCAATATCCAAGTGAGAAAAACAGCTTGCTGCAGATGACTTAGTATGTCTGGAATCAATGCCACTGTCTTCCTTCTTTGCTATTTCTGGATGTGTTCTTCATACAAGAAAGGGCTTTTGGGGTATGTTAAAAGGGGATTCCAACAGAGATGACATTCCTGAGGTGGCTCAAATGTCCCTATGGTAGGTAAAGGACCCAGTTGCTGCACTATTTTCTCCTTGTTAGATCTGTCCTCTTTATAACCACTTGAATAGAACAAGTATGGAGAATTGGAAGAGTGGCAAGCCCCCACATGTGTGCCAATGATAGTGGTCATGGTTGATGTGGGAGTGTTCTCCTGTATTTTGTATTACTCTTATTGGTTGAATAAAGAGCTGCCTGGCTTATAAGATAGGTCAGCCCTTAGGTGGGCAGAGTAAACAGAAC
>JAQHUG010000141.1:2523330-2536483 GCA_028555095.1 Dicrostonyx torquatus | reverse complement strand
GCAGGCGGCCAGCAGCTGAGCGGGCCAGCGGCTGGTGGCTGGGAACAAACAACCTACACCTCTCCTCCCTATTGACAACACATGGTGGTGATGGAGGCAATGGTACTGTCTGCTTCCACACACCCCCTCTTTCATTTATTTTTCATCTCTTCTTCTTGCTTTCTCCTCCTTCTTCACTTTTTCTTCTTTCTGGATCCATGATGTCTTTAGGGATGGCTCACACTCCATCCATGCACAGCTGAGGATGACCTTGAATGTCAATGCCTCTTGTACAGTTCTGGAATTATAGGTATGTACCAACATGCCCCGTTTATGCAGCGGTAAGCATGGAGCCCAAGTACTCCCTCCAAGTACTCTACCACCCGAGGGTCATCCCCAGTCCCAGCAGTTTTCTATAATTTCATGGAGATGCCAGTCTGTTCAGAGAAGGGTGAGACCTCACCCTGCAGGTGTATGTAAAAGTGCTTGCACCTCTCAGTCTTGTGGCTGAGCAAGGAAATTGTGAGCTTCTTGAGATCATGCAGAGGAAGACTGTATTTCAAGTAAAACATTGTACTTCAGTGTGGCTTTTTTTGAGTAGCTTGGGCAATCTCGTGGTATGAATGAGAATATCCTCCACAGACTCATGTATTTCAACAGTAGGTCCCCAGTGGGTGGTATTCTTTTGGGAAGTTTAGGAGGAGGAGCCTTGTTGGAGGAGCTATATGGCTTTGAGAGTTTAAAGATTCCTGTCAATTCTAGTTCACTTTCTCTGCTTCCTGTTTGTTGTTTAAGATGTGAGCTCTCCGCTTCCTCTTCCTGTTGCCATGCTGGCCTGCTGCTATAATTAGCCACCATGATGGAATCTTATCCCTCTGAAAGCATAAGCCTAAATAAACTCTGTCTTCTATGAGTCGTCTTGACTGTAGTATTTTCATCACAGCAATAGAAAAGAAACCCCACCTATCAACTAGAAGACCCTTAAGACTGTTAGAGAGATCTTCATCTCTGAAGCACTCAGACATGAGGTCCATGCTGGCAGAGAGATTTCAGAGCAAGAATTCTTCATCCGTTATATGTAGGGTAATAATGTATGCTCTGCTCATCACACAAGAATTAAGGCTCTAGTGAGAAATATGCAAATAGGTCTGCATAATCCAAAACAAGTAAGATCTGTATAACAGGAAAGAATGTCTGAGAGAACCCAGCTAACATTTATTGGTAGACTGTATTCCTTATCCTGGCAGCACCTCCAGGTGCTGATCTCAAATTCTGTCTTCACTTTCTTTCCAGTCAAGAGAACTTCTGGTGTCTGTGTCAAGCTCTGGATCCTCCTTGCCTGTTACTTCCATTTTTACTGTACACGTCTTGGACCTGTTGCTGGAGACTAGCTCTAACAAGGGACTTTCCAGGGATCATAATCAGATATGCTGTCTTCCTGGTGAGGTCATGAACTGAGTTCAACATTAATAATTGGGTATTTTTATGAGTAACAAATGTGTTAAGTGCATTAACCGTGAACTCTCCGTTCCCTTCACATCATTCCTACAATGAAACAAACAGATCTTGGCAGTGAATGTATCTTTATCTCTTCTCAGAATATCATACAAAGGTATGAGCCAGGTTCGCAGACATAAAACTAAGCTACTCCAGCCCCCTGGACCTTATTGTCAATGCACATTCTTCTCTGACTTTTTTTTTCAAAGTATCCCTATCCTGTCTTTAGAGCCACACGAAAACTGAGAAACTGTAATCTTCATTGATATATTTTAAAAGTAGTAATATGATATATATATTGGGGGAGGGAGTAGCTCAGTGTCAGAGCGCTTGCCTAACCGTGTGGAGGACTGTGTGTTTGATTCTTAAGTATCCCTCGCTGAACCCACTTATTCTTACTGTTATTAAGCATTTGCATCCTTTCCCTGTCTATTACCATGCAAAGCATGGTAAGATTCACTGGCAGGCTTTATGGCCTCTCACAGAGTAAAGAGAACCAGGATTCACATAGGGGCCTAAGAAGGACACGACTATGATTATTTCTACTAGAAGTGAAGATCTGGGAAGCCACATGTCAAGGCCCTTCTATCCATAAGATGCACATTGCCTCCATGGGGCATTGATGATTTATGGTTTCCTTAAGCAAGGATGGAAAGTGACCAGAGGAACTCTGGGATTGCAATGTCTAGACAGGGTGGAGTTCAAGGAAAGCCAGCGTTCTTCTCCGATTAATCTGCAGATGCTCTGGCAAACTGGGTTTTGTTTTGACCCTGGGAGGAAATGAGAAGCTTGTTTTTGTCTGTGACAAAACCCATAACCTTTAGGATATTGTTGAGTGAGCCAGCCTAGTCTATTTTTAGACTCTCACCCCAGCTCTGTGGCTTGTTTCTTAGTTCTAGCGTACTAGTGAGGATGCAACCAAAGAGCCAAGACGAAGGGAAAGGGGTCAAAATAGGCGCACGCTCCTATTCTTAACAATTTAATATTGCTTGAAAGCTACCCAGCCCTCCTTAATGTGTGCCCTCGGGTGCCCTTGCAGAAGCCTTTGCCTTCGGTGAAAACAGAAGCGAAAGGAGAGGCGCTGCTTTCTCAGTTGTCATTGCTGGCTCTGCCTAGTGACCTGTTCAGACAGTCGCTGCTATTAGTCATTGTGGGAGCTGTATTAAGTCTTAATTAAATCTTTAACAGCCCTCACTAAAGAACTCAGATTTTGAGTGCAGAAAGTTATATATTTTTCCATGCAATTGCGAGGGGGAAATAAAAGTATCTTGCATAGTGAAAGCGGAGAAATTGGAGGAGGTCCATGTCCGTGTTTGCCTTTTCTCCCTCTGGCACCCTCATCTCTTCCTGCATGGATGGCAGTAATGCTGTGACGATGGGGCCGAAAATATTCTAAAAACATTTCAAAGTTACCACCGAGAGGAGAAAATGGTACATTTACATTCGTCTTTCTCCACTTAATGGCATTACCAGAGATGCTTTGTCCCCCTTGGGCCATAAATTGAGACATCACTCAACAGTTGTCCTGGCAAATTTCCCCCAAGAAGGCCACTTATGAAGTGACTAATCACATTGGAGCCTAATTTACTGAACATTTAAAGCCATTGGGGTGGAGGGGATTAGGAGACTGTGAACCTGGGATGTGATCCATTATGCCCCCAGACCGAGAACTCATCCCTGCATCCTCTCCATGGAGACTGGGCTGCACTTCCTGTCCCATCAAACTGCAGAAATCATTGCCTAGTCAGGCAAAGCCACCATCTTACTAGTCTTAGGCTAAGACACGCAACAGTCCTCCATCTTTTTGGTCTGGAATGGACATTAAGTTTCTCCTGGGGCAGGTTAGTGAGAGTTGAGGTACATTCCAGGTCAGACAGGAAATGAAGATTATAAGTGAAATGTAATACGCCTTCCCCTGGACTTTGGATAACCCGTTGACTTAAATTGGGAAGACCTTGATCCTAACCCTTTCCCGAGCCCCTTCATGTTGCACGGCTTAGCTCCTAGTCACTGCTATCCCAAGAAGCTCCATGTTCTGAGAAAGGAGAACAATTAGAGAAAGCTTTTAGTGTTCATATTACACTGGAGGATCCATCATAAAGAAATGGCCCTGGCTTTCTTTGACAGAGGGAAGGTGTCAACTGGCTTTCTGGAGAGACGGACATGTCCTCCTGTTCTCTCAGGTGTCAAGGGGGAATATGTACTGTAAGTGATATCCAGATATCCACCTAACAGACCGATATGATCTTTCCTGGAAAATAATCAAAAAAAAAATATGGGGTGGAGGTGCATATGTTTATTTCCAGATAGAACACAGAGCAGTGTTTAGCCTTGAAAACACTCTTGACAATATAAACTAAGGACAAAAGAAAGACGCATTCAGTTCCAAATTTTTCAATAGTATAAAATAAAGGTGTTGTAATTAGAGGAGAGGTGTGTGTTGTGTTCCCCAGCCGCCAGCCGCTGGCCCGCTCAGCCGCTGGCCGCCTGCACCCGAAATAACCACATGAGAACGGCATTCATTCAAACTCTGCCTAGCCCATTATCTCTAGCCTTTTCTTGGCTAGCTCTCACATCTAAACTAACCCATTATAAAAGTCTGTATGTCACCACGAGGTGGTGATCTTACCGGGGATCATTCAGCATGTCTGACCCTGGAGGCTTCATGTTGGGCTCCTCATGGGAACTGTCCCTGACCTAGTCTTCTTCCCAGCGTCCTCTTCTATTTTCCCGCCTATCTAAGTCCTGCCCTATCAAATGGACCAGGCAGCTTCTTTATTTAACCAATCAAACCACAGAAGTAAAGATGGACCCTCCTACATAAAGGCACCTTAAATATGTATTATCTGGGGCTAGAGATGTAGCTCAGCTGAGACAATGCTTACCTTGCAGATAGAAAGCCCTGCCTCTGACCCCCAGCCCTGACATACACCAGGCAGGGGAATACACATCTGTAATAATAGAGCTACAGAGGTAGAGGCAGGATGTCCACAGTTCAGTCATCCCTGGCTCCATAAACACCCCGCGGACAGAATGTGCTAGAAACCCTCTCTCTAAACAAACACACACACACAAACAACAGCTGCAGAAGAATCACATCAGCCAGCCTTGTCTTGCTTGTCACTCGGTATGTATGATTAGGACTGATTAAGACTGGATTTACTGGAGCATTGGTGAAGCAGTCAGTCGCACAGGGCAACTCAGTGAATTCAGGACGGCATCTCTTCGGTCGTGAGCTGCTCTTCAATTTCGGTTTGAGTTGAGGGAGGGTGCATCATGTTCTGAGTGAATTCCAGCTACAGGGAAGGGAGCAATGGTGCAGAGGGCATGGGGGAAGGAACAGCTAATGAGCCAGAGTGTCTATGAGGGTAAAGTCACGTACTTGGGTCCTGGGCTGCCAAGAGGAATTAAAAAAACAAATGTAGATTCTTTTATGCAGAAGTGACCACATTACATAAGACATCAAAACAAGACTTTTGTCCTCCTGGTAAAGGTTCTTTGAATGTGAATTGACTAATTCCAAACAAAGCAAACTCTTAACTCTTTCTGTTGAATTCCCTGGATAGCTTGAGCCACCCAGTTTCTGCTTGCCTCCCTTGAGGAAAACTCTCTAGTTCCTTTAAAGGCTTTTTCAAAGACTGAGATGGTACATCACAAAATTTCTATAACTACATCAATTTAAAAACACATCCAGTTAGTTACTTTCTTCTCACGACTTGGCCAATTTATTGATTGCATAAGAATTAAGTTAGTTGACTGAGATGGAGGGGGGAGGGCCTTGGGCTTCCCATAGGACAGGGTATCCTGCACCATCATAAGGAAGCAGGGGGAGGGCAGTGGGGTAGTGGGGGAGCAGGAGGGCCGGGAACAAGGGGAGTAAAAGGGGAGTAAACGTAAATTTTTCTTTTAACAATAAAAATTAAAAAAAATAAAAACACATCCAGACCCAGAGAATTGGCTCTATGGTTAAGGGTACATACTGCTCTTCTAGAAGATCCTAGTTTGGGTCCCAGTGTCAATGTCACTCATAATCACCTGTAACTCTAGTTTCAGGGAGTCGGGGGAATCTGATTCCTTCTTGTGGCCTCTGTGAGCACTTAAACACATGCTTACATGTGTGTATGTTTATGTGGGTACACATTATTTTTAAAATGGGCCTAATAATCATGTTATAATTTAAAATTTAATATTCCTGAACATGGGATAAAGAAGAAATGAATGAATGAGTAAATTAATAGTTACATTTAATTATTTTTATTTAATGTAATTATATTTAGATGGGAAAATATTGTGAAATATTTTATTAAGCAACAGTAGGATGAATAAAATTTGGTAATGCTTATCATTTAAAAGTGGGGCCATAGATTTACACAAACCTGCAAGACTCGGCAGAAGAAGAGATTCTCAAGACTAAAAAAAATAACTTAAAGTATAATTTTTCAGTTTTGTTTTTTTTTAGGTTGTAACCACATATTCAACATAAAACTAGTTCACCAAATTTCAACAAAGAAAATCTATCACTTACTTCCACAGAAGCCCCTATTTTCTGACAGTCATGGGATTGATTGCTAAATCGTTCAGAACACTGGTTATGTTGTCTGGGATTAAATCTGAGCTCTGACCTAAACTGTGTGACCTGGACAACTGATTTTATATTGTTTTTCCCTCAGGCTTCTCATCTCTCAAATGGGTAGGATCACTGTACTACTGAAGTCGTGATGACTAGCTTTAATGTCAACTTGACATAATCTAGAATCACCTGAGAGAAATCAGAAAATGTGAGTGATTTTTCTCTGCTGCAGTTACTGAGGTGGACATATCTGCCCACTCTAAGTGGCACTTTTCCCTAGGTGCGGGTTCTGAAGTATTTAAGAGCAGTCAAGAGGATGTAAGAAGCAGGTGTGTGGTAGGCCATTGCTTCTGCTCTTTCTCTCAGAAGAAACTAACACAGGGTGAACTAAGTATTAAGTTGTTTTTCATAAGGAAAGTGCTTGGGGTCAAGAGATGTGCAGTGTTGCTGTTACCATGGCTGGCGTAATCACCTCGCTACAAATGTAATGAATTATCTCCTATTTTGTGTGTTGTATTGCTTATTGCTATGACAACATATCCGATGAAAGCTACAGAAAAGTCGACTTTCATTCATAGTTTGGGAGGATGTCAATTGAGGAGGAGAAGGTACAGCAAACAGGCCTGACAGTCAGGTGGTTGCATGGTATCAACACTCTGGGAGCAGAGAGATGAACGCTGGTAATCAGCTTGTTTTCTCTTTTTCCTTTCAGTCTGGACCCCAGCCCATGGCATGGTGCTACCAACATTTAGGATGTGTCTTACTTAAACACGTTTTGAAAGGCTGTCACGGGCATCCCCAGAAGTGTGTTTCCATGGTGATTCTAAACCCATTCATGTTGACCATCAAGATTAACCATAGTGGGCCTACGGAACAAGAGCAGTGACAATGACATTGACGACCTTCTGAAGGCTGGTTCAGACCATGATCAAATACACGTGATTCCTGGCAGAACAGTAATCTTCGGCATTGTGGCTGCAGGGCAAGATAACTCAGAGGTTCTAAGTATATTTTGGGAGAGTCTGAGAATCCCAGGGAGAAGGAGAAGATAGATTCCAGAAAGTTCTGCTTGATCTCCACATGTTCTCCATGATATGCAGGCTGCCTACACGCACACACGTGCGTGTCGCGCGCGCGCGCGCGCGCACACACACACACGCACCACCACCAACAACAACAACAGTAATAATGATAATACTAATAGAAAAGAAAATGGAAGCAGCATGTTCTGCACAGTGATAATGAACACATATAACAAACAAACCTCGGGGAGTCCAGGAAGCATCAATTTGAGTCATTGTTGTCTTCATATCAGATTTGCAGCTAAATTATGAAATGAATGCTTTCCAAGTCTGCCCTCTGCCTCTCTGCGTGTCCCTTCGCTTCGCTCCTCTTTACCCGCCTCACACGTTTTCCTTTCTTAAGCTATCAGCCAAGGGATCTGAGGAGAGGATTTCAATGGGCTCAGAGAAACTCACGATGTGCAAAAGTGGTTATGACCCCAGAGAGTGAGAAGAGCTCAGTCCGGAGCCCTCTTTCCCGGTGGCCGTGACCTGGTGAGAGCCACGGTAGCAAACACAGGATGGGAAGTAGGGCTGGTGTTTGTGTCACACCTGGAGGGAGGGGGAAGAACCTGAGCGTTCAGGGGAGGTAGTGTGGGAGAGAAAGCACGGCTGAGAGCCGACACTGTACAGCAGGTTGCTCTCCATCCAAGCGGCAAGGTCTTCGCATGTCTGATAAGGAGAAGTCATCATTTGCTCTTGACAGGTAGACAAAGGCGTCAATCATTTCAGAGAAGTAGGATGGAAGTGATGACACCTGTCATTCTCTGGCTTTATTTCAAAGGAAGCCTGACATAAGAGAACATTCCTTTGGAATTTCAAGGCAATAAAGGACTGTCACTTCTTCCCTTGTTTCATCTGCCATCAATTCTGAGCTTCATCTTGGCATTTTATCTACATAAAGGGCTTTATTTCTTAAAGGGTAGTGGTCCCAAGGAGATTTTATAAGGTGGAGAGAGTTATGTCCAATCCCAGGCAAACACAGGAGTTAAGTATCGAGGGTGGATTGAGTTTAAGTGCTTTCAGTGTTTATTTGAGTAAAACGGGCCCACTTTTCATGCGTTTACCTAATGGCATGACAGGGAAAGAGTAGAAAGTTTATTGCGGAGAGAAGTCTTACTTATTGAGGGATTTGTGTGACAGGCAGTCACTGAATTAGACAAAATAAATTAACAAAAATTTAATTAGCTTGTGTCGTTCTTGTCAAAACTGACAACTAAAACATAGAGAGAGCGAGATCCTGTTTTCTCCAGAGAATATTCTAGTTCTTTTTCCTGGTCTGTAAAGAGAGTTGAACTCAGAGAATTATTTATAACATTCACACGGACTTCTCTTTCCTATATTTTAGGAAAGTTCAAGAATCGAGGTCATTTCCTAGACCATGGGCCACAGAGCCACACACCCACCTCTCTGCATCTCAAGCTGAAGCTCAATATCAGGTCAGAGTTTCTTCATGGATGAGAAGGACTCTCACCGATAGTATCTATCTAGCTCCTCCTCCTTATATCTTCCAGTTGCCTCCTGGTGTGACAGACCTGTAGTGAGAATCCTAATGGGTCTTAATAATAAAAGCCTGGAGTCAGATATTAGTAGGTGAAAGTTGAAAAATCAGAGAAGAAGAACAGCCAGCCTCTAGAGTTCTTACTTCTGAAATCCTCAGACTGTAAAGGATATCCTGGCTCTACAGACCCTCAGACTGAATGCCATTAGCTCCTGTCTCATCCTGTCTTATATTTCTCTCTCTGCCCAGCCATATCCCTTCCTGTCTCCACCTCCCTAGTGCTGGGGTTCAAGGCATGTGACTCCCAAGTACTAGGTGTGAGCCAGACCTCTTGGCTGTGTTTCTCTTTTAGACTGGATGAGTATCATGTAGCCCAGATATACACAATATCTCACAGAGATCCATCGGCCTCTGTCTCCCAAGTGCTGGGAGTGCCACCACCGCCTGACCTCTGTGACTAACTAGTGTGGCTAGCTCCCCACTCTGATCCTCAGGCAAGCTTTATTTGTTACAGCACAAACAAAATATCACTATGCCAACCTTCCAGAGAGGGTCTACAAGATGATTCAAAGGAAAAAAAAAATCTGGCCATTACAAAATGGGAGAACTGTCAGTCTAGGGAGCTACTCGACAGTCGCCTCCTTGCTCTCTCCCTGTCGTGTTACTGCTGCAGTGAAGGCAGACCTGGAGCTGCCCACTGGAGCTGGAGGTGTGGAAGCCAATGCATCCTGATGCCATCGTTACTTTTGCCCTTGGAAAGTCCTCCCAGGCCTCCAGATGCCTCCCTGGGTAAGTGCCAGAGAGAGAGCTCTTTCCTTCGCCGAGCCCATAATAGATATGGACAGCAAGACCACACTAAGAACTGCCACCTACTGCTACACTCCTGTTCTGCTCCAGGGAAGATGTTGTCGGGAAAACTGGCAAGCCTATCGACATTTCCCTCCCATCTCATTGCTACCCCTTGCTTTCCTCACAAATACTCTTTCCTGTCTCTGGGTTCTCTGCTTCCAACCAACGTTGCAATGTAGCCGGGCAAGCAGAATTTTGACTGTGTTTTGAATAATGATGATGGCTTTGCCTCTCCAGCTAGAGCATTTGAAAAACGTGTTTTGGTGTAGAAAAATCACGACATAGTTCTCACACGCTGTGACTCTTACAGTCAACCTGCAAACACTGCTTCTTAAGGAACCCATTGTGTGAAACCGTGGAGGGGACCAAATACACCTGCGTGGAGAAGCAAAGATATTGCGAGTGTAGTCTGCTAAAATACTTTCCTAAATGCTTGTGAGCAGTTTTCAGGTGGCACTGGCAACCTTTTCTTTGCGGCTGTCACCAAGTACCTGGCAAAAGGCAGTTTTATAATTTAGCCTCATGGTTCAGGGGATTCAGCCCATAAACGACTGGTCACATGGCCTCTGCAGTCCAGAAGCAGAGAGATGAACGCTCAGTGTGCATTCTACTTGTTTTTCAGTCTGGGTCTCCCAGACCCTGGAATAGTGGTGTCCACAGTGAAGGTTGGTTTTCTCAGTCCAATCCACGGAATCAAGATCCCCCTGTGTAGAGGTCTGTCTTCAGGTAGACCACCAACATCAACCACTTAAATGTGCAAGAACCCTACTTGGCTTAAGGGAGTTTGTAGTAGAGACCCTCCGTGTTTATACAGCGTTTGCATTATGTTGGGCATCTGCAAGGCATCTATCAGTCATGGGTTTTATTTTTCTTCCCTGTACTTCTTGGGTGAAGGAACAGGGGTTTTGAGGAATTATATCATTTGCCCAAAGCTACACAGGAAGCGATAGACGGACCCTGGCGACTAGCTCTTACCTGCCTTCCTACCAGTTCCTGCTCGAGCTGATCATACACAGGATTTTATCTCTGAACAGAAGTCAGATACTCGCAAGGACACTGAGGCTCGACTCTTTCCAATCCTGTCTGGGAGGGGAATGCACTTTAATAATAAAGTATTTCACAGTTTTAAAATCAGTCCTCAAAGAATGCAGAATTAGAATGACCTTGGGGCTTTCAAGGACAAGTGTGTAGTCTGAATATTTGAAACTGGAATTCAGTGCACAGTACCTCCAAGATTATTTGTATATTGCTATAATTAGTATATGTCAATTGTACAAGATAAGTTTCAATGAGGCACTTTATACACGTTTAATGTAATTTAATCATGTTTTCCACTTTGACTCTTCTTCATCCCCACCCCTTTTTTTTTCCTTTTCCATATCCTTAGCTGCATCCATTTGACTTACATGCTTTCTATTTTATATTTTTGGGTTAAAATGAATTTTTTTGCAGTTTCTGACTATAATCAAGGATTCTCTGATGAGGGTAAGTGTGTTGTTTTCTTCTGTACCCCGGGGAAGGTTCATCGGTGGTCAATAGCTACAAAGGAGCTGGTGAAATAATACATAGAAGTCAGGACAAAATTCCACAAGAAAATGTGGTTTTCATGGAATCAATTCTTCTGTTTCTATCTTAGTTAGGGTTTCTATTGCTGCGATGAAACACCATGACCAAAATCAAGTTGAAGAGGAAAGGGTTTTTTTGGCTTACAGCTCCACGTAGTCGTCCATCATTGAAGGAAGTCAGAACCAGAACTCAAACAAGGCAGGGAGGGACCTGGATGCAAGAGCTGATTCAGAGATGTGGAGGACCAGTACTTCCTGTCTTGTTCCTCATGGTTTACTCTGCAAGCTTAGTAACAGCACCCAAAGCCACCTGTGCCGGCACCATCCATAATGGGATGCTCCTTTCTCCATTTATCCCTAATTAAGAAAATATCCTACAGGCTTGCCCACAGCCCCATCTTATGGAGGCATTTTCTTAACTGAGGCTCCGCCTCCCTGATGACTTTAGCTTGTCTCACGTTGACATGAAGCTATCCAACACAGTTAAGTAGTGTTGGGGCAAGCTGCTTATTCATTCCTGGTTGCCCGGACTCAAAACAACCACACAGAAACTATATTATTTAAAACACTTCTTGGCCAATCACTTAAGCATATTGCTAGCTAGCTCTTATATCTTAAAGTAACCCATCTCCATTAATCTGTACATCACCACGTGGCTGTAGCTTACCGGATAAAGTTCCATCCTGCATCTGTCTCTGGGGGGGGCTACATGGCTTCTTCCTGACTCTTCCTTCTTTCTCCCAGCATTCCGTTTAGTTTTCCCAACGAGCTCTACTCTGCGCTATCACAGGCCAAGGCAGCTTCTTTATTCATTTATCAATAAAAGCAGCACATATACAGAAGAACCTCCCACAACAAAGTAATACATTAACTCCATCAAAAAAATAAAGCTTATTGTTTGTATTTGTGTGTGTTTGTGTGTGTGTGTGTGTGCATGTGCGTGAGTGTGTGTGCACACCCTGTTTGTCTCCATCATACCTACTAATTACTTTTGGCCCTCTAGCAGAGACAAAGACGTCATGGAATCTGATATGTGAAAAAAAAATTGGAAACCAAGTCTTTGGCAAATAGTACTTAAGAAATATATGCATCTTATTTATTATAGACTGGATGGAAGGGTATGGGGTGAAAAGAAAGTGATGCTTTTCAAGAGAAACACAAAGGTTATGTTATTTTTCGTTTTTTAATGAAGAAGAGATCAATTTTATGCAAAAGCTTGACAAATGCCCTTCCCCCCCGCCGCCCAGAGTTTTCAGTTTTCTAGCAAAATCAGATGTCTCTGCTGTTTTCTGTTTTTCAACATTTCAATTTTTTTCCTCCTCTCCTTTATGGAGAAATATCGAGAGAACATTCAGCTAGCAATTAGCACTCTGTAGTCAAGTTTTAAAAGCTGCACTGGGCAGAAAGTCAAAACCTACATTCGGTGGTCAGGTTTTAAGTGCCCACAATGAACCCAACTCTGTAGAGTCCCCCACCCCTTCACGGGGTGGCTTGAACACCAGTTCCAGAGGCAGCAGGATGACTATCAGGGATTGGCTGAAAGAGCTCCATTGGGAGAAATTTTGCTTTCAGATTTTATTGGAGTTTCATGCTTTTCCATGAGTTAGCATTTCAGTTATCGAGGATGCTCCCATTTGGGACCCGAGTCTGTGGAAAACAACAGCAAACATGAAATGAAATCCAACCCTGATAGTATTTCTAGTGGCTCAGTTTCTGAGGATGCTTTAATCTGTATTTCCATCTGAGGAAGAGAGTTAAACTGGTGTGGTCCTCGTGTTTGTTGTTGCCACGGGGCGTGGTAGCCACGGAAGAGGGTTAGCCATGAGGTTTTCTTGTTTGTTAAGAGAGGAAAAACGGTTTTATCACTTAAAACTTCTGTGTTCTTGAAAAGCAAATGTGTGCTTATGCATGCATGTGAGGGTCCGCTGCACACGCATGTGCGTGTTTCTGCCTATCGGTGCTTGTGTGTGCGTGAATGCGTATGGAGGGCAGAGGTGGTCCACGTGCCACGTCTTTCCCAGTTGCTCTTCAACTTATTTACTTATTATTTCGTTATAAAGTTTCTCACCCCACTTACAGCACACAGGTCATAGTTGGCTAATGAGACCCTGGCATCCTCTGATCTCTAGCC
>JAQHUG010000141.1:2493827-2521089 GCA_028555095.1 Dicrostonyx torquatus | reverse complement strand
GGTTTCCTTTGATCTTATTGACACATGTACCAACATCAAGGCTGCATTTTAAATGCACAGGGATTATTTCAGCTGTGAACTTCCAAAGGCTATTATTATTCCACTAATATTTCCTTTGTCACGCCACATAAATGAGATGTTATCTTGTATTTGAGGTGGGAGATCAAGGAGGATGGAAGACAAGGGAAACTAGTCTGTTCAGACCCTTGACCTTGTGGAAGCTACAGGCTGCCCTTGAAGTGCTCTCATGAGTCATGAGGTCTTTTTTTTTTTTTTTTTTTTTTAACAAATCCTGGGGGCAGCCAAGGTCTCTGTGATAAGAGTTTCCCACAATACCATGTCCTCTATGTAAGCACTTCTCAGCTGCTGAAAGCGCTCCCAGAAACATAGCTGCCGCTGGGAGTTTCCAACTCAGAAGGCTGTTGGTGCAGCAACAGAAAGGCAGAGCCACTGGGAGCCACTGATTCTAAAGCACCCAGAACTTCCAGGTGGATGTTTAGTTCCAGTGTGGAACCTATTTTTCAGTAAGAGGGAAGAGTCTTTGAAAATGCTTTCCCAGACAACTGTCAGTTTGCACTTGCTTCATTGTGGATATCCTAAGTCTACCTTCTGAGGTTTCGGGCAACCTCTTTTGTCCTTTGTACCCTCGGGTAGTCTAAATGATTATCCGATTTGACGTGGACTCCTTCTCATGCTGTTTGATGATGCGAAGACGCAAGCTAATAAGGTTTACTTTGCTTGAGAGAAATGGAGTCTTCTGATGAGCTCTATAATTATTTTTCCTCCATTCACTCAAATCTTACCTGTTTGTGACCTTGCTTGTTCACTTTTAATTCATAATAAACAAGGACAACGATCTGCTTGTAATATCTAGACCACTGACTCACATTTCATACCATATTTGCTATAATTTGTTATAATATGTAACTTACCAGCAGTTTAAAGCTTCCTGCTCTAGTAACTTATGTATCACAAAGTATCTGTAGAGATTAGAGAGAGGGCTTCTGCTCTTCTACTCTAGGGAGGCTCAAGTGCTAAATATCAAAAAAAGACGTTTTAGGATCAAGTTAACAAGGAAAAAAGTCAACTTGTCTACAGATTTTTAACTATAGTTTCCTTCTTTCTTGTAAAGAGTAAATAAAATCAGGCTATTAAAACACATATTTAATATTCCCAGTATGTAGATCATCAAAAATTTAGAAAATAATCAAATTGACCAAGAGTTTTGTATAGTTGGAGTCAACCCAGGCATGACACTTGGGATTTGAGTATAGTACAATATGCACTGAATAATTCCCAGATTTCTAGACAGAGTTAAAGACAAAGGATGACTTCTAGAGGAAAAATAGCTTCTGCCAGGCATGAGTCACATTATTGCCTGTCCAGTGCTATGTGGTCAGCCCTTAGTCCACATACACACCACCAACATAAAAAGGCCCAGCAATATATTTGTGCACACACAAACATATATATACATATATGTGCACATGTATGTAACAATAATAATTGAGAAACTATCAAGATCCCCCTGCTTCCACCCCAGCTGAGCTATCTACCTTACCCTTTTTCTGGCTTTTGACAGTGTCCTGCTCCAAGTATATGATCTGTGAAACTTGGAAACCTGGCATCTTTCTTGAACATAGCCAGAAAAATAAAGGAAGGAAGGAAGAGATGAAGGAAGGGAGGGAGGGAGGAAAGAAGGAAGGAAGAAAGAAAGAAAAAAGAAAAAAGAAAGATAAGAAGAGGCAATGTAAAGGTTAGTTATAATTACCATCTTGATATAACCTAAAATTTCCTGGGAAAAGTCTAGAAAAGAGTTGGACTGTCTTCATTGGTTTGGCCTATGGGCACGTTTGTGGTGTATTGTCTTAAAAGTTACTTGATGTGGGTGATAGAGTCCACTGGGGGAGGCACCATTCCCTAGGCAGGGCGGTCCTGAATTGTGCAAGCTTAGTGAAATGAACCGGAGAGCAAGCAAGTATGAATTTGCTTCTCTCTTCTCTTACTGTGTATATGATATGACTAACTGCTTCAAGCTTCTGCCCCTGTGACCACCCTGCTACGATGGACTTTAATATGAAATGATAAGGGATATAAACCCTCTCTCTCCGGGTTCTTTTTGCTAGAATAGTTCATCACAGTAACAGAAATGAAACCAGAACAGATGGTGGCCCTGCATACCTTATTATCATCATGGATGTGAATGTCACTTCTCTTACATACTCTGCTCATTAGGAGCAAGTCATGAGGTCCAGCCTACAAGAAAGGCAGATGAGAGAGTGAATATCCAGAAGTGGGGATAAGGAAAATCACACTAGGGGGAGAGGTGTTTAAGGGGTTTGACTATTCAGAGGTGGTATCCATGAGATTAAGGTGGTTGCAGTGACCCCAGCATAGGCCACAAAGGTGGGACAAAGCAAAACCGGTCTTTTAGCAAAGGCCCCTATATCCAATCTTAGCATGAGCTTTCCATTTCCCTCAAATGCTTACGTGTTTAGCTGTGGGAAGAGAAGCAACGGTGCATGCTTCGTGCTCTCAGGCTCCGTGTGGCCTCCAAATTCCTCTGTCATTGTTAAAGACACAACAATAAAACACAGCCCCAAATCTGTGGCTGAAGGCAAGCCAAAACCAACTCTATTTGAATAACTGAGTAACTGTAACTTCAGCGATGTGAAATGGATGAGAGGAGGAGGAAAGAGACAGCCGTGGTGGGGCTGTCCGCACTGTGTTTGCACAGGACAGTCGGTGGTCAGTTATGGACAGGAGAGGGCCTCATGGGACCCACCCCCTTCTCCGGGGAACTATCAGCTTCATATAGACGCTGGGGCAGGAGAAGTCGCTCTCCGCAGTCGTGTCCATATCAGTGAGTCCACCAGCTTTCAGTGGATGGTTTCATACCTGGTTAAACTCTTTTTAGCTCACAAAACAAAAACAGAAACAAAAAACAAAACACAACCTGAAGACGGGGAAGGAATTCATATTGAGGATGTGAGTTTGATACAGATGTGAGTTGAAATGAGAGAGACGAGAGGGTGAGCGTAGCCAAAATGTATTATTATATGTATTACATGCAATCATCAAAGAATGATTTTTATTAATTTTTAACAAAGGCGTTGGAAATCTAGCTAACACACAGTGACCCTATCTAATTTACAAAGCCACACAGTAAGCGCTAGCTGAAGGAAGAGTGTGAGGTGGGGCATGGGAGGAGCCAAACCAGTTAGGGTCTGGACACATTTGCTCCAGGCCCTTGCATGTTGCCAAAGCACGGTTTCAAAAGGTGCCAACACCAGAGAATTCCTCGGGGGAAATTCTTGAACTGGGAAGAAGGCTGTCTTATTGTTTGTTGGGGGGAAAAAAATAAGCTTTATCACTTCAGGTCACAGCAGAGCAGTTCTGATGAAACTGGTTTGCAGAATGTAATCCTTGTTAACCCGCTTCCTTCTTGGAATTAGAGAGTCTCGAGGTTACAAGGAAATCTAAATATCGTCTACCTGCAGCCTCTAATCCAGTGTGAGATTCTCTTTAAGCCCTGCTAAGGAAAGGTCATCGACGTTTTGAGGACAACAGTGATGGGGAAGTAGCCTAGGGAAGAGGCCATCTCGTCAATGGGAGACCTGTCAGGTCGCCTTGACGCTTATTGCAACTAGAATTGAAACGCACTCCTAGCTCAGCTCTGTGTCTTGACTCTCGCCTGACCCTCAGGGGCAGAAAATATACCACAAACAAACTCTACTTGTTATCAGGGGCAACCAAACACCGTGCATGATGATGGCTTTCCCTTTCCAACCTGCAGGCTTCCCTCCATCCAGTCTACCTTCCTTCAGTAATATTGTGTGAGATACCTCCTTCATCTTCCCCTTTCTTCATGCTATATTCCTTCACAAAACTCTGGTTAAGGCTCACCCTAAAATAGGAATGCCTCATTGGAAGGCATTATTCCTAGGTAGGAACATCAGCCGCGAACTCTCCTCACGGTCTATAAATGTTCATGATTGAGCTTGAGACGCTGACTCTATTGCTCACTCCCTTAGACTTCTGAATAATTTTATTATTCCCCATACTTTGTTTTTTTTTTCCACAAAATAATGAACTAGGAGAACAAACTAAGATAATTTTGATTTGTCTGTATTCATTGATAGAACATTCTGTGGCCTATTCTGGACCTCAGCATGGGACTAACAAGTTTTCCACGCTGCACCTGAGCAGCCGAGGCTTCCTCTAGCCACTCAGGAAAAAAAACTCGTGCTTGCATCTGTTCGGTTTAAACTGTGTGCTAACCGCCCCCACCCCCACCCCAGCCCCTAACAGCAAGCAGAGTCAGAGTCAGAGTCTGAAGGGGGATTTCAGCAGTGTCTCCTCCAAGCCTCTGCATACTGCAGATAATGCGATTTCTGCTATGGGTCAAGATTATGTAACTTGGCCTAGCTTAATGACAGGATAAAGCAGGACATCAGGCTCCTCCTGTGGCCTTTCATCAGATGACATCTGGGCAAGTGGTTAAAGAGAACCATTGGGTTGGATTTTGCTTCCTTTAACTTCTGTAAGTTTCTGATTTATCTTGGAGGTGAGAGTTTATATTAAGTACCTCTAGGTTAAGACGTTATTAAATGTCCCCCCCCAGCTACTTAAATATGCTTTTGAGGTAAATGCACACATATGCACAAATTAAATAGATTCATGTCCATACATGCATTTTGTATGTGTCAGGTATTAATATATATGTGTGCATATACGCATGCAGGACTCTATGTACATCTTTATATGTATGCTCGAGCATAGGCACACAGTATGTTTTTCTGTGTACTATTACATATCAATAACAAACAGTGAAGAAAATCCAGCACCAGGACCAGGAAATCCTGTAATAGTTTTCTAGGGTCTTTTTAGCACAGACATAAATGTGACCAGAAATTTAGACTTTTTTTTTCTGTTATAGGGTCTCATGGTTCCCAGGCTGGCCTTGATCTACCATGTTGCCAAGGCTAGCCTTGAACTTCTGATTCTCCTGCCTCCCCCTTTGCAATGTTGGGATCACAGGTGGGTACCACCATGCCTCATTTATAAGCTACTGGGATCTGAACCCTTTGTGGATGCGAGGCAGTCACTCTGCTAGCTGAATTAAACTGTGAGCCCTTAGACGTGCTTTTTTAATTTTTAAAAGATTCTGGATTTATTTATTCTTTGCGTGTGTGTGTGTGTGTGTGTGTGTGTGTGTGTGTGTGTAGAACACACGCATGGTATGTTTACTGCAGTCAGAGGACAGCTTTCAGCAGTCACTTTTCCCCTCCCAGTACATAGAGTCTGTGAACTGAGCTCACAATCTCAGGCTTAGCAGCAAATCCCTTTACCTACGAAAGCATGTATCTCTTCAGCCCCCTTGAGCACAATCTTTTAACCGGGTTCCACTGTATTTACTGTTGATAAGTTCACGTGGCTCTATCCAGAGGACTATGGAAAGAAACAAAGGCTAAGGCTTTGGCAGCCAGAGTAGATTATGTAACCTCTGTTTCTTCAGACCACACCAGCCTAGGGATATGAGTTGGGTCACATTTACATAAAAACCATGTATCCCTCCTACGTACTCTGCAACCTGTGGTCCTCTGCAAAGCTCCATCCAAATCTCCAGCAAATTCTCCCGACTTCTTTCCAGGAATCCACAGGGCTGAGCTCACTGACTTTCAAGTATGTTCTTGGCTTCTCAAGTTAGCCTACATTGTGCCTCCCTCACTGGTCCAGGCCCTGAATGTGTGTGGTGACCTGCTATATTGAACTTCACCATAGATCAACCCACCAACACGGTGCCTGCACACATGCACTGACCGTGATTCCTCCTTCGAATGCATCTACCAAGCATGCTTATCCAGCCTGATGAGATAGCTCAGTCATCAAAGTGTCCATTGTGCAAGAATAGTGACCTGAACTTGATGCTCGGAACCTACATTTTAAAGGCCAGTTGTTTTATGTGCTTACAGTCTCTGAGTTCTCAATATGTTCTACTGGATGCTCCAGGAGGAAGATTCCACTCCACACTCAGATTCTGACGTAATGCTGCATTCATTCGCTTTCTAATATTTCCAAAGGACTTTAGGAAATGCCTGCCCCAGCTGGTCTTCCAGGCTCCATCCCTAATCTTTCAGAACTGCATAAGTAAGAGCTGTACCCAGCTTATCTGTAATAGTTGCAGTTTAAGTTAGCATCCCCCCTCATAACATCGCAGTTGACTCACAAAAATGTCTTTCCCAGGTTCCCATCAACACAGCCTTCCCTGCCCATGTACAATCCTGGAAAAGTCAGAGCCCCAGTAAGCGGTGGTCAGCTTCTCTAGGAGCTCAGGCTCATAACCTGCTAGGTTTACCTTTAGGGCTATGAGGGAGATTCCCAACACTTGACTATCCAAACAGCAAATGAGTCTTGAATGATGTGGCAACCACTGACTTCCTCTCTCTTCCAATCTATCTTTCACAATGGCCTAAACTTTCTGCATTTAAAATGGATGTCGTGTCCACACCCAGAGGTGCTGTAAGAGCATATAATTAAAGACATGTGTAAAATAGAATCTGGAAAGTAATGAGCAGATTCCTGAAAAGCACTGGAAAATATAGCTGATATCCCCAATAAAGACATGATTTCTACTCTGCATACGTTTGATCACTCTGTCAGAGGCAATGGAATAAGAAAAGGGGAATAATGATAAGAAATACCTTGGGTGTGTATCTGGTAACTCTCCAGGAGATTATAGCAGTGCACTGAAGGAGGGTTGTCACTGTATTATCACGTGGTTCCAAAACTCCATGAAGGCAGATAAACACATACATTAATAAAAATCTGAAGAAGTCATTCTGCAAGATGCAGGGAGACACAAAAGAACAAGCTATCTTAATGTGTGTGTATGTGTATGTTCATGTGTGTATCATGCGCATGTGATGCCCATGTGCATGTGTATGGACCTCAGGGGACAGCCTTGGCTGTTGTTCCTCAGACTGTGTTCACCTTGATTTTTTGAGCCAGGGTCTCTCTTGGGCTTGGAATTCACTAAGTAGACTAGGTTGACGTCCCAGCAAGCCTTAGGATTCTGCCTGTCCCAGCTTCTTCAGTAAGCAAGCTAGATTGGCTTTTCAGCAAGCTTATGGCTCTGCCTGTCTCAGTCTCTGCAGTGTTGAGAGATGTGAGGTATCAGTCTCTGCAGGTATGCATCATACAGCTCAGTTTTTTAAATATGAGTTCTAGGGGTCGGAACTCAGATCTTCATTCTTGCCAGGAAATCACTTTGCTGAAGGAGTGATTGCTTTCTCCCTTAATTTTATATTTTAAATTGAAAACTGATGGGATCTGGACTCTAGAACCTAGACCTGCTTCTTACTACGTAAGGATTACCAGCCAAAGGTTCTAGCCTCCCTGCAGTTAAGTTGGCGATGGTCTTTGAGGATATGGGTTTCATAAACAAGGTCTAAGAATAGCCCCCCAGGAGACCCCAACCCTATCCTAAGAAGGCGGGCAATTAGAAGTACCGCAGTTTGTCAAACTGAATTTTCATCCTATATGATATTCTTGGAAACTTCAGAGATCAATTATTTTTTTTGGAGACTTCAAAGACTAATTATTCAGGTCAGATTATTTATTTTCAGTGGTTAAGAGCAATGGTTGCTCTTCCAAAGGTCCTAAATTCAATTCCCAGCAACCACATGGTGGCTCATAACGATCTGTAATGAGATCTGGTAAACTCGAGGAAGAGACCTGGTCAGTCATCCTCATCAACTTAGACCATGAAACCCAGTATGGAGAAGTTCAACAGAACCATCATATATGGGCTGCTTATGCATGCTGCAGCATTGCCAGGGCATACATTTCATTCAAAAATTTCATGGACAAAGGTAAATCAGAACATACTTAATGTTTCTTTATAAACTAGCAATTGAGGTTAAAGAGGAAGATCACCCTTAAAGAACCCTTAATGCACTTTCAAAGAGCCCAGGTTTGGATCCTAGCATCTACACGACAGCTTACAACCACATTTAACTCCATTCCAGGAGAGATGATGACCTCTTCTGCTCTTTGAAGTTAGTAGGCACACATACATGCAAAAATCTCATATATATGTAAATAAAAATAATTGATTCTTAAAAATAAATACACAAGATAGTTTTTATTGTTGGACTTTCCTCCAGTGGGGGTCAACCTATGTTGACTGATTTGTTACTGAAGGGCTTATCAAGAAGGCTATGTTATGAGGTAGATGTCAGAGGAACTGAAGACACTTTTTGTTTTCATGATAACTACCATAACCAAAACAAATGACAATGATATTTGAAAAAAAAATGTCTGAAAATGCCTTTAGTGTGTACCCTAGGCTCTAAATTCTTTCATATCTCCATTTCATTTGAGTTGGAAGATTTTGAGTTTGTAGGCACAGCAATGAATGCTAGCTGCCATGGAGGTGATTCATGGATGGCCCTTGGGCCTGTTTCAGATCATAGGTGCTGTGACCGAACACTTGCCAAAACCTCTGCATTCATCATTCTGAGGGCAACACAGGTGCCAGCAAGATCAGACAATGTCTGTGGCTTCGGCTAAGGTTAAAGAGAGGCAAAGATTCGTAGGATTGTTGATGCCAAGGAATGAGTCAGTAGTCAAGAATAACCCAAGTTCTAGCTTGCTTACACAATGCATGGTTCAGGTGTGCTTCATTTCCTGGACAATTGCTTAGCGCAAGATCATTAGTCTGGTGCCTAATATTTCTGCATTCATGGCCAGTTCCAAAGCACATTTAGTTGAGAAGATAGGTTATGGTTTTCAAGAAATCAGGATGGATATGGAGTTGTCTTTGCTCCTCTAGGTCATCCAGAGTACCAGTAAAACGCATTGGCTGAAAGCCTTGCAAATACCTTAAAATAAAGAACCTATGAACAGAATAACATCTCTAGAAGCTTCATCTTCCATTTTTGAGACTTGATCATAATTCTAAAATAAAGAACAATAGGGTCTTGCCTTTGGGTGATTTACCAATAATCATTAGGATCAGAGATGAGTAACCTTTGCTAAGCAGAGCTAGGAGATATGAATATTTACCTCTGAGGCTTATAGTTGACAAGAGAATGTGCCTCTGAGTCAGTTTAGTCAAATGTGAGTCCAGAATTCAGTCTACTTTGGTTTTGGTCTAAAAGGAGATTTAAGAAATCATCTCACAGAATGATTTAAACTGGGAAAATGCTTTTCTATATTCAAATTTTAATTCTCAGTTTGAGTGGGGTAAGGAGCAATGCTGACTGAGTCCCTGTTCTTGCCCTGATAGAATGCTTGGGTGCAGACATTCAAGACTGAATAAAACCTGAATAAAACATAACTTTGTTTGTGCTAGAGAATGAAACCAAACTGTTGTAACCATTGTAATACAATGTGAAAATTGGAAAAAAATGGATATTAAGATGCTAGCATAGGAATGTTTACGATAAGATGGCTAGTTAAATTAGCTATAAGAAGTTCCAGGAGAGTTACATTGCACCCCAGAGTTTTGAGTTGGGATGGGGATATGCTTGTTTTGTTCAAGATTAGATAGAGGGAAGGCAGGTGGGAAGAACAGAGCTGGCATAGAGTATTTACAGTTATGGAAGGTCAAGAGAGAACCCAAAACAGTGGTTCTTAATCTTCCTAATGCTGTGACCCTTTAATACAGTTTCTCATGTGCTTACCTCCAACCATAAAATTATTTTTGTTGCTACCATTGTGAATTTTAATGTAAATATATTATATGCAGTTGGCCTTATGTGACCCCTGTGAAAGGGTTATTCAACCCCAAAGGGGTTACAACCCACAGATTGAGAACCACTGATACAAAAGGATGCAAAGAATTAAGCCTTGGTTATATTTGAAGATGGTAAAAAGAAAAAAAGAAGATATTTTTTGATGGTACTCAAGTTTTAACCTGAGTAAATTGTATATATTTGGCAGTAAGATTGACTGGAGGTGTTGCTCAGGCCCAGACCCAAGGTTATGACTTGGCTCACCCCAACATCCCCCACATCTAGATCTTCTGGAACATGTGAAAGGACCTGACCTGCAGACCCAAAGTTGCAGGATCTTTACAATGGGACCTATATCAATAGTGTCGTAGAAACTAGAGGCCTCGAACCACACCAATGACTCTTTGCAATGAATGCTTGCAAGTAAAAATATATGGACAAGGAGGGTTACTGCGTAACTAACTGGTATCACACTGCAGCTTCCATGATGAGAGTTTTAGGTCTTTTCCTTTATCTTATGTTTTTTCTTTTTTCTCTTAAATTGTGTTAGCTGGACGGTGGTGGCGCACGCCTTTAATCCCAGCACTTGGGAGGCAGAGGCAGGCGGATCTTTGTGAGTTCGAGACCAGCCTGGTCTACAAGAGCTAGTTCCAGCGCAGGCTCCAAAGCCACAGAGAAACCCTGTCTCGATAAACCAAAATAAAAAAATGTGTTTTATTTGGGATGGTGCAGGAGCAGATGGCAGATGCAAAAGGACAGGAAAACAAATGGGATCCAGATACATGAAGCAAAACACACAAAAAATTAATTTATTAATAAAAGAGTGACTGTAGGCAAATTAATTTTGAGGAATGTGTTGGATGCCCTGAAGGAAATAGTAAAACATTTCTTAACCCCATAGACCTTGATTTTACAAAAAGATAAATGACTAAAGCCCATAAGAGTTGCTGTAGATATGTCTTAGTGGTTAAGAGAAGGCATTGCTCTTCCCAAAGAACAGAGTTCGATTCCCAGCTCCAACAGCAGGTGGTTTACAACGACCCATAACTCCAATTTCTGACACCCACTTCTGACTTCTGCAGTACATGGTGCACATGCAGTCTCAGTCTCTCTCTCTCTCTCTCTCTCTCCTCTCTCTCTCTCTCTCTCTCTCTCTCTCTCTCTTTCTCTCTCTCTTTCTCTCCTCTGTCTCTGAGATATGGATACAAGAATTGTAAGAAGCAAGATGATTCCTCAAGCCTGTATATGATGATAGTACCTAAAAAGGAAGAGAAAAACTAAGTAATTTAGAACAATACACAGAGTAGCTGTGACATGAACAAAAAGACAAAACTGAGGATTTCTGAGGATTAAGGTCAGAACTTCAGACATCTCAGATGAAAACTTTTTTCTGTGATATAATTAGGACTGATCAAAATTATTAAAATGGAGGAAAAGTTCTTCTTCTTTGCCCCTGCTTACAGTTTCTTCCTTTTTTTTTTTTTTGCATCTCTCCATCTCCACTTCTCCTTTCCAATCTTAATTCAACCGCTGATCTGTGTTTCCTCTCCTTTCTTTCTCCACGCTTTTTGTATATGTTTGTTATTTGTGGCATGAGGCTACAGCTGAGGTATGGCCTGACCCAAAACTATGAGTCAAAGAATCTCCAAGACGCTGATGAGTTCCTTCTGAATTGGCCATCTACAACTGAGTGTGGGGCCTAACATGGAGAGTGATTAGTTTCCCAAGAGACTCCCTTAGCGAAAGCTAAGTTTCCATTTGCCAGTGGTTGTAGCATGAGGGCCGGTTTGTTGGGGTTTCTGTCCCGCCCAGTCCCCCGGCCGTTTTAGTCCTAGAGAAAATCACAGAGGTCTCCAGAAGTTTATAAACTGATTGACCCATTAGCTCAGGCTTCTTATTAGCTCTTGTAGCTTATATTAACCCATTATTCTTATCTATGTTAGCCACATGGCTAAGTACCTTTTTCAGCAGGTCAGATCACATCCTGCTTATTCGGTGATCTGGGCAGGGCTGGGAGGAATGGGCTTCCTCCTTCCCAGAATTCTCCTGTTCTCATTGCCCCACCTTTACTTCCTGTCTGATTGTCCCACCTACACTTCCTGCCTGGCCAATCAGCGTTTATTTAAAACATGATTGACAGAATACGGACAATTCTCCCGCACCAAGTGGTTATCAATTGGAACTAGTGAGTTAGGGGTGAATGTGGTATCCATTTCCACTATCTTCACTGGGACCCATAGTCCTGTGCAGTTCTAGTGTATACTGTCAGAGTCTCTGTAACTTCATATATGTGTCAGTCACTCTACATTTAGAAGATCTTATTTCCTTGGTGCCTCCATCCCCTCTGGATCTTATACTCTTTCTACCACCTCTTCTGCAGTTTCTTGGAGTGGAAGTACAAATAAAAAAAATGGAGGGGTGTATAAAACAATCCTTGAAAACATAGGACCTGGCACTAGTGTACTCAGAAAAGCAGGTAGAAGAATCCTTACTGGTGGCATTTCTCTCCTTAAAAGAAACTCAAAGGAAACACCCTATATCTACAAGAGCATCCATCCTCCATGAGACTCTTCCTATTGAGGGGTCCATATGAAGTTTAGGCAGAGAAGCATGTCAACCTGCAATGCCGCGTTTGAATGGAATGTCAGCCACAAGACTCTTTCTTGAGAAGTTAACTCCCCAGTTTGAGATTAGCTCCTGTGGTTTGGCCGGCTATAAGGTAGATGTTTAGCAAGCAATAACAGAAATTTCCCTTTTGTCCCCAGGCAATACAGCATCCAAACCAAAGAGAAGAAGAAGAAGGTGGGGTGCGGGGAGCAGGAGCATTGTTCTGTCTAGAAACAAAACACGACAAAATGGCACAAGCCCACAATAGAGCACTTTAATGAAGCATTTCCCAGGGAGAAGCTTGTGGTTTAGGCAGAAGGATGACCAGGCCAGCTTCCTCTCCATGACCTTCCTGCTGATCACAAACGTGAAATGTCAACACACAATGGGTTGGTTTACTAAAAGAACTGCACACATCAGGATGGATTTCAGTAGGGACAGTGGATGGAGAGTTCCATTGTGGAGCCCAGAGAGCTGACCTTTTCTGTTTGTGTGATGAGAACACCCAGGAGGAGCATTACTGAGTCTAAAAGCAAACACTGCATCTCCATGGGTTAAGGACTCCAGGACAAGATGGTAGGCATTTGAAGTATTGCTATTCATTAATAATGCCCACTGGTCCCAGTGGTTGGTGAGACCTGATATTGCCACCACTCAACTCTCCACCGGCATCACTATTGCTGGCGTTTGGTTTCTTGGTTACGATTTTATTTATTTATTTATTTATTTATTTATTTATTTATTTATTTATTTTTAGATAGAATATTGTTCTAGGCTCTGGTTGGTTCTGGTCTGGTTGTCTCAGTCGGTTCTGGTCTGGTTGTCTCAGTCTCTGATCTCTGGTACTTGTTGCCCCAGTCTCCCTGGCACTCTGAGTGCAGACAGATGCCTCCATGGCTAGTCTTACTTACCTAAGACAAAAAATGCTTTCCTTTTAAGGATTCTTTACATTCAGGGAATAACCAGTCTTGATTTGTAACACCAAATCAAGTTTTAGAATGTTTGATCTTGTTCAAATTTCCCCTGTGCTTTTTCTTTTGGTAAATGTCTGCAACCAATGCTGACCCCGGGTTCCCTTTCCCTTTCCACCGCCATTTCTTTGTTTCAACAGGAATTTCACACCATGGGTAGCATTTTGGGTGGAGTTCCTCATCGCTGGCTTGCTGTTTTGGAACTCTGCCCTTGCTGTTGCATGCATCCATGCTAAATTCTACCCCCACTGAGTGCCCAGATGACATTGTAGTTCATTCAGCAGTTGGTGAATCACAGTGTTATCAGAGCCTATGAAAATTCAACCATCTGTATCAACATGAAAGTTCCATTATCTTTGACAGACGTGGTCAAGAAATCGCTGGATCAACACTATACTTAAAATTTGTATACAAATTTTGCAATTTGGGCCACTTTTTACATTTCTGGCCACTTGACTTTTTTCTAGCAATGCATAATTTTTCTGTTCAGTTAATATTTAAACCATTCATATTTAATGTAGTTGTAGATGTATTCAGAGGTAGAGATGTTGCTTTGCTGTTTTGGAACCGTGTTGTTTGTTTCGTTTCCTATTTTAATACTTTAAATCTACTTTTGGATTATCCTTTTAATTCATCCATGGAAGCCTGACGAAGTGTTTCTTTTTTTTTAATTTTTATTGTTAAAAGAAAAATTTACATTTACTCCCCTTGTTCCCGGCCCTCCCACTCCCCCACTACCCCACTGCCCTCCCCCTGCTTCCTTAAGATGGTGCAGGATACCCTGTCCTATGGGAAGCCCAAGGCCCTCCCCCCTCCATCTCAGTCAACTAGCTTAATTCTTATGCAATCAATAAATTGGCCAAGTCATGAGAAGAAAGTAACTAACTACATTTATCTAATCTTCAACCCAATCGAAGATCTGAGAAGGGAAATAACATTACCTGAGTGATTAGGAAGTGTTTCTTATAATGCGTAGCCACTTCTATCTATGCCAGCTTTTCTTTGCTTTTAATTCTTCATTATCTAGACGGTTCCCTATGTCAAGTTCTTCACTGGTCATCTCATCCCCTGTGCAGTGGCTCAACTCCTGGAGCTAATGGTGTAATGTGGTTACATTGCCTTTTGTTGAACTCTTGTGGGGGATGGTCCCCAGGTTTTAGATTTTCCTCAGATTCTCTTGCGTCTTCCGTATGCATCTCAGTTCAGCGTTCATCTCCAAAGTGAATCACGTTAGACATTCAAGGGTTTGCTTGCTTTCAGATTCTCCTCGTTCAGTATTTTCTTACTCTGCCACTTACCCCAAAGCAGTTGACTACCTCTGGCCATTAAAGTTTTACTGGAGGTGGGCATAGAAATATTTTAGGCAAGAAGCCCACAAGCTCAGTTTTCCTTTTTATCCCTACCCCCACCTCCACACAATAGCAGGTTTTCAAGAAGTACTTGGAAAATCCTTTCTTGCCTTTGGTTATTTTCCAGTGTTAGGAAAAGTGTTGTTTTTATTCAGTGTTTTTTTTTCCTCCAATTTTATATTTGTTTTCTGCAAAGAAAAGCTGAATGACTTCACACAGCTCTTAAAGGAGAACCAGATATTTTGCACGTGACACACTCCATTGTCTGTGTTCTTCAACCAACCTCAGATACCAGCTGAGCAGATCAAGTCCCTTAATGTTTCCATGGTACCCACAAATCAGATGACCCCTGCCCCAGTTCATATTTTGAGATACTGCTCTATAGTAAGTCTGTGTTTTGAGATGGGACTTTTGGAAACTAGTTAAAGTCAAATGGAATAAAATGAGTAAAATCCTAATTAGACACAATTAGTAGTTAGTTAGCTTGGAGTGTCAGCTTGACAGGGTCATCATCAAACAGGAAAGTCTCCATGGATGAATTTCTTAGAGCAGATTGGCCTGCATGAGATAATCTTAATTATTAATTGATGCAGAAGGGCTCAGCCCAGTGTGGGCAACACCATCCTTAGCCAGGTTGCCCTGGGATATACATAAAAAGTAGATAAGCGAGCCATCAAGTATTATCCCTTCACGGTTCTGTCATCAGGTTCCTGCTTGAGTTTCTGCCTTGACTTTCCTCAAGGACTTACCTATGATCCTAAAGTGTAAGCTAAAAACAAAAACAATCAAACAAACAAAAATAAAACCCAAACACTACACCCTGTGCACCAGGAACTAGGACGGTGTCCTTGTAGAAAAAAAAAGGGTAGAGATTTCTTTCTCCACTATATGGTACCACAATGCAACCTGCCCATGTCAAAGCCTTAATCTGATCTCTAGCTTCCAGGATTGTAAGAAAACCAATTCTAATATCTTAATTCCCCATTCCTACCCCAGTCTATAGGACAGCATTATGGCAGCCAGACCAGGCTAAAGCACAGTTTTGCGAGGTGTTATTTTCATTTAAAACTGTTTTCGATCAATAGGTATACAGATATATTGGAGCATAATATATTATATTCACCTAAATAACAAAAAAACTTATCAGTAGAAGCTAGAGACTCTGACCTCAGCTGGTTTAATGGGAGCAGCTTAATCCCCATGTAACAAAGGAAGGCTGCTAGACTCCTTCCCAGGCGTTAAGCCTTTGGTGAGATCTAACACAGGGCATTTGTCTTTTACTGGGATTAACATGTTGTTCACGAAATCTGCCACTCCTTACCAGCAACTACTCACTTCTGTGTCTATCTGCTTCGCTTTTTCACCCCATGGTTAGACTCGTTGGTTTTTCAAAGTAAACCCACTTTTATTTTTCTTCCAGATTGAAAGACTAGGTCATTCTCATCTTTCAAGATCATGTTTCGTTTAATTTTTTTTTTAAAATATAGGTCTCCATGCAATTTTTCATCATGTGTTTTAATTGATCACTGAAGTGACTGGATTAGTTAGCGGTGACCCAGGGGGAGACGCAACTGCAGGGTGAGGCAATGTCTCCACTTGCAAATCAGTGCTATTTCATCTGCCAAAGAATCACATTAGAAAGCTGTAGCACTGAGATCTTTTCTCTCGGGGAGAGACGATGGTATCTTGTTATTTTCTGCAATAGTGCCTGACCGTATCTCGAAACCATCTCAATGTGTATCTATCTGCTACTTCTGCCCTGCGGCATCCAGAACCAAAGATTAACATATCAAGACCATCATCTCCTAGGCCATCTTCTCAGCTCGCATCTTCCTCACTTTCCCACAGGAGAAGTCTGTCAATATTCTCACCCCTGGGTTCTTTAGCATGAGTCAGTCCTGTGGGGAAATGTTTCCATTGTGACTATAACTGTAGGTATGGAAGGGAGGAGGGAAGTTCATTTTCAGGGTTATTTCCAGGGTGGCAGCTTCCTAGGAGGAGAAACTGTCAATCAAACAGATGACTGTGCAGCATCTGGGGAATTAGAATCACTGAATAACTGTCCAAAATGGGTGGCTCACATAGACTGCTATTTATAACTTTAGAAAAGGAACAATTTAATTGTGAATATCAGAATAGTCTTAGAAAATGCATATTATGCTAACACGCTTTCCGTGAAATAACATTTATTTATTTATTTGACACAGTGTGTTATCATGTGTTGATCTCTCGTGGTATGTTTCCTTGGTTCTTTTGTCTTTCCCAAGAGACGGGTTCTTTATGTCTTTACTGATGCCTCTTCTGTTTCCTGAGCATAGTTAATTTTAGAAATTCTAGTCCTGACTTAATAATTTTCATATATATGTAAATATATATATATATATATTGCTTCCCTATATAACCATAATTTTGGATCTCTCCTGCAAACCATGAAAAGAGGTATATCAAGAACAAATGGTCAAGAGGGCATGACCTTAAATGAATGGCAGGGGAGTCTTATCACCCAAAGGTAACAAGAAGGGCTCCTGAAAGCAGAATGGCTGACAGCTGCCACATGTATAATGCAGGATTAAAAATCTTACCATCTCACATATAATTAAAACAGTACTTAGGACACCATGCAGGATTCCACTGCAAAAATATGATTAAATTAGGGTATTTCCTGTGACGTCTACAAGCTCTCGGGGCTGTCCTCGTCATGTCCCATACACTATTGGTAACATTTTCTTAAACTCTGGGCTTCCAGCTATAAAACGTTGGTTTCTCAGCCATGACTTCCATAAAATACCATGACCTTGAACCGTATGAGCACTGGATACTGAATCCTTGCTCTTAGAACTCATTTTTTACTGTCTTTATTGTGCACTGTCAAAGTCAAATCATAGACAATGATAGTTCTTGCTCTTCATTTACGAAAACTCTCAGCCAGTAGCCTTGTTTCCAGAAATGATAACTCTTAGGAGACATTTTTTCAGCGTAACAGTGTTTATCATCACTTCTATAATAAGAGTACAGGCAGTATCAACAATACAGAATAAAACACAATATTCTTTTGATCATTTGAGCTTTAATGTCTAATAAAACATAAAGGCTACATTGAGGTTAAATTATATTATTTCAATGATTTATATGTAATAATATATGCGTACGTGCATGTGTGTGTGGGGGGTGGGGTGGGGTGGGAAGTCCTTCTGTCTATGTTTTGTTTTCACTGGTCAATAAATAAAGCTGTTTCAGACAGTGCTTAGCAGAACAGAGCAAGGCAGGAGTTCCAAGGAGATAGAGAAGGAAAGAGTAGGCGGAGTCAGAGAGAAGCCGTGGAGTGCTGGAGAAGAAAGACACTTGCCATTAGTCGGAACCTTGCCAGTAGGCCACGAGACTTGTGGTAAAATATAAAATAATAAAAATGGGTTAATTTAAGATATAAGAGATAGCTAGAAATATGTTTAAATGATTGGCCAAGCAGTGACTTAAATAATATAGTTTTTGTGTAACTATTTCATGATCTGGGCAGCCGGGAACAAACAAGCAGCCTCCCACAACATGAGTGTGTATGAGTGTCTTTGTTAGGGTTTCTTGTGTTGTTAGGAAAAGCATGTCCAAGAGCAAGTTGGAGAGGGAAGGGGTTGTTTGACCCTTCAATATCACTGTTCATCATTGAAAGAAGTCAAGGCAGGAGCCAAAACAGAGCAGGAACCTGGAGATGGGAGCTGATACAGAGGTTGTAGAGGGGTGCTTCTTACTTGCTTGCTTCTATAGCTTGCTCAACCTGGTTTACTTACAGAACCCAGAACCACCACCCCAGGTGTGGCCCATGTACAATAAGCTGGGCCCTGCCACATCAATTCCTAATTAAGAAAATTCTCTACAGGCTTGCCTACTGCCAAATCATATGGCGATAATGTCTTCACTGAGGTTTCCTCCTCTCAGATGGTTCTAGCTTCTGTCAAATTGTCATAAAACCAGGCAAGAGGAAAAAAATATGTTTCTATCACGTATGGTGTCCGAAGTCCGTTATTCAGCAAGATGAAGTCATCTATAATAGGTTTTCTACCCAGGCCCTCGCAATAGATTTCTCTGCTGACTTGGGCAGATTGAACTGAATTGAAAAAGGTCTAACAGCAGGTTTATTTGAGGAAAGCAACTGCTGGGCAGGTTCTCCAGTCCCAGAGATGGAGGCGGAGAAGCCATACGCCTGAACTGTAGCAGGGACATTAAATAGGTTGTAGGCAAATGGTGATGATGGTCATCCACCACAAGCTGGGGTTGTGCCTCAGTATGGTCAAAAGCTGAACACTTTTAGGCAGTGACTTGGGAGACTGGCAACTTGAGGGGAGACAGCTGCCTTGGGTGCCAAGAATGCTGAAAAAGGCTTTTTTGTGCCTTTCCTTTGTTGGGAGAGCTGGAGGTTCCAACCCAGCAATGTAATCAAAACTCTAAGTGGACCTAAATACTTTGCACGAGGTATCTTTCCAAAGTCATCTTTTGGTTAGCTGAATATTCAAGAAGCTTTATTTCCACGGGAAATCATTAATGTCTGCCAGGGTACTGTGTTCAGAGTACCTCTACCCACAAGTTGTGTTTACTTCGGATTCAAATATGTAATTTTTAAAAATCATACATTAAAGAATACATATATTAAAGAAGAAAATATTTTGTTATGGCAGATCTAGGCAAATAACTAAACAAAGCCGAGAAAGCTTGAGAGATTTACTTCACACTGAGGTAGTTGATCGTTCATGCTTTTTTTTTTTTTTTTAAATCAGCTTGGAGACATGAGTCTTTTCCTAGTTCTGGGTAAATAGATACAGAAAACCAAAAACTAAGAGGTGTTTTTTTTGGGGGGGGTAACATTCTGAATCTTTATTCATAATCTTATTAGGAACACATTTCTTGTGTGTTCAGGTATTATTTAAACTACCCACCAAAATGTGCTTTCTCCAGCAGGGAAAACATCTCTGAAAGGATAATGTTAAATTAAATAAACAGCAATTAATAAGATCTGTTGCTGCCTGTTCTTTGGTCATGTTCAGGCACGAAGTCTGAAGGCTTTGGCATGCAAAGGCAATCGTCAATCTTTTGACCTAATTTGCTTCTGAAAATTCTAATCTCTTTCCTCCCAGGCTGAAATCTGCAGACCTCATTTGAATCTCAATAAAATCTCTCAGGTTGAAGTTTGTGTCCTCAGTGAATCTTATCTTGGTGAAGATAAGAAAGTTTACATTTCAACAGATGGGTTTTTAGGAAAATAACACCCACTTGCTTAAAAATAAAGGAACAGCAATTCTGGCACAGTGATGAGTCCTTGCATATGGGGGAGTGTACTTCCTTCACGTGTTTTTTTTTTTTTTTTAAAGAATATCACTGCCAACCATGGGCCCCTTGGGCGTCTGTTCTCTCTGCTCTAGGTCCAGTACAAGGTTTACTAATCTAAATCTTCCGTAATTACCAAGAGTTTGTGAAGACATCATTTCACAAATACTCATTTCTGTGGAAGGAGAGACAGGCGCACACAAAGCAAGAACTAGGGCTGTGGGGATGACTTGCTGCTCTCCCTGGGGATCCAGCTGGGCGCATTCCCAGCACTGTCTCACAACCACAGGACCCTTGGTGCTCTCCTTTCTACTCCGAGGGCACCCACACACATGTGGAATATACTCACGCATACACATAAATAAAAATAAAAAGGATCTAAAAAAGAAAGTAAGGAAGAACAAAATTCACAAACAGTAGCCTGCGTCTATGAGTCATATACCATGTAAAGACCCTCACACCCTGGATTCTGATAGAATCTGGCTCCTGTAATCATTAGATACACAATGTCTGGTTTTTGGTGCTCACAAGAACCTCAAATTCATTATATTTGAATATTTTTATGAGTTCCTGAACTTTACTGAACAAAGAATAAATTGTTAGATTCACCTATATAAATTATTCAACTGAACAGTAGCTAAAAAGTCTAGAGAAAAAATTTTAAAAAGCACAACAAAAATGTGTTTTATAAAATGACAGGCATATAGATTACATTAAGAAAACACAAGAGATTTTAAAAAATTCATTTGAGTCAGATGTGGTAGTGCATGCTTTTAATCCCAGCATTCCTGTGGGAGACGCGGTAATATCTCTATGAGATCGGGACCGACCTGGTTTGCATAGTGAGTTTTAAGCCAGCTAGGACTACACAGTGAGACCCTCTCTCTAAAATTAGATGAATTTGATACTATCATGGAAAAGCTGGATATTCAACCAAACACATCCAATGTAAATATGAATATTATTTTAACCTATAAATCCATAAACGTAAAAAGGTACAATAATAATATCAAATATATAGTCAAACATACTCCTTAACAATGTCTTTAAGTAATTATGGCCATGTGTGGTACATATTAGAATTGTTGTCTGCCATTTGATTAAATCTATCTCTAAAATCTTGTATAAACTTTTAGAAAGCTCAAGATATGAGAGTGAGACTTTACTTAAATCAAGTTGTTTGTATTTTGTGGGATGGATGGATGGATGGGTGGATAGATGATAGATAGGTAGGTAGATATATAGACAGACCAGCAGACAGATACATAGATAGATGATAGATATTTAGATAGACAGATAGATACCTAGATAGATGAGACAGGTGTTTCTTCCCTTGGGATCTTTCCTTCCTTTTAATGCTTCAATTCCATCCGTACATCTTTTTAATGCCAGGAATTCAAGTCAGAAGCCTGAAATTACAATGGACTGTTTAAAAGTTCTCATTCTGTTGTGGTTCTTCAATAGTTAACAATTCAATTGTTTTTTCCCTTCTGTTTGTTCTTTGACCATAGTTTAGATCCCCCTAAGACGCTCAAGAATACATTTTCAATGGGTGGGCTGTCAGACTCCAGCTTTACCTTCATTTCCATGGTGGATGATGGTTCCCTCATGACTTCTCTGTGCCACACTCGGCTTCAACAGTCCCACAGCTCCTGGTTGTAGACAGGAGCAGTTGCAGGTTCTGTGTGTGCCTCGTGTCCTTCTGTTATCAGACCAGCACTTAGCCTCACCCCACAGGCTTCAGTCATACCCAAGCTTTCCAAGGGAGGTAAAACCCTTCCTTCAGGTAGCCTACTGGTCCACCACAGTGGATAAGTCCCCTTTCATTCCCCCTGCCCAGGAGTTGGGGTAATCAAGAACAAAAATTTAAAATCTTTTGAATATTTAGATTTTGCAGCGGCTTCGAAGTACATTTTGACTCTGCTTCTGAGGACACATGGCGATTTGTGCTTTGACTAACAGGTCTTTGATTTAGTCTTGATCTTCTCTTTCTGCCTGTTTTGTGTTGTTCTGTTCTGAGCTTCCCACGGAATTCTCTCACACTCTGTGGCAAGGAAGTGTGTGGTACAACTGTCGTCACTTAGTAATGAAAGCAGTCACTCCAATAAACGCCATTTGGCCACTTAAAAACACGTTAGCTCTTCTAAGTATTGTTTGTGTCTCTGTGTGCACCTTATGTGCATTTAGCTGATTATAACAACATTAAAACTCTAATCCCATTGGCTCTGAACTTTGCAATGACATAGTGCTATTCAATTATCTTTTACTGGGGGACATATGCACCATACACTTGTTTTGTATAAACATTTTGCACAGCAATTTTTTTTAATAGATTGTAGTAATCCTTTATGAGGTTTGGGTAGCCCAGTGTAATTTATCTGTCCTATGTCATTCAAGATATGGACATTAAGCAGTCTCACATGCTGCTTTTGCAAGAAAGATGTCGCTGATTCACAAAACACATATACTTTGCATGGCTTACATAGAGGATAAGATGAGTTGCATTGACCAAACAGACTCACTCCTTAGTCACAAGGTGTAATGACAATCAAGTGGATGCTGGCTGAGTAATATGGGGGTAGAATCCAATCATTGAGTGGAATGAATTGTGCTTCTTAGAAAGGAATGTGATCAGGATTCACAGCCTATCTAAAACCTTATGCTTGATTGCTATTTGCCAACTTAGAACAATAGATCTTTCCATGATGGCTTATAATATTAATTCTCTTGTTATTGCTTTCAATAACAGAAAGAGGAAATGCTAAGTACCACATTGCAGAAAACAAAGATGTCTAAATGATAAAGACAGAAAGAGGCTGGGGAGATGTCTCAGTGGGTAACATGCTTGCTGCGAATGCGTTAGAGCCTATGATTGGATAGTGCCCGTGCACAAAAATAGAGCACATCAGCTTGCACTTATAATCTCATCATTGAGGCTGGGGGGTGCAGAAGGGTTCCTGGGGCTTGCTCATCTTCTAGTCAGGACAAAAGGGTGAGCTCCAAGTTCAGGGAGAGAATGAGAGACCCTGCCTCAGAAAATAAGTTGGAGAGTAATAGAGGAACACCTGCACTTCACATGTACATGCACAACTGAGTACTCCCAGAGAGAGAGAGAGAGAGAGAGAGAGAGAGAGAGAGAGAGAGAGAGAGAGAGAGAGAGAGAGAGAGCGCACCAGGGCCCCAGTCTGGTAGAAATGAGTAGGGAAAACTTGCCCAGAATACTATTTGCCTCTTCTTTCCCCGATTATCTGCGTGGGTTTTATAAACTGTCACAGGCCAGCAATTATTTGACAACACAACTTAAAGCAATTGTCCTAGCAGGTTTTGGAAAGGAGGGAGCTGCACAATGCTTCTATAAAGAGTGTGTTGTCCGGTAGATATGCAAAGCTTTATGGCCTAGGTATTCTAGGTATTTCCACATCTTTCTCAATGATCTGGACCTGTGCAGATGGCTGTCCATCACTGAGGCACAATTCTGGGAGAAGATGCCATGTTGACGTAGTCAAGGACTTGACATTGTCTCTTCTTTGACAAGTTATCCTTTAGACCAAGACATGGTTTAATACTGAAGCTCTTAGGTCTGACGCAATGTTTATAAGTGAGTTTCCATTAGAATACGTTGGCCAAACTTCTTGTCGAGGCTCACGAATGACAACTTATTAGGAGGGCTGTGCAGTACTGGATGTGCTGTTATCATTGCCGTGTTCACTATGAGAAGAACGATCACGATAAAACGTGCAGGGCGTGCATATCACCAACTGACCTGACTGCTGATGCGCCCATCAATGGTCCTCACACATAATTGCAATGTTACTCTCATCAGCATCTCTCACATGGAAGAAGACACTACATCTTGACTTGTCAGGTCGTATTTGTGCTGAGGCCTTCCCATTTCTCTTTCCTAGGAAACAGGGAGGGCTTTGCAGGTCAGTCGTTCTCCCAATAGTGTCATTCGTGTGTTAGAAGATGTTCCTTCAACCCTCCTTACCTTCCATTTCTTTGTCCTTTGCTGGCTTCTATGTATCAAAGGGCCCTTCATCCTGATCTCAGTTGGAGGGAGAGCCCGCATCCTTTTGCTCTTAGCTGGGAGCTTTCTCTCCCTGCCTCCTGCCCTCTGCCCAGCCCTTGAAGCATTCCATCTGCCTATGTCTGTGAGGAGGCACACAGCCTCTGGGGCTGAACCAGTGGGGTCAAATAATGTTCTCACCATTTAGTATAATTAACTCCAACCACCCGTCTGTTGCAAGGTCTGGTGCAGCCAACACAAGCAAGAGGAGGCCAAGAAGAAATTTCTCCTCATTATTAAACCTAAATCTAAGCACTTGTCTGTCTGTAAAGACAGAGCAACCGAGGAAAACTGAAACCAGTGCACGGGGTCTGAGGTTTCAATAAATGTCAGGGAGCGTCAAGTCTGTTTGGATTGCAAATTATTGCTGGCTGACAGTCTTAGTATTTTACAGCTGAAGATTGCTGTCATGGGGGGTAGGAGGGAGTTGGGGGAGAGCCTCTCACATCACAGCCAGAGGGAAACAGAAGTTACCAGATACTATAACAATCATAAAACATTACAAGAGGGATGTTGGCTTTTTGCTAAATTTAGCCTTCCCTTAACGCACATCCCGGGAAACAACAACCCCTCAGCCCTCAGCCCCTCCCTTTGAGTGGATGAGGTGTTAGATTTACCCATGATTGAGAGCACAATTCTCTTTTACTCCATGCCTGCCCTGTGCTGAGCCGCTTTGAACATCTGAGAGCGATAAAGAGGCCTAAATGTTTCAAGGTGAATTAATACCTTACTACATATCCTAGAGAAACATACACCAATAATCCGAGCAGCGGTTAAGGCTGTTTCTCAAATGGATTAAATGAGTGAGCAATTGCTGATTAAAACAAACGCCAGGGCCAGGCAAGAGCTTTTCAGCCTGCTCAGGGGCGCACACTCCTTAGCTTTTTCTTGCTGCACACTTCTGAGTTTTAAGAGGATGTTTGATTTCTGGTGCTTTCACCCAAGTCCACCCACGTTTGTATTCATTTTTACACCCAGAGCACTGTGTATTGATGATCTCCCATGTGCCGAGGACTGTATCAGGTAATTGAAAACCAAAAAAAGTGAAAACCTCCATTCTCCTGAGCTCCGAGTCCAGCGCTATTGTTTTAGCCAAGATTCTTTTAGTGTCAAATAACTAAAAGGAAGATTTACTTCAAGTGAACTAAAAGCAAGTAAAGAAAAATCATTTTGAGGCAGAGTAGTATCAGTTGATCCAAGATTGGAAACACAATAGGACTTTATAAAACACCTAGTAGGTGGACTTAGTACACTATGAAAAACACAATTATTTTCTCAAAATCTCTAGTCACACGGGTTCTCCATTCTGGGCTTCACATGTGTGCTCCATACCTTGCTTCGTGACCTATCTAGAATGTCAGACTCTTTTCTTAAATATATCTAAAATTAGAAAAATATCTCGTCAAGCAAGTACCCTGTTTCTGTTACCGGCAGTGGTAAATCCCAACTCAGAATTTATGGAGGAAGAATTGTGATTTCCAAACTGGGTCGGGTGTTACATCCTCCGTAGATCACAGGACTCGGAATCTGAAAAGGGTGACTTACGTTCAAGCAGTCTGTTCTCAAAGTTGATAGATCAGGCTCCTGTATCAACGCATCTGTCTTTTAAAGTACTACTATTTACCTACAGTTTGGGGAGGTTACATAACTGTGGAGTGAGATCTTCAAGAAAGATGGAATAAGTTCCCTAGTTAGTGCCGGGGAAAAGTCTAAGAAGAAAAGAAATGTTAACTATGGTTTTTGTCCCGATGCTGCTGGATTTCAGAGGTCTCTTTACAGCAGCATGACAGACTTACAATCTTATTTTCTAGGAAGAACTAAGTGTATGTACCAAGAGCATCCAGACATTGGCAGCTACTGCTGTGGCACTGAAACCCACAGTGGCCCTTGACATAGAATGGGGTAGCAGAATCCTGACCATGAAATTTTGAGTATTAGATCTCTCTGTATGGGAACTCTCCTTACCATGGGCAGCACCATTCCCTAGGCAGATGGTCCTGGGGTACCGAGAAAAGTTTCAGCATCTAGCCCTAGCGGGACTACATGACTTCTTTCTGACTCTGCCTCCTTTCTCCCAGCATTCAATTTAGTTTTCCCCCACCTAGTTAAGTTCTGCCTTGCTATAGGTCCCAAGTAGTTTCTTTATTAATCAATGGTAATCACAACGTACAGAGGGAAATCCCACATCAGATGGTCCTGAAGTATTCAAGGGAGCTAGCTAAGCATGAACCAACAAGAAACCCAGCAGGCAGCACTCCTCCATTGTTTCTGCTTCAAATTCCTCCTTGAGTTCCTGCCCTGACTCCTGTCCATCACGACTGTGACCTGCAAGCTGAATAACCCCTCTCCTCATCTGTGCTGCTTTGAGTCAGGGCATTTCAGTGTGTTTTAGTCATGGCATCAGAAACCTAGCTGGAACACCATTGAATGGTGTCTAGATGAGAACTGAACACTTAACCCAATGGGTTATGGTGTGTGTGCGTGGGGGTGCAGTGTGCATTTCAGGTTTATTTCTGAGCAAGATGCAAATGACTAAATGTGGTGCTTTGAATCTGAGGTTGGGGCTTAGTGTCAGGAAGTGATGTCAAAATAATTGCTGATTATTGGCACTAAACAGATGAAGGCATTTTAGGTCACAAATTGGGTTGCCAAGGCAAGCATTTCTCCAAGATCAAGATCAAGTCAAAAGATGTCCATTGTCTACTCGTGTTTTATTGTGATTTCAATATTTCTCTGCTGCCCCCTCCATGTGTGTAAACACACACAGACACACAGACACACAGACACACACACACACACTACATGTGTGTGCAAATGTTAAACATAAGTATATGTAAAGTAAGCACAGCCCCAGTGCCATTTCTCAGTGTGGTTCATTCACACAGTATTATTTGAGAGCCTATCTGACACTCTGAACACTCATCAACTAGTCTAAACTAACTACTCCAGTGATGTGGGATTCCTCTCTGTATGCTGTGAATACCATTGGTAAATGAAGAAACTGCCTTGGCCTACTTAGGTAGGCGGGGGAAACTAAACAGAATTCTGGGAGCAAGGAGGCAGAGTCAGGAGAAGCCATGTAGCTCACCAGAAATAGACACTGAAACTTTTCCCAGTAAGCCACAACCTCATGGCAGTGTACAGATGAATGAAATGGGTTAAATTAATATGTAAGAGTTAGTCAATAAAAAGCTAGAGCTAATGGGTCAAGCTGTG
>JAQHUG010000141.1:2459278-2482046 GCA_028555095.1 Dicrostonyx torquatus | reverse complement strand
CCCCCTTTGCAAAGAAGCAAATTGGAAAATTGGAATTCTAGGGGTTTAAAAGAAGTCATGATAGAACCATGCTTTTCCTCTATGGCCATGGGATCTCTTTTGCTTAGGTTTTTACATTGTGCGTGTGTGTGTGTGTGTGTGTGTGTGTGTGTGTGTGTGTGTGTGTAATCTTGTACCACTGCATACATGTGAAGGATGGAGAACGAGCAGGTATCAGTCATCTCTGTGTGTGATGCCTCAGGTATCAAACTCAGGTTCTCAGGCTTGGCAGCCAGCAACTCTGTCTGCTGAGCCATTTCACTGGCCCAGCACATCTCTGTTCTAATACCCAAACCTCGCCATGTTGCAAGCTTCTGTGGGTGGATAACAAGTTCCTTAAAGGCAGGTGGTCTCAAAAGAAAAATGAGAAGAAGGGAGAAAAGCAAATAACGAAAACCCCAAGAGAGCAGGTGATGGCTGCTGGGAGGCGGTCTTCTTATAGCTGTATCAGGTTCCCTTGGACATGGGTCCGCCTTCCCCTAGACTTGACCTCATTTCCTTAAGACTTTGACACATGAGTGTGGCCATTTCTCTGGCCTCCAGGGGTGCTCAGACTGGCTAGAATACTGCAACCCTTATTCTTTCGGTCGGTGAAGTGTCTGACAAATTTAGAGCACAAAAACCAAAACAATAAAATTACAGTGTTATAATTTCTTAGATCGCCTAACCATTCGACAAACAGAGGCAGCGGGCATGGTTCCCTTTGTGTTATTTTCAAAGCTTTCTTGGGATCTTCCTAGGCCATTTGCTTCTTCTATGCATGCAGCTCTGTATCCAGTGAAAGAAACGTGAAGCCCTTATATATCATCCTAGCCTTGCTTCCAGCTCACCACTGGCCTTGCTGTGCTTGAATGATTCCTTTCTTTGGACAGGAATGGCAGCACCTCAGGACTCCTTGGGTGGAAGAAAGTTGGCAGAGAAGAGGTCCACAGTGAACCATTAAACATTATATGAATTAATACTCCCCATCAGTGCTTTAATGGGTAAAATGCATTGATCGCTTGGAGAATTGGGCTGAGGGCTACAGTCATAGGCAGAGATGTCTGATTTGACATCTCTAAATATATATATGTATATGTCTGCAATGTAATCTACTCCCAATTACACAACAACCCCACCAAAGTAGTGCCGAGTGGTCCCACTACAGTAGTAACATCTTATAAAAGCTCAGGTTTCAGGACAATTAGCTTCTGGCTGCAGTTTATGACCCCATTTGAGATTTAAAACATTTATTTTTCCATTGCATTCCATCAACGCTTATGTGTCTGGGGCAGGCGCTTTAAAACAATAACGGAATTGCAAATATCTGTCTGGCAGGCGTTTGCTTTAGAAGAAGGGAATATTGCAGTAAAAAAAAAATCAAACAAGACACAATACATTAACAAATGCAATCTCTTTAATTATTTAAAATAGGGTTTGTGATGTTTTACGAAAAACAATTACTTTACTAGCACGATGTAAAGAACTTAAGAAACAGTTGGAAATGGGATTACTCTGTTCTTTTTTAAGGTTTTTGTTTGTTTGTTTTAATTTTATGTATATGCGGTATTTTTGCCTGGTTATATGTCTGTGCACCCACTATGTGCAGTTCCCTTGGAGTCCAAAAGGGGACGCAAGATACCCCGGTTTTGGAGATACAGAAGTTTGTGAGCTGTCACGCAGGTAGTAGGAATTGAACCCTGATCCTCTGGAAGAGCATCCTGTACTCCTAACTGCTGAGCCATCTTTCCAACCCCTACTCTGTTGTTCTAAAGACAATATCCACACACTGAAAAGCAGCGTCCTTGTCTGTATCTGTTCACCTGCTTTATGCCCTTCTTACAATGTCTGATGGGAGATAAGCAAATCTCCCCCTTGGATTCCCTAGTTCACAGGATATGTTGGCAGTTAGGGGACTTGCATTTTTGAGTAGGGATGATGAGAGAGAAGTTTGTTAGGAGTCTAGTCCATGAGAAGATACTAAACTAAAATTTTCTGTGGATGATCTTTTTAAAATTTTCCCCAACTTCTTTGGTTAGGTAATATTATTGCATCCATTTAATAAATGTAGAAATAGAGGCTTAAATACTGTGAAATTAATTTACTGTACAGGTAATAAAGGAAGGTCTTAAAATCCATTTCATTTATTCCTTATGATTATGATTATGATTATGATTATTTTTAGCTTTAGAGCCTGCACTTGAACTAGCTCTTGTAGACCAGGCTGGTCTCGAACTCACAAAGATCCATCTGCCTCTGCCTCCTGAGTGCTGGGATTAAAGGCATGCGCTCGACTAAGGGTATCTTGATCACACGTCTCCACGTAGCTCCTTCCCACCTAACCTCTCTCAGGACTACAAACCCAACACATTTCCCTTTCAAATTCAGATTCTTTTTTTTATTAAATTATGTATTTATTGTATTTTATTGTATTTAATTGACCAAATAATAAGTGTTGTCCATATGCTCATGGGTAGGAGGGGTCATTAACAAGGGAATGTGTTTCCTATCTGTGGTCACATCCTCAAAGAAGGAGTAACTCTCCCTCCCTAAGCAGTCATCAGCTGCCAGGAGTTTGTCAGTGAGCGGCAGAGGTTCAGAAGCCCCTGCCCACCTCTGATGGAAAGTTTAACTGGTTTGATTTTGCCCAGATCTGTGAACTCATGTGTGTGACAGCTGTGTCACGTCTAGGCGACATTTCACAGCACCCATGTCCCTTCCCCACCTCTTACCATCCTTTCTTCCCTTTTCTGTCTTCTCCCCTAACCTGCTAATGGGGCAGGGAGGTTGAAGCTGTGGTGTTCAGAGGATGCTAGTGATGCTGTTTGTGACAGATACAGAAAGACAGCTGGAGTGAACCAGGTAGATAATCTTTTCTGTCTCCGATGTTTTATTAAGCAATTTTCTCTTCTAGATCTCTGAATCATATATCATTTTTCAAGTCTCAGTGTAGTTCCCTTTTGTCCTGATGTCCACTTGTGTCTTCTTCCTCTCTCACTCAGTATCATCTGTCCCTCATGGTAGGAGCCCATGCTTCCTTGAGGATGCTGAGGTGAAACTCAGAGGTGAGCTCTTCCGGTTCTCAGTTATGAATCTCACCTATACTCCAAACCACATAATTTCTTTCAAAGAATCTTTAAAATCAGTATTTCCAGTGATCAAGACACATGTTTCTGGAACCTGTGCTGGCATATGTTTAGGCTGTTAGAATAATACTCTGTTAAGTCAGTTAGAATAATGACTTTGCATATATTCTGTAAGTCTAAGCATGTATAAGAAGATTTTCCTTCCTAATGCTGTGACCATTAGGCCGTTAAATACTGTTTCTGACATTGTGATGATCCCCAACCATAAAATTATTTTGAGCCACTTTATAATTGCAATTTTGCTACTGTTATGAAACATAATGTAAATAGCTGATACGTGGGATATCTGATATTCCATCCCTGTGGGGGTTGTGACCCACAGGTTGAGAATCACTGCTTCTGACTGAGGATATACATGCATTTACCCAACTGATATTTACTAGATGCCCACTGTTTGCACTATTCTTTCTAGGCAGAGAGGCCAGTAACAGTAAGTAAACCTGTGGCTTTGAGTGGTTTACAGACTCATGGAAAGAAATGTGCATATGAACCAGCCAGGCTAGACTAAGAAAGACAACAGGTAGGTGAGGTGCATACGGTGAAAGGTGCATGGTTTTAAACTGGGTGTAGGTTGAGAGTAGGTATCTGATTTCCATGGTTTTTGCTGAGTTCTCAGTCCTGCATGCTGAGAGGTGGAACTTGATGAGTTGTAGGAGGGTCCTCCTTTATTTCTGTTGCTTTCATTGGTTAAATAAAGACTCTGCCTGGCTTGTAAGATAGGTCAGCCCTTAGGTGGGTGGAGTAGACAGAACAGAAGTTCTGGGAAGAAAGAAAGTGGGAGAGCCGCCATGATCCTCCGCCCATGATGGACGTATCTTAGAATTGTCCGGTAAGTCACCACCTTGTGGTGACATACAGACTTTTATAATGGGTTCATTTAGATAGGAGAGCTAGCCAAGAAGAGGCTAGTGATAATGGGCCAGGCAATATTTAAATCAATATAATTGTCATGTGGTTATTTCAGGCATAAGCAAGCAACCAGTGGCTGAGTGGGCCGGCGGCTGGGAGCTTGGTGCCAGGAACACAACCCGCACTCCTCCCTTTTTACAACAATGAGTCTCTCAGATATCAGTGTATGTCCTCACAAAGGGAAATCTGGGAGAAGGAAACACCTCCTCAGAAGGAACCAGGATGAGCATTCCCTGAAGAATACGAACATATACAGCACATCAAGGCAACTAGAAATACATCACACAGCAGACACATGGATGCTCCTGAGTGGAGCATGAAGAAGGATGGGTTCACAGACTCTCTGTGAAGATCCAAGACTACTGACTTTATCCTGAACATGCGTGTTTGGAACATGTCTGCAATGGAATAATGGGATCATGCCAGTATCCTTAAATCGGAGCAGAAGTCTTAGGTAAATCTTGGGATCTGAATTTGTAAACTTGGAAGTCTGGGCTTTCAACCCTAAGTATCTTAGTGAAGTTATTTTTCCAACAAATGCAAGTATTTCTTCTCTCTCTCTCTCTCTCTCTCTCTCTCTCTCTCTCTCTCTCTCTCTCTCTCCTCTGCTAGTAATATTGCTAAATCAGGTATAAAGAAGAAACATTGAAATTGAGAGTTCTTCTGAAAGAATAGGATCAAATTGATTTGTTAATCACTTGGAGAGGGGTTTAATTGGCAAACATTTCGGAAAACATTAAGTAGCCAGGTGATGGTGATGTACACCTTTAAACCCAGCACTCAGGAGGCAGAGGCAAGAGGATCTATGGCCAGCCTGATCTACAGAGTGAGTCCCAAGACAGTCTCCAAAGCTACTGTGTCAAAAAACAAAACAAAGCAAAAAGATAGAAAATAAAAAGAAGGGGCTGGAGAGATGGCTCAGTGGTTAAGAGCACTGACTGCTCTTCCAGAGGTCCTGAGTTCAATTCCCAGCAACCACGTGGTGGCTCACAGCCATCTGTAATGAGACCTGGCACCCCCTTCTGGCATGCGGGCCCACATGGAAGAAATGCTGTACACATAATAAATAAATAAATCTTTTTTTTTTAAAAAAAAAGAAAATAGAAAGAAAAAAGCATGAAGCAGATTAAGTTGTTCTTCTACAGAGCGAGATAAAAGCTAAGTTCTCGATGACTTTTCCTAGAGTTACATAGCCACTCCCTACCTTTCGTGCTGTCTCTTATTTTCCCAGAATGAGCACTGTTGCCCATGGAAATTCTCATTTCAAGTCACACAAGTCTCCGTTTTAAGATCAACTCTGTATATACCTTACTCAATCTCTCTCTCATCTGCTAACATAGTGCCTCATTCAGAGAGGGGCATGGGTGTCATTAGGAGTCAATGGAGAGTCTTCAGCTTTGCACTCGTAGGTCTTCACCATACATTTATGAGTGAGGGGAGGCTTCAATATGGTCAATGGCCAACTCTACCATCAAGCTTATTACTTATGGTTTCAAGCTAATTGCCCAAAAGAAGAGAGCTCCAGCTATAAAAACAGTTTTATCTCCAGTAGCCGGGTTGGAGCTGTTGTATGTGGAACACCATGAATGGAAATATTGACAGGACATCCTGAAGCCCTCATACTTAGTATTTACACACCTTTGCCTAGGAATAATAAGTCAGCTTCCAAAGAGGAAACCCAGGAGCCATTCAACAGCATGAAAGCACTCCTAACAGAAGTGATCACCTTGGTAGCTGTCAAGGGAAAGTGTCTTTGTTTTTGGAAGACTGCAATGAATAGCCTCAGCCTTTGACAAAACAATATCCAATTGTTACCACGATGCCAACTGGGCAAAGGGGAAGAGATGCGATGTTCTTGGGAACCAGAGGACTCAGTTAAAACAAAATTCAGTAAAGGGATTATTCTCAGTTCTAACACTCTCCTGCCAGGTTTGGACCTGATTCAGTGGTCGCCCTGACCAAGTCTTGGGTTCCCTGCAATAACTCTAAGGACACAGACAGCCACCCTCACCTGACCAGAGGGCAGCAAAGACTGGATGTGCTTATTTTCTCCAGAGTCTTCCAAGTTTGTAAAGCCAGGCTCTGTTATCAACACAAGTGGGGAGGAAGCCCATGGAGGAACTATCACTTAAATGCGGCTTCTCCAATGTTTTGCTCCTCAGATCCTTTGCTCTGTCAAAAAAAAAAAAAAAAAAAGACAGGTTTTCACTAGCGGTATGACCCATTAAAAATTACAAGAGAGAAATGTAGGTGTACATTGGTTAATATATTTAGGACACAAATAAACATATGTTTACCTAGGTGGAATACTTTTAATGAGAAATGGTTATGCTCACCTAAAGGAATGGTGGAAATGCAATGTAAAAACTTCTGGAAATCTAACGTCTGATTTTTTTTTAAGGCAACCGAGGAGGCTGGAGAAATGGTTCAGAGGTTAAACGTATTTGCTGTCTTGCACAGGACCCAGGTTCCCTTCTTGGTACTCATAGTTGCCCATAACTCCAGCTCCAGGGAGTTCGACGCCCTCTTCTGGACTCCAAGGGCACTCATGCATGCACATAGAAGTAAACACACACATATACAAATGCACAACTAAACCAGAAAAAGAGGTCATCTAAACAGTGAACATGAAGAATAGCAGTTGACCAGCTTATCTCTAGAGCCATTAAATGCTGACAAAAGTCATTCTGTGAAATAGTCATGCTGTTTCTACCAACACTAATCATGGCAAAAGAGTCTGAAATAATGGCAAATATTCATTTTTACTGGAAAGATTATATTTTATTATTAGAGTAAAGCGTGCCACAGTGGCACAGTTGGTTGGCATGCGACGCCTATAGTTTAGCATTGCAAACAAATGTCGCCTCTTGTTTTCCTGGAAGTGAGAGATTCTTCTCATTTGTTTTGAAAATCTGTCTGCCAAATGTCCACATCTGAATGATCATAAATAATCATTTTTCCCCAGGAAGAGTGGCGCTTGTTTTGTTTGCAGCTCTGAGCTATAGTTGATCTATGTCCCCTTAGTCCCTGTAAGAAGTTAGAACACTTTAGACTCCTATGAAGCTACCACATACAGTCTGAAAGAGCTGTGCATGGAAATTCTAGAGATAATGACAATATTTTATCATACTTTGTCAAGATTTGGGTGAAACTGCCTTTTGAAAATGGCACTGCCTTTATTCATAGCAAAGAACTTTCATATGGGGATTGTGTACACGTGTGAACCACAGGGAAGACGTCAACTGCATGTCTGTATTATCACAAGAAGTTTTTTCAAAACTAAATATATTACATTTTGTGTGTGTGCATGTGTGTGTATGTATGTGTGTGTGTACATGTGTGCAATCCTGCAATCCTATGTCTTGTTGCTTGTGCGGAGGCCAGGGAAGAACTTAAAGGTGTCAATTCTTTATTTCTACCGTACGGGTCAAGGCATGAAATGCAGTTCCTCAGATGTAGCTGGAAGCTTATTCACCCTCTGAACCATCTTACAAGTCTCAGAATTTAGCTTCTCAGAGAAATTTGAAATGGTTTCCCCGGGAACACTATGGATCATAATTTGAAGACAGCAATGCTGTTTATTATTAAATGACTATTTCTTATATATTTTTAAATAAAAGAATGAGGATCTCTGATAGTTGAGGGAGGCAGCATGCTACCCTAAAGGCTAAGCCAGCACTTTAAGTTTGGGATGGAAAGAGTTTGTGCTGTGATGAACTAGACATTTTTTGACATCTGTGTTCCTGCTACCTATTCCAGGGTCCCTCTTACTAAATTCCATTCAAGATTTATCCTTATCTGGGTTTGCATGGCCACAGCATACAGGTAGTCATAGGGATGGGGGATAGGTGGGTCTCATTCTTCTTCCTGTCTGAAGCAGAGCCAGCGTGTGTTACAGTTGAGCACAGCAATTCTCCTGGACTGATACATTAGTATACCTCATAGAGGTGATTTGAATTTAAATAGTGTTCATTGATAATGACCTCAACTTTCCTGAAAATCTCTTACTTTACTCTCTTCTCTTTACTCTCTTCTGTTCTCCAACTGATGTCCCTGGGTGAGCATAGTCACGTTCCCTGGGAAAGTAATTCATTGCACTTGAAAACACACACAGAAACACACACACACACACACACACACACACACCTGTTTATCCATCATCCATCCATCCTCCCATCCATCTACTCATCCATCCACCTATCCATCTATCATCCATTTATTCATCTTTCATCTATCTATCCATCCAGTTATCCTTCCGTTCATCCACCCATTCTTAGAAAGAGAAACATCCAACCCACAGATAGACACCTATCAAATGGTCTTGGGGCAGATACTGACAGTGTCTTAGAAATGTTTTCCTGATATTCAGGGAAATTACTCACATTCATGTGAGAACCAGATGATGTTTGCCAATGCTTTGGCTGCTTCCAGGGGGAGATGTCCAAAGTCTACAGTATAAACCGTCTTTCCCGACTAGTTCAAGCCAAATCAGGACGGTGGAAAAGTCAGACTGTGGTAGGGCCGATTGGTGGATCCTGGTTCTATGAATACATGGAAAATTGAAGTTTCCAGGGAGGTGTAATTGGCACCTTAGAGGAAAGCCAAATTAACTTTTAAAAAGCTGAGAGTGACTAACAATCCCTACAAAAGACTAATTTTGGACATTACCCTGGTGAGACTATGCTGGTCCGTCCAGAGAACAACTGGCCCAATGACCTAATTACCAACGCGCTGGGAAAAAATGAAAGCAGTCCTTGGAAAATTGCGTCAATAGCATGACCTTTTGTGGGCACTATTTTTAAAAATACCCGTGGCCATCCTGAAAATGTTCCTTTCTTTATAACCAGCCACACGCTGAAGGCCAGTTTCATTTCGAAAGCACAATAACAAAGTTCTTCGTGTTTAAGGAGAATCCCACGAAGACTTCTAGGCTTGAGGGCCAATTTAAAGATTAACAAAAGGAGTGGTTATACCATTCCCCTGAAGATTCACTTGTTTCTAGATGTGATGAGCTGCTCTCCTTAGTGGAACACCCGGTTGTTGAATCTGTCCATATTTTTAAGGTCAGAACTCTCTTGGAAGAAGACTCTTGTTTACTGCTGATTCCAAATGATCTAACAAGTGTTGGGGAGATGGTTCAGTCAGCGGCGTGTTTATAGTTTAAGCACGAATACCTGAATCATGTCTCCATCAACCTCATTAGATTTGAACACTGTGGTACCCATCTGCAGCCTTTGGGGCAAAGGAACAGCGACGTGAGCATCCCCGGAGTTAAGCAGAGACCGATTCTAGAGAAAACCATGAACTGCAAGCTGAGTGACATACCCTGTCTCAAAATTGAAAGTGAGGAGGGCCTGAGGTTGGCCATGGGTTGACTCCATGTCAACCTCTGGCTTTCATGAGCACATATGTGTATGTACTCCAACACATACATATACACAAACACTTAAGCACATGTACACACATACAACACACATGCATAAGAATAAATAAATATAAACAAAGAAATGAGGGTTCTCACAATTTTTCTGTTCTGGATAGGTGCCTTTAGTCTCCCTTGTTTTAAAAACCTACTACAAACATGCCCCTGAAAAAGAGTGGGAAATTGTAGATGGGCCTTGCTTCATGTCCCCCCCCCACGGTCATTCATTATTCTGGAGCCACATTCCGGAGGGAATGTGTCTAAGTACAGAAAATAAGACTTTGGAAGATATATGAATTGGCATTAATAATCAAGAAGCCCATGAATGAATGGATATTCAGTCAATAGTCATGCATATAGATCTACACTTTGTTATACACACACACACACACACACACACACACACACACACACACACACACACATATATATATATATAGAGAGAGAGAGAGAGAGAGAGATGGGGGGGATTAATTTGTCAACTGAACAAGAAACGGCTTCAGATACCTGGCAGGGTGGAAGGAAACATCACTTAATAAATGCTTGTTCACTTGATTGGGTTAGTTGGATACATTCTAGGGTTGAACGAAAAATTGCTAGAATAAAGCTAAGCCAAATCTTGAAACTAAGAGATGAAATGTTGGTGAGAAACACACCATTCAGCTGAGCTATTCACATGAAATCTGCGGACGATTTGAGCAGCTTCCCTCATCTTTGCAGAAAGCCCCTCCTGAAGGACCCACTTAATGAAAACCAAAGCCTTCATTCAAAGAGGAAGGAGAGATTTCTTGCCTCCCTCCTTCCTCCGGCTGATTAGAACACACTGGGACTTCTCAGGCCACCGTAAACTCCCCTCAGCTGTTTGTTTAGAAGTGGGTTCTACACCTGCCTTCATGGCTTCCAATGCTCCACCGATAATCCTGATACACTTCCCCTTCGTGACTCTCCCACAGGTCCCAGAATCCTTCTCCTTGGAAGATATGATTGTCTCAGAGGAAAGGCAATGGCCGTGGTTCCGGAGGATATATTTTTGAAGTATAAGGAATCTCTCAGAGGTTTATCAGAGTGACCATTGTTGTGGTTTGTTTTCAGAAGCCAACCTGGCCTTCTAATTCCTCAGCTATCTGCCTGCATTTGCAACAAACTTTGCTGTGGACTTTGCTTTTTTTTTTTTTCTTTTTTCTCTTTTGAGACCCAGATGAATGTTACTTTTTTCTTATGAGCAGCACTTCTGAACAATCCCAAAGACAGCACAGTGATTTTATGAAACAACAACAACAAAAAAAAGTGTTTCCAGGTCTGGCTTCTGAGTAAAGTCCGAATTTCAAATGTTCCTATTCTGCTGCAGTGGGGCCATTTGCTTTCATCTCCGAGGTGGGTCAGACTCCTTGGGTTTTGCCTCACTGCCTTCCGTGATTAACATTCTGCAAGACTACTCCATAAATCACAGATATTAAAGGCTAACGCTGAGAGGGGAGCTCTTCTGTATGTTGTGAAAACTCTCACAATGAGAGACATGACGCTTCTGTTGCCTCCGGGAGGCTCAGTTGGTGCAGGACTCTCCCATAATGTAGTGTCTTGGAGCAGTGTCCCTACCATGCCCAGAACAGCGCTGATCCTGAACCATTTCCTCTCACATGTTGTGGCCAGTATTATTCCAGATAACGGTTTACTGACAAGAGGAAACGCCGTCTTTACCCCACACCAGTCAGTTATCCTTTCTATCTCAAGAACATAAGCAGCGGCACCAATCTGGTCTGCAAGATGGACCAATTTCACTCCTCCATCGAGCTTTCATTCCAAATAATGACAATGTTTAAGAGAAGAGAAACTCAGACAATGGGCTGTAAATTCAGCAATAGGGGCTAGGAGGACCCGGGAGGTAGTGTCTTCCAAGGGCAGGATTCTAAACTGGAGGAACACCAGATGAGGAGGATGGACTTGATGCGGAAAGTTTGAGGGGAGAAACACTCTAGGAGGATGGTGAATACAGAATCTGAAGCTGATAGGTAGAACAGTTGATGTGTGGGGGAAGGAATGAGAGCCTGTTACAAGATGGAGTAGATGGGTAGGTACGGTACTAAGGATTGGGGAGTTCTGCCAAGTACAGAAGAGAGCCCTGGTCCTTGAAGTGCCCACAGGAGAGCCACTAAGATGACCTCTTTAATTCTGCACAGTCCAACATGTCTGTTAATTGCTTTCTCTAGTCAACCAGACATCAGAAGTCACTCTAGAGCAGTAGTGTGTCTCTTATATATGAGTTGTGCTGTCTTTTCTTTCTTCTTAGGTTTAGGGTTCTGGAGAAGCTGAGAAAACCTAGGGTGTTAGCCTGCATCCCCTTGGCTCCCACTTTATTCCTTTTTCCTTTCTTTTTATTTTATTTATGTCATTTTACAAAAACCCAATCAAAAGAATTGAAACTTTACCCAGCATATAAACCTACCCACAGTACTATGGCTACTGAATGTCTATATTTTTGTTTCACACTTCCATGCAGGACAAGGACACACACACACACACACACACACACACACACACCCATTAAAGTAAAGTCCTTAAAAAATAAGTTAAGTGAATATAGCTTATTTCATAATGATCTGGATGAGCCCTTTTGATATTAAGTTGCTGCAGAGTTGGGAGAATGTCCTCCTCCTCCTTCTCTTCGTCTTTTCCTCCCCCTCCATCCCTTCCTCCTCTTTCTCCTTTTGGCAATGAAGATAACATATCTTGTAATGGACTGTCTGTGAAACAGGGATTTTGTCTGCACTATAATGGATCTTATTGTGCTTCCTGCCCGAGAGACTTCACATGGGAAAATGTGAGGCCCTAGCTAGATTCTCCTGTTTGCCACAACCATCACGCATTTATTGATTCTGAATTATATGCAGAACACGACTGTCCAGAAACACACATTTATTTTTCAATAGTAAAAGTTTATTTATATTTATCTGTATATGCATATATAGAGACATAGAGACAGATAGACAAGCAGAGACATAGAGAGACAGATAGGTGGGTCCGCATATATCATTTTTGGTGTTTGTGTGTCTGTGTGTACACACACAGGTGGCACATGGATGGAGTTCAGAGAACAACTTTTCAAGCTCAAATCTTTCCACCTTGCTGCCAGGAGTTCTGTTTCTACTGACATCTTTTGGTCTCCAGGTTCGCTGGCCTGTGAACTTCCAGGCAGTTCTCCATTCTCTGTCTCGCATGTCACCAGGATGTCGCTAGGATGACAGATAGGTACCACCACACCTGGCTCTGTTGTGTGAGTTCCGGAGACTGTACTTGGGCTCCAAACGTTTTTTTTTTTTTTTTTTTTACTGACTGAGTCATCTCACCATCCTGTAATTTAATTAACGTATGATCCCTTCATATGCAGCCCTATGATAACCAAAACAGCCAATAAGCCCAGTTGGAGCACAAATTTCTCGAGAAACGTTTGCGATAATGTTGACAATTTTTTAAACCTCTGTGAATACCAATGTTGTCAGTACTGTCTTGAGGCTGTGGCAGGGCCACCAGAAGTGGGCCATAATAATACAGAAATTAAGGCATTCATGAGTTGGTGTTTACAATAAGCCATATTCCCTGAGGCGGCTTCCAACCTCCTATGTGGCTCTAATTTTCCAGTGATTCTCTCTCCTTCCTGTTCTGTATTTTGTGCCTGTTGGGCTGGTTTGAAGCGTGAAGGTTAATACATTGAGTGTGTGTGGGGCTGGGGGAAGATGTCCATGCCACTACCTGGAGGTCATTAATCATTCATTTGTTATTTCAGCATTGAGAATATACTTTGTCTCAGAGGCCTGAACCTTCACATGGGAGGCAAGCAGATTCTTAGCGCTGTAGTCCTAACAGGATCACACAACAACATGTTTTATGCACCCAGCCCTGATCCTCGTCTTTGATAAGACCACAGAATCAACAGTCTTTTGCCTTTTACCGTAAACTTAATTTCTCAATATAACAGACATTGATGTAACAAATGTCCCAAAATTATTTAATCTTAGTAATCAAGTTCTAATTATGTAAGACGCACATAGTAACAGAAGATGCCGTTGTGTGGTCCTGTCGCCTCAGTAATACTACAAAGAGTAAAACAAAACCTTGTTATTTATTTTACTTTTCTAATTTTAAGTAGTTTTCTGCTTTTATATAAGAACACATAAGATGTGCAAGGAGTCGTCTGTTCCTTTCCCCCACTGCTCCACCTGGTGTCGAGATTGGCAGTTCCGTTGGTCAGCTAGGCTGCCCTTTCCTTGACAACTTTGAAGTTCTGGGGAGACACACTCAATGCAACCTCAATACAGCAAGATTCATTTCTCTACCTACATTTTTTTTTAAATTTCTGATACAGAATGTCTCACTGAATCTAGAGCTCTCTGATTTGACTGGGCTTTGAGGCCGGGGAGCACCCTGAGGTCCTCTTTTCTCTACCCTTCCTAATGATGGAATTGTGGGTGTTCTCCACCGCACCAAGCTTTATCATGTGTGTACTGGGGATCAGAACTCAAGACCTCATATCTTTGCATCAAGTACTTGAGCTACTGTGCGGTGTTCCCAGGCCTCTAAACTTCGAGTTTCTTGAATTTACACATAAACAGGCTTATTAAAAAAATAATTTGATGGAGAGCTTGACTTTTTTTTTCATTTTTACTGTTGTTTAGAGGAAAGAAGTCTCTCCAACATGAGATGTTAAGATGGTAAGAAACATTTGCTATGGAAGATTTCACTTTTGTATAGAAGGGGGGCTTCTGAACTGACATTGTACCTGTGGATAAGATATTGTTTATGGGCAACATGATTGACAAGCATTCCAGTGGCAAAGTCTGTAAGGAAAGTATGACATCATAATGCTATCCCAAGCAGCAATTATAGACCATGTCGGGACCTACTGCTCTTTCTCCGAAGGCATGGTGCTACTGACTTTAGAAGAGTGACCACTCCTCAGGGAAATGCCTCGCCTATTGACATTCCATTGCGCTGTCCGATGTTGGTGAAGTCAAACCATTTACTGACTTTCTACATAGGAATGCACATGTTCAAAACTAACCCTGGATGAGGATTTTAATCAATGATAGGCGAAGAGAAAGATTTACAACATAATGGTTGCAGCAAGAATAGACCACCCATTGGGTTCTGCAGCTCACAGAAGCACCCAAGAGCAAGTCTGAATAATAAGCTTCTGTTTTTCTTTGCTTTGCCTTTTCTATTTCCAACGTCCTTGGTGAAATGAAGGCTCAAAGAACGCTATTCCAACCTAATTAATAGTAGTGTGAGTTTGGCAACACAGTGTCAGATAAAAACAAAAATTTTAAAATAAATGTGTTTATGTAGCAAGAAATCTTAGTTGTTTTTCTGGCCAAAGTATAAATGTCTACTTGAGCTAATTACTGCCCAACTTATGATCTCATGACTGTTTGCTAGAGTGTGATAAATCCAATCCACTTCATTATAATGGGCTATAAAAAGTCCCTATATAAAATTAAAAATTCTGCAAAGAATCAGGCATCCGTATTCCCCCACCCCCAGCAATCTTCATTTTCACTCAAAACATCTGGAGGCAATGGTGAAGTATAAAATAAGCTGATAAAATAAAAAGTTCAATCCATTCAACTCCAATTTTTTTTTCTGACTCAAGCAATTTTGAGAGTGCGGATTTTTCAGGACATGATGAAATGAAATAACATATCCCTTGGGCTAAGGATCTTCCCTGAAGGTGGGGAGTAAGAGAACTAACCACTGAGCGGGGGAGGCACGATTCCTACAACCCATCAGAATAATTTGGCTGAAACATTCCTAGTTCTGGTTGGTTTGATCATGTGCCACTCACCCCCGTGACCTCAGGCTGCTCTAGGGCTTAGTACTGAACATCTCATAATGAATACAAGGACCTTTTTGGTGCCAGGTAAATCAGAATTGTTATTCTAACTGGAAGACACATCCAGTCTCTGGGGAGGTGACTGGCTTAGGGTACCTAATGTCTTCCTTTCCTGGCATATCTGTTTCATGAAGATGCACACGCAGCACTCTGGGGATTTGAGAATTCCTTTTGTGCCTCTTGATATTAGTTCTTATATATTCTAGGAGGTTTTTTTTGTTTTTGCTTTTTTTTTGCTTTGCAGATTGTCATCCTCGGTGGTGACGATCAAATATATCAAATACCTACTTATTTCAGCTCAAATTCAGATATGACCTCACTTTTGAAGCACCTGTTTTATGTCACTTTCTGGGTAAAGTTTCAGTGGGGCATGGGTAGGTGTTATCTAGCCATCCCAGGAGACAAAGGGTACATTTGTACTCCACGGATGAAATGGATATTCTCGCACTCTGCAGAGCCTTTCCTTGCTTTGATACAGTGGTCCTCTTGGGCCAGGTGGAGGCCAATGACCTCATGCCTGCGACAATCACTTGTATTTCAAATCCAGCATACAGGTTTTTATCATGTAAGCATATTAAGCCTATTAGGTTTGCTTGGAATAAAACCTACCGTCAAAAATCCATCCAGCCCACAATTTTGTGCCTGTCATCCGGAAGGGAAGACTCGGGGAGGTTACAAGAGGCAAAAACACAACGTGCCGTTCCTAAGTCAGCTTTCTGTTGAGGTGTACGCAGTTTGAGGTAACGGCACGATCCACTGCGTACCAATTATGCCATTCACACGCTTCATTTGCTATACACACGCATGAGAGCCGGAGGCTTCCTCAAAGGCAAACCCAAAGCAGGATGCCAAAGCCACAAATCATGTATGCCTTGGGTGAAGCACCCCCCAAGGAAAGGGGGTCATGAATACATTTGTGCCTGCGGACACGTGTCTATACTTCAAAGGCAGAAATATGGGGGAGCCTGGGCACTGGGGGAGAGCATGACTAAGCGGTCCGTGTCGGCAGGTGTGCAGGTGGAATTGGAGAGACGCAGTTAAACAGTCCTCTCACTCTCGCCTCCTCTCCGAGCAAGTTTTTAAACAAAACTTAGAAGGCACTGGTACCCGGCCCTACTGCCATCAGCTTTGAGTTGTGGGTCCTTTATAAATCTCAATGTATTGTTTTTGGCGAACTTCATAGATGGGTACATCATTTCAATCCTCTCTCCCTCCCTCTCAGGGTTCCTCTCTCCAGCTCTTCCTGTGCCCTCTCTCAAAGTTCACAGGGAAGCTACACCAGTTAAATCTTAACAGTATGGTTGCCTTAACAAGACCTGCTGGATGATACCAGTTGACAACACAACATGGATGGGGAAAAAATTGCAAAAGATTGCTCCCATGAAGAGCATGAAGACCTATGGGAAATCAGTGGCTACTAAGAGAGGGAGACTGAGTCTTCTCTGGGGATGAGCCCCCTACTAGGTTTCCCAATCCTAAGTGGTCCATCCCAATCACATGTATATATGAGCAACACTAAATTGTCTTCTCAGTGACTTATATGTCTAGGTGGAGCAACATGTATTAGGTCATGGAGATCCCCACTAGCAGAAGTCAAATGCCTGAGTCCCAGTGTCTATCCCTCTGTCACCACATCAGAAAAGTGGGGGTGCATGTAGACGCAGTGCTCTTCATGCAATTCCAACTTCTATGTTCTTTGTTCCCAACTGAGTGACTGGGATGAAAATGAGGTTCTGAAAAAAAAAAAAGAAAAAGAAAAGAAAATGAGGTTCTGAGGGCCTGGGGATGTAGGTAGGGTGATCACCTGGCACTCAGGAAACCCTGGGTTCAGTTCCCACCATTCTATGATGTGGGCATGGTTGTGCCCACCTGTAATGCCTTTACATAGGAGATGGTGGCCAGGAGATAAGAAGTTCAAGGGAATCCTTGACAGTGCAAGTTTGAGGACAGCCTTGGCTAGATAGGAATCATGCCAAGTTTTGTGAAGGTTTCAAATATTGTTATGTATGTCCCAGGGATGATCTTGATTCTGTGTGAGGAAGGAAAACCCAGGTGAGCTCTCAGGGTGGGGGTATCAAATCCTCTTTGTCAAACCTTTTATCTTACATTTCCTATGAGTCAGAAATCTACCCTTTTAAAGAAAATTGCTAAGTTAGAAATATTACATTTTCTTTCAAGAAAAATTAAAACTGCCTACAAACAGATTTGACATGGCGTTACTAAAAGGAAGGGAACTTTATACAATTTTTCAGTCGCAAGTTACTGACTGACTGGTTTGGTCAAACTAAGTGATATTTGTGTGTGATTTTTAACCATTTTTCTGGTCATTTCTTGCATGCGAACTATATACACTGAGTCACTAGTGACACCCAAAAGATGACAATAATTAAAGCGGATATGCAGAGTAAACTCTGATATGCCCCTTTGGTACAAAGTTATATTTTGTTAAAAGAATTTTGTTTCTAGAATTATGCCATGACCTCTGAAGTAGGTAGTATGTATTGATTGTTTACTCTGTGAATTTGACAGGCATTGTGCCAAGTTTTTCTTGTGGATGGACCCATTTGCCATCAAGACAATCTTCTGAGAGGTGTTCTAGTTTTCCCCTTGTTTTTTACAGTAAGCAAATACACTGTGGGTATTTCCTCAATATTTTGTAATTTTTTATTACATATAAATATTCCACAAGTAGAGAATAAATGTCTGAAGTGGGGCTTAAAGGTTATATCTTTTGTTTGTTTGTTTCATTTTAAGAATGGGTCTTGTTAGATATCCCACGCTACCTTGAACTCTCAATCCTTCCAGCTGGGCCAGAAGAATTCTGAAACACAGGACCGTGCCCTCCCTTAAAGATGTGGCCTATGAATCATATGCGAAATGGCAATATGCAAACCGTTCTTACCGCAGAAAGGTTGAATCTTTCACATTACGATTAAAAGACTGCAGTTCACAAGTAGGGTTACATTTTAAGCACCCTTTTATCTAGGGGAGGAGACAAACTAAACCTTTAAACAAGATAACAGAATCAGTATTGCAGTTCCAGTTGACCTACTTACTACTTAGGAGTCGGCGAAGACTGGAGATGAAACTTACTAACACATCCAACTGAAAGATGGTGCCGACAGAAAAGAAGCACGCGCGTAGTAGGCACTTTGTGCCAGTTGTTGAAGCTGACAAGCTGGAATTGGGTCTAACTTGTTTGCAGCTTCTTTGGGGGTTTTTTGAACCTGGTTTGTCCAGGCCTCCTTCACTTTCCAATAGTGTCTTTGCCCAGGGTCTCTTTCTCTAGCTGGGAACACAAGAGGAAGAGAGTCACTGCGCCCTCTAGGGGATGTTGTAGAAAAACATCGGCCAAAGCAACCACCCACAAACGTAGGCTCTGCCCTTTGCCCAGGAGAAAAGGAAGGAGGGAGAACATGGGCCCTGAGAAAAGACAGAGTTGTTCTTCCTCTAGAGTTTCCTCCCCTTCATGATCCCTGGAAACATCCCATCAGACTTCTTGACAGGGCCCTAACGTTATCAACCCCTCAATTATTTTGTTATTAAAAGGCAAGTTGACAGCACGCTATTCATTTTTGGCTGCACACTGTTTCTCTGGCCCTTACATTCCAAAATAGCTCTTTGTGGTGACCGGTTTCTACTTCGGCTGGCAGGATTCTTTCTGTGGCCTCTCCCAAACTGTTTCTGAATGCTACGTGCTGTCTCGGACAGTTTCTCTAGCCAACGTCACCTGTTTCCCTATAAAGAATCTGACCTAGGGAGAGCCAGGCTGTCTTTTGAAGATTAAAAAAAAATGCTTAAGAAGACAGAAAAGGGCAGCAAAACTCGTGATCACAGCAGCATCAATCAGCAAGCAGTAATTAATTACTGACGTGAAGCACACAGCCTGCCTTGGAGGATGAAGGGATGTGTAGAAGAGCCAACATTTGCATCCGGGGAGCATGTTGGGTAGTACGTTCAGAAAAAAATCACCTCTAGTGCCCTATTTAGTCACTATTATACCCTTAACAGTTACTTTTTTTTCTTATTCTTATTTCTTTCAAAACACAAAGGCAATTTTGAAAAAACAAGCAGTACGTTCAAGGTTCACAGGTCAGTAAAAGGCAGAGAGAGAGAAAAAAAATAATCTTGCAACTTTCTAACTCCCTGTCTTATGCCTGTTCCAAGGACAGTGAACACTGATTCTAAGATCGTAGTTAATTATCTAGGGAATATTGTCAAAGAGGAGTACTAATCACTTCACGTGTTGGATTATTTAATGAAAGTATTACTAATTTATGGCAATAAATTATAGAAGGAAGTCAGACCTTACTATGTGCTGGGGATTTGTGGCATCAGACAATGTCTTAAGGGAAAGTGAAAAGTGAAGTTAACACCCAAGATGTGTGGGAAGTGGCACATGGATGAAGAGTGTAGGGCGATGTCTGCAAGGAAAGAAACAGTAGCATGTACTAGCATGTACTAGCTCACATAATGTCACATTGAAGGTCTTATTGAGGATCTCTTTCAATAAGTCACCTCTCTACTCTTTGACTACAAGATCGGGGACTTGGGGTTTGATTAGAAAGCAGGGAGAGAGCCAGATGAACAAAACAAGTAGCAGGGAACGTTCCCAAGAGAGCCACCCACACACAGTGTTGCCGTGCTGGACTCCGAGTCGTTAAATACAGTCCTGGGATTTTAGGGAGGAGAGATACGAATGTCAAAATAACGAGGAACCAAAGCCCATGAATGTCACTGGGTGAGCTTCAGTTCAATGAGGCTCATTCCTCCGTCTCCAGTGTTCTGTAAGGACACACCTTCTTTTCCTTTAACAACGGCATTGTTTTGTGAGGAGTTATAATTCATTTTTATTTTATTTATGTGTGCATTTATGCATATGTGCGTAAGGGTAAAAGAAAGAGGATGGGCCTATGCAGAGGCCACAGGAGGATGTTGGATGTCTTCTTCTGCCTATGGCTACCATGTTTCCTTGAGGCAGTGTCTCTCCGACTCCGGAAGCTTGCTGTCTTTTGGCTAGGCTGGCTGGCCAGGAAGCTCCAATCATCCTTCTGTTCTGAGTCCAAGCCTCCAACTCCCAGAACTGTGTACAGACATCTATAGCTGTGCTTGGCTTTGCATAGGAGCCAGGAGCACAAACTCAGCTCTTTAAACATATGCAGTGGTATTCCCACCCTCTGGGCCTTCTCCCATCCTCAGCCAGGTTTCCTTCAGCTCCTTTGACGTTCTGACAATACTTTATTTGTCACTTTGGAAAAATGACACCATTACAAACTAGAGAAGAACTTTTGTTGAGACAGTGGTGTCTTGTGTTGTGACGACAAGCACAAGGGCCTGAGGACAACAAAGACATGTGTTGTCTGTGAAGTGGAAGGTATCCATTGGGTTAGCTTAGCTTACGCCATGGCCAAGCTGAGCGTGTGCGTGGTTTAAAGGGAACTATGGAAATGCTTCAAATCTCACCTCCTTTGGTGGAAAAGAGGGACATCTCACACCCTCTTGCCAAATTTCAGCTGCTATTGGATCACGCATGTTGCCAGCAAAGCAACATGGGTATGATTGGACAAAACATCCAAGAATAATGTATAACTCACAGGAGTAAGATATAAAAAAACTCTTGATCCTTCAAAGGGGAATTGGACTTGGATTGATATGTATATAACAAGAAGGGTCAAATCACCCACTCCACATAAGCCATTTCTCTCCCCCACAGGAAGGAGAAACATGGCTTCTGCCCACACAGAGATTATGACACAAGAGGGGCAGAAAGACTGGTTTGACTTTGCCAAACTGTCAGGAAAGGGATAGATTTTTCCAGTGAAATTGCATTGTCCTTGAAGTTTACTGATGCTTAGATGCCTAAAACATGGTATAACATGAATCAATTCCTTGCCCCCCATCTCACAAATTCACCCATTCTAGCTTTTGGATTTCTCATTTCTTCAAATGATGCCTTGAACCCCCCCCCCCCCAGATTAACCACCTTAACACAGCCCAGGAGAAAAGGTCAAGTTTCAGGCTTCTTCTGTGTTGAGGAATTTACTTTCAACATCTTGACACAAGCCAGAGGTCTGCCTTGCAGCGAGAGAGATGAATGCAGGAGGAAATTCTGCCTGACAAATGCCAGTCCCACCTGTGTGGGTTCATAGGCAAGGCTGCAGCCCAGCCAGCAATCCTCTGGTCACCGTCATTTCCCTACAGCCAATCAGGTGCCTGGGAATTATCCCAATAAAAAGAAAAAAAAAAGAATACAGTATGTTGTTTATCAGGCAGCCAATTAGAGAGCCTCTGCTGGAGAAGGTGAGCTGGAAACCAGTTGTTACAAAGGAATCAGGGCAGGGCCAAGCCAGTATGGGCCTGGAGGGAGTTGAAGAAACTAAGTGGTGGCTGGTTCCTAGGAGGCTCAGATTTGGAAGATGTTAGAAGTTGGTAATCTTTCACAGTTTCTAAGGACAGCAGGGTGTGAACAGGAAGTCTCCTAACCCATCTAATCTTACGTAAGCAGTCTCTTGGGGCCGTGAGACCAAGGCTCATGTACTGTGTTGCTTGGTTTCAAAGGCATAGTTGTTAGCATTAGATGTCTTGAAAGTGAAGTAAAAGTAAGTACCTAATTAAAAGCTAGTTGAAGACAATAGTATCCTAAGTTTATTGGACGTCTTCTTTGTTAATTGGATTAACAGAATAAGTAGAACAATGGGGTCTCGATATCACATTTTGGAAAAATAGAAGCAATACTTTGGGCTTAAAACATGCAGGGGAGACATATTTTCACCTTTGGGGTTCATAACAAAGGTTCTCTATTATGCATACAGTCAATGTATAGCATGCATGTTCACTGAAATGTATTAAATGCTTTCCAGTCGCACTATAACCAGTTGGCTATTTCAAAATACAAGTCCATCACTAGCTACCAGCACCATCAGTACTGGCATGGGTTAGCTTGGATGCTACATGTCAGGGAGTGTAGCTCTCAGGTTTATATCTTTTTTTTTTTTTTTGACCTTTCTGTATGGAGGTGTCTGAAAATGCAAGAGGTTTTAAGTCACTAATTGCTTTTTAAGATTTTAATTCTAAGTCAATCAATGATATCTATTATAAACCAGTGACATATGAGACTTGGTAAGGCCATAGGAATGGAGTTGAAGCATATTGATGGACAGGATGGCAGCCACCAATGAGAAATGTAAAAGCTATCTGCGACATACAAAGTCATGTTATTGTCAACCGTAGACACGGTTCAAATCCAGCGTACCAGGGCTGGAGAACTGCAGAGTGAGGAATCCCAGACCTCTAGCACAAGTCATCCGAGTCTGTCTGTGGACAGTTAATGTTAAACTTGTTAGTCACCCCTGTAGTTGTTTGAGGCCAGCAGTCTGCTACAGAGAGACA